>JABSTQ010001639.1:0-472710 GCA_013358835.2 Ixodes persulcatus | reverse complement strand
AAACCAACACAACCAACCTGCACGGGCGTACAGGAGAGATTAAGTCCTTGTGCCGTCACTCGCCGCCACTGTAGTAGGCAGCTTTTTAAGGCAGGATGGCAGGATCACGTGGATGTCTGCGGGTTGCAGCGCCGTCAGCGGGTCGATCCTTTCCCTCGTTGAGAACGGCTCTTGAACCGGCTGTAGCGATGTGGCTTGAAACAGCGGCTGGCTGACGCTGTGTAATCTTGCTAGTTGCAATCACTGCAAGGGCGTACAGGAGAGATTAAGTCCTTGTCCGTCACTCGCCGCCGCTGCCGCCAGAATCTGGACGCAATTGATTGGACGAAATCAGATTTTTTTTCAGTTTTTCTTTTTATTTCCTACGCATTGTTCGGCCCTCCACGGCGGCGGATCTATTGGCGCGCACAGGCGGCGCAGGTTCAGTTTCTGCCGCGCCCTACCTCCGATATCATGTTACCGCCAAGGTTGTAGGCTGATCTGTTGTAAAGCCGTTCCGGTTGCTTCCTTTACGTCGCGTAGACAAAGACGCTATGCGCGGGTGTTTGAAACAGGCACCGCGAAGCATGTTACTGGATGCCGCACCTCGATCGCTCCGGCCCATGGGCATTTTTGGGTCGGTTGTACGAAAGAAAATGTATTAGGAATTTTCCCTTCAAAACTACCGTCCACCTCTGTGCTGTCAATTTGTCATTTCCTGACCACCCGTACCATTTTGACGCTTTTTAATAATAATGAAATTGTGAAAAACGGGTATGTGCACGCCCCATTTATGGCATCCGCATTAGCGTCAATTTGGCCATATCTCGCTCTTATAAGTTAAAAGCCACAAAAATATTGCATTATATTTTTGCAGACTCTGTTAGTACACATTATAAACGTTAATTTCAAAGTGTGTAAAGAATATTGAAGATGGCCTTTTTTTAATGATTTTCAAAGTAATGCATTTTTAGTTAAATGCCTCCATGTGAGCAATTCTTGTAAATTAGATGAACTATATACTTGGCAACACATGGCAAAATTTGAAGATCTTAGCTTTTATATATACGGAGAAAAATATTCTTTAATCCAGAAGGTTATTGCGCAATCTGCCGTGTTTGCGATTTTTTTTTGTCATAAATACACTGGTGAATAATACTTCTTGTCAATGCTTCCTAGGCCTATTTGTCAGTGAATATTTCTAGACCCGCAGCCAGAACAGTGTCATTAGGGAAGCCGCGCGAAATGTCAACATCACGCGATACGCAAAATGCGCATGTCACTGAGAGGGTGCTTACAAAATTGTTTCGCAAAGACAAAACATTTTTTTCCGAAAACAAGGATTGGTTTCATTCTTCTGGATATAAAGCCAGCAATATATATTTTTTTTATCAAAATTAAAAATGGTCACCGGTCATGGTTGTTCGATCTTATCTGAAAACGCCCTATTGCGCATACCTACTGCACGTTATGAGGCTGGTGCTATCTGTATGCCGTCACTTCCGTGATAAATTCTTCGTGACATCGATCTCCCAACTTTCCACCCCTTTCCAAGCGTAAAAAAAAACGCAATTCTACGCCATAAAAAAAAAAAAAAACATTATCGAGGAGGATGCTGCATGCCTCCATCCACTCATGCGGGGCGAGGCAGCGCTGCAACGATGCGGCCACGGCTAAACCAGCTCTTGTTTGCGATCCAGGTCCTTGTATTCTGGACTGTGTGACCCGTCAACGAATGCGGGGAATCATAGTGTGACAGTCATCGCATTTCTAAGCAACGTCCTTTAAGAACAATTCGATAACAGCGAGGCTCCCACGTGTTTTGGCGGCCGCTGAAGCATTTCCGACCGGTGTTATCTAGAACTGTATACGAAGCACCATCGCCATCGACATGGGCGGAGTTTTCCCGCACCGACCCTTTCGTCGTCGTACTCAGTGGGCGAGACAGCGCTGGAACGATGCGGCCAAGGCTAAACCAGCTCTTGCCCCAGGCAGCACACAGTATTGCGCCAATATTGGCGTCGGATCGGAGAAATTGGGCGAATATCATTCTGATACTGCCGATATCGGCGCTGCATTCTAAATATCGGGCCAGTATCACTGTGATGTTGCCGATGTCGGCGGAACATCACTTGGGTCGGCCAACGCCACGCTGATATGCAGTATCCAGCGCCGTTTTCCGGTAATTTGTCGGGTCTGAACCGGCTATACCGGCCGGCATTAGAAATTCTTGACCGTTTCTAAAAACGATACCAGTAATTTGTAGGTCCTGACCGGCTATATCGGCCGGTATTAGGAATGCTTTAACCGTTTCTAAAACGATATTGAAAGAAAGCGGTTGTTCTGAACAATGATTTCGGGAACTTGTTACTCCAGGAATCGCCCTGCTAAAAAAAAAAAAAAGAGCTGCAATCTAATATTTTGGTATGAAAACTAATGTGCATGTTGAGCAATTAAATGAAGCTTTAATGTGAAATTGCCCCAGAAATCTGCAAGCTAAATGTATAAAATGAGACAAAGTGAATGTGTATTTTAGTGCCAAACCAAATGTGCATGAATGAGAACATTTTACTAAATGCCGTTAGCAGTAATGTGCTACGCAGTCTAAATGCAATGAGCACCAATGCAATGAGCACTTATCGCATATTTTTTGCAATATTTTAACGTTTTTCTATGTATTTCCTTTCGCCGCAACTACATTTGCATTGTATTTGAATAAAATCGACGATAGGACATATTGAAACATTAGTTAGATCTGCTAATTATCGAAACGCGAAAATCGACCCGGAGTGATATATCCATCATTAGGGAGTTTTAGTAGACCGTGTTTCCCTCTCCGCTAACCCTCGCTACGAGAAACCGCCACTGCGCCTGCGCGCTGATGGCCTTGGCTGTAGAGTTCCGGGTAGCGGAGGGGGTTAGCGGAGGGGGAAACACGGTCTACGAAAACTCGCTAATGTCTAGGTGGCCCAATCTACCGCCCTTTAGAGGCATGGCAGCCTGATCCATTCATTCTGTTGCTTTTGCTCTTTTTTGTGCGAAATGGTTTTCAAGTAGCACACGTATGACTTTTTAATCATATTATTAATAAGGTAAGATTACTTTGTGAATAATATATTAGAGTATATAGAGTTTGCTGGGTCGTCCGCTTGTTTGTGGCATCCTTTCTTTTGGAGGGGGAGGAGATTGTTATTTGCGTTTTGGCTCAACCAGCTCAGCTTCATCTGCACACCCAGTGCTGCCAAGCAGCTTGCTTGGTCTGAATTTCAGTAGAGAAAAATCTGGAGTGATGATTTTTAGTGACGAAAAGGGGGAGTCGCCGAGAATGCAGAACTTTGAAATAGACTATGTAGATATGTACAAATATCTGGGTGTTTGTATGAAACAGGGAAAGAAGTATTTAGAGGAACACGAGGAAAATATACTAAAGACGGGGAAAAGAAATTCAGCTATTATAAAGCATAGAGCACTATGGAATTATAATAGATATGAAGTAGTTCGAGGCATTTGGAAAGGAGTCATGGTGCCAGGTTTGTCATTTGGTAATGCAGTGTTGTGCATGCGATCAGAGGTTCAGACAGGATTGGATGTCAGACAGAGAAGTGTAGGCAGGTTGGCACTGGGTGCGCATGGGAACCCGCCAAATGAAAGGGTACAAGGGGACATGGGCTGGTCGTCTTTTGAGAGTAGAGAGGCTACCAGCAAATTGAAATTCGATCTAAAGCTAACGAAAATGGAGGACGCACAATGGGCGAGGAAGGCGTACAAGTACTTACACATGAAGAGTTTGAATACAAATTTGGACGAACGGAACGAGAAAACTAAAATTTAGATATCTGTCATCTAGAGAGGAGACTGAGCGGAACACAATAAAGAAGGGCGTAAAAGAAGCCGAAAGGAAAATAGGGAGGGGAAGGATGCAAGGAAAATCAGCTTTAACAATTTATAGGTCACATAAGCAGGAAATAAGAAAAGAACAAGTTTTCGATAATTCACGCACGGGGTACTTCCCTATTATTTGAGGCTAGAACGGGGGTTCTAAGAACCACAACGTATAGGGCTGAATTCGAGAAAATGGGCACATTATGTGCCATATGCCAAAATGAGGACGAAGCAATGAAACATCTGGTTTTAGAATGTATGAGGCGTCGTTCTGTTCTCCCGCAGGGATCAGCGGATTTGACGGGGGCGCTTGGTTTTGCGGATGAAGATGGAAGAATGGAGGAAAAAAGTGTTACAATCACAAAGAGGAGATTGGAAAACTGGTAGATACAGTCTAGGGAAAATAGGACGAACAATTAGAACAGCTGGGGGAGAGGGGGGACGGAGGAATATTGGGACTCCCTCCCGCGTGGCTCCGGCCCAAGGCCTCACACCTTTCCCACAGTGGGTCTGGTTCAAGGAGGAACACCGACAAGGTTGACTAGAGGAAAATTGGCGACTCCCTCACCCGGGGGAGGAGGCGGGGGGCGGTGTTTAGTTTTTTTTTTTTTTTTTGCTTGATCTCTCAGAGGCCTTGCTGGAAAGTACTCTACCTGCCCGGTCATAGTTGCAGGGAGGTAAAGGAAGAAGAATATTAAGTATGGGAGAGAGAGAATAGAATAATAAAGGAAACGAATTCTTGAATTAACTATTTCAAGGCTAGGTGGCGCAAGCTAGCGCGTGGTATAAAGGGAATATCCGTTCGTCCGTCCGTCCGTCCGTCCGTCCGTCCGTCCGTCCGTCCGCCCGCCCGCCCGCCCGCCCGCCCGTCCGTCCATCCGTCCGCCCGCCCGCCCGCCCGCCCGCCCGCCCGCCCGCCCGTCCGTCCAACCAACCAACCAACCAACCAACCAACCAACCAGCAAGAGAGAGAGAGAAATACTTTATTTCAAAACAACTCTTAGTCCGAGTCGTCCTTACCTAAGGAGCCCGGCTGGACCCCTGGCTGTGGTGCTGGGTCCGGTTGACAGGATCCCCTTATGTGGTTGATGTGGGCCACCAGCAATGGCCACAGGTTCGGGCAGAGTTCCTGGGGTAGAATGGTCCAGCTCTCCCAGGAATAGGGGATGGAAGGTGGGATGTGAGATCAGGTAAGAATGTGGGGGGAAGAGAGGGCTCTAGGTCATTCCCAGTAAGTGTGAAATGCGTTGGGGTAACTCATACAAAAATGGTCTATGGTTGGCTATAGAAACTCCTTTGTATGACCGGCTATAGAAAATTGGCCCAATTAGCTATAGCCGTTTCTATGGCTGTCTAAGGCTTTTCCTATGGTCTCCCCTATGGTTGTCTATAGTTTTTTCAATAGAAATTTCGCCATCGAAATTTGTATGGTTTAATCTATGGGTCTTTTTAGAAAGGATGCTATAGCCGCCTATGGCTTTTCTTTTGGTTCCTTTGGCCGTCTATAGCTTCTTGTAAGGTCTGCTTTAGAGATCTCTATGGCTTACTATATGGATCTTTTTATACACCGTGCTATAGCTGCCTATGGCTTTTCCTATGGCTTCTTTAGCCGCCTATTGCTCTTTGTATGGTCCGCTATAGCTCATTCTATAGTTTGTCCTATGGTTCTCTATACCCACCGTGCTACAGCTGCCTATGGTATTTCCTATGGTTCCTTTAGCCGCCTATAGTTACTTGTATGGTGTGTTATAGAGATCTCTGTGGCTTACTCTATGGATCTTTTTAGACACCGTGCTATAGCTGCCTATGGCTTTTCCTATGGTTTCTTTAGCCGCCTATTGCTCTTTGTATAGTCCGCTATAGCTCATTCTATAGTTCGTGCTATGGTTCTCTGTACCCATCGGGCTACAGCTGCCTACGGCATTTCCTATGGTTCCTTTAGCCACCCATAGCTCCTTGTATGGTCTGCTATAGAGATCTCTATGGCTCACTCTATGGATCTTTTTAGACACCGTGCTATAGCTGCCTATGGCTTTTCCTATGGTTTCTTTAGCCGCCTATTGCTCTTTGTATGGTTCGCTATAGCTCATTCTATAGTTCGTCCTATGGTTCTCTATACCAATCGCGCTACAGCTGCCTATGGCATTTCCTTTGGTTCCTTTAGCCGCCTATAGCTTCTTGTACGGTCTGCTATAGAGACCTCTATGGCTTACTCTATGGATCTTTTTAGACACTGTGCTATAGCAGCCTGTGGCTTTTTCTATGGTTTGTTTAGCGCCTCTTGCTCTTTGTATGGTTTGCTATAGCTTCTTCTAGAGCTCGTCTTATGGGTCTCTTTACCATCGTGCTATAGCTGCCTGTTGTTTTTCTTTTTACCGCAATCGCATGAAATGTGAAACAAATTATTTGTTGTCACTGTAGATCTTTAAACAAAAAACCTTGTAAGACGTGTCGAACTTCATAACCCCGATTAAAACAGATAGCTAACATTAAAAAAAAGAAGCAAATGCACTTACCCAGGTGTTTGCAAAAGCACAGGTAAACAGACACAAGGAATTGTTTTCAAATCTCCTAGAAGTTTATTACACACAGCTCATTCTGAAGACAAGCACAAACAAAGCAATCTGTAATATGTAAAGAGGTATTACTAAGCTGTTATACAACTGAGAATATTGCAAAGCAAACAAGAACCGAAGGCAATTCCTGGGTAGTGTCTAGTCTCCTGGCAGTCGGCCGAATTCCCCCCCCCCTCCCCCGGGAAATTCTACTGCTAGTCGCCACTCAGTGTCGCTGCCATCAGTTCATCGAACGACGTTTCATCGACAGATTATTTCATCAACACGTGATGTTTATAAACAACTCAAAATGTCTTTTTTTTTTTGGTAATGAGTTGCTGCAGACACGCCAAGAAGTGGCGTGAACGGGTGGGCTGAATCGGTGAGCACGCGCCTCAGGAAAACAGGCGCGACAAAATGTCCCGGCTGCGTGCAATTCGCGTAACGAGTGTCGACTAAACGTGTGTCCAGGAAACGTGTATCCACGAAAAGGTGTCCATAAAACGTATTTTCACAAAACGCAGGGAGAATAAGAAAGTCAGTATTCTAACTGCAATTTTCACATGATTTCAGACAGCTAATGGCAGGCGACTGCGGTAGAATTTCGGGGAAATTATTCTCCCAGCTGTCAGAAGATAGGCACTGCCAGAATATAGACACTACAGAACGGTCAATTGTCGGCGAGTAGGTTGCAGCGCACTTACGTTGAAAATACCGGACTTGAAAGATGTAATCCGAGATTGTCGACATGGGCACAGCAGAAAAAAACACTCAAACACAAAACCGAGAAGGAAGGGGTCCGTGAAGATTCACCACAATGTAGCACAAGCTGTCATTTGCCGAACCGAACACTGAACGTATCACAAGAATGTCTTGGGCTTCTTTGAAGAAATCGCTTGTTGCCGACATACGGGTAGGCATTTTCGACCGAGATACCCTTTACCATGGAAGCGAAATTCACCGCAGCCCCGCGGGCCGCACGACACGCGAAACTAGGTCCGCAAGTAGGCATTCCGGGATTGGCAACGGCTAATGCGTCATCCGTCAAACCACGTGATCACGCTCCTTCCGTTACACGCGAACAGAGAGCGGAGTCAAGCGATGAAAAGTCTATCGTTTATTGGTCCGCCGAGTGCGCACCTTCTAAAGTGCTTTCAGCTTAGGGAGAGGGAAAACAGAGGGCCTTGAAGGAGCTCTGCTTGAAAAGCAGAGCTCCTTCAAGGCCAGAATGGAGGTGCGACCTCAAAGACTAATCTTCAGGGGCATACCAACAATGAGCACAACGAGAGAATGTGTCACTTATATCCTGTTAACAGTTCGACCCATGGTTGATAGTGCAGTGGATGCTATGTGTGGCCTTGGGCTTAAGGCAGGTGCCGTGTTCAGCGTTATCACCAGCTTCGAGACTGTTGTCACGTGACCCTAACCGGAGACTCGATTGGCCTCAACCACGCATAGTGTCTACTCTGCTGTCACTACCGAGTGAACAGGACAGCTCCATGAAGGCCATCTTTTGGACTTCCAAAGCTGCACTTCCCAGAAGTGACCCAAAACGGGGCAGGTTTGAAGAAACCATATTTTACGCCGTGTAACCCACATTATAATTTAAAATGAAGAATTAATGGCGAATGCTTTTTTTTGCGCAGGATGTCCATAAATAAATAAATAAATATATATATATATATATTTTTTTTCACTGTCCTGTTTGCATTTTTGAACTTCAATTTTGGGAATCTTTGCATCGTTGTGGCATTTCTGATTGCATTGTTTAAAAAAAAATGTTTTCCGTAATACGTTCTTCATCCGTGAGTTCAGTCTATAGCACTGTCATCAATTACAATCTCTGCGCACCACGATGACACATGGTGGGGCTCTGTGCTCCAAGAAGCTCCAACGACTTTAATGTCTCATAATTTAAAGAAAAAAGAAGAAAATGTAGCCACAGCACTTGCTAATTTGTGGAATTCGCAGAACAGAGAGATAATAGGACTCGCCTAAGGTAGCGCGTGCCTAACGATATTAATTTTTTTTTTCGCCTGTTAACTTGTGTTTTTTTGTATATTTCGCCGTTCTCGACACGGACGTCGACGGACATTGCACCGCTGCTTACGCCCCTGCCGGGGTGAGCTTTTCTGTTTTCATGGCACTCTATTGCGCTATAGACGCGTCTATTTAACGCTCATGCCGTCTCGAGAGATCTGTGTCAATTGTTTAGTCAGAGCAACGACGCAGCAATCGCGAAGCGAGAGACGACTGCGCCTCGATCTGGCTGTCCGCGTTCGCTCTGATAAAATGTGAGCGCCAGACTCTCGAGCAGCGTTAGCTTGCTGATGATGCAGAACGCTGCTTTGTCGTTGAGAATCTTTGCCCTGCGAACGCCGGCGAAAACGTTCCAGTGCTCGGCGTACCCTAGGCAGCAGCGCCTGTCAGCGACCGCCCGCGCATCATCGCAATCTTTCTGGAGCCTATTTTCAATCTGCGAGCGCCGACGATTTATCGTCGCGACTTGAATGGGGGAATTTTATGCACCCCCGTGAACATGAACTCCCGCGAACATGATCCCCGCGACGACGAACCGCCGGCGCTCGCAGACGGAAGGTTCCGATGCTGTGCGAACGGTTGTTGGGAGGACGCTGCGTAGGGTACGCCGGGAGCTGGAACGGCTTCGCAGCCATTCGAAGGGCAAAGGATTCGCGACGGCAAAGTAGCGTCTTGCATCATCAGTAAGCCAACGCTGCTCGAGAGTCCCAAGCTTACATTTCCACAGAGCGAGCGCGGCCGGCCAGATCGAGGCGCAGTCGGCTGTCGCGTCGCGATTGCACCGTCGTTGCTCTACCTACACTGATGACACGTGCACCGGCATTCGAAACAGCCCACTCGAGACTTTATTCGAGTCCAATAGACGACTTTATAGCGCGATAGACCGTCGTGACAAGAGTAGAGCTCACCTCTGTAGTGGCGTAAGCAGCGGCTTTATGTTCGTTGACGCCGCGTCGAGAACGACGAAATATACACAAAAAAAGTAAATATATTTAATACAGCAGGCAGAAAGAAATACAAACATGGCAGGGACACGGACAAAGTAGAAGGCGCGCTACGAAATACATATACTTACAAATACACTGGAAAAGACAAATAATTACAGGTAAAAAAACGGAAGATTGACATGACGTCGACGCCGAAATAAGGCAATGCGCAGGGAAAGCAGCGGCAAAACTGCAATAGTCCTATAGGCAGCTAAGGACGCTATTGTGATCGCGGGAGTATAGCCGCGGCGACGTACGGCCCGTTAACCTGGCTTAAGAAAATTCTCGCCCCGATCGAGCGCATGAATGACTGTCTTCCACTTTCCTACATCTGCAGTAAAAGAGAAAAGGTCGCGGGCCTATAGCGTAAGTGATATAAAACACAATTGAGCCGGCTAAAAAAAATTGGATGGTCACGAGTCTATAGCTCGAGAGACATACATCCCCCTATAGCCGGCTAAAGCACATTGAAAGGTTGGAGGCTATGGCTTTGGTGACATAGACCACTATTGAGTCGGCTAAAGAAAATTCAATGGTCGCGATTCTATAGGTTTCGGGACATACACCACTCTATAGGCGGCTAAAGCACATTGAAAGGTCGGAGGCCTATAGCTTTGGTGGCATAAAACTCTATAGAATCGGCTAAAGAAAATTCAATGGTCGCGAGTCTATAGATTTAAGGATATACACCACTCTATAGCCGGCTAAAGCACATTCAAAAGTCGCGAATCTATAGCAATAAGGACATACATATTTCTATAGCACGCTAAAGGATATTGAATAGTCGCGAGTCTATAGCTGCATGACCATAAATTATTCTTTAGCCAGCTATAGAAATTAGAATGGTCAAGATTCTATAGCTGTGAAGACAGATTTTTCTATAGGTGTCTATAGCGTGTTTTATGGTTTTTTATGGCTGACCATAGAGGGCCATAGAAGGTGATAGCTCACCATAGGATTTTCCATAAACGTCCATAGACCATTTTCGTATGGGAACCGCCGCAAACCTGACACACCGGTTTGCCCGACCTGTTTCCAATGTAGTGCTGTATGGCGTCGTTAGGTAGCGTAAGTGTCTGTGCCTGACGAATTAGGGCTGCGTCCTCTCTAGTGTGTGTGTGGGATGGCGATGGAAGAAGAAGCCTGTTAACTTTGGCTTCTTTGAGCCGGGCGCGGCGTTGTTTCCGGTGTTCGGCTCTGGCCTCTCTGGGACAGTAGGTCTCTGGCCACCTAGTGGGTTGCTCGGTGTTGAATTGTCGCGAGCTAGGGCATGAGCTCGTTCATTGCCCTCTATCCCCTGGTGACCCGGGATCCACTCGAGGAGGACCTGTAGCGTTGGATGTTTGTGCATGTGTTTAGTGAGTGTTGTGCGAGTGTGATCTGGGAGTATATTTTGTGTGAAAGCTCGTAGCGCTTCCTGACAATCTTTGCGTATTGTGATGGTGTCAGTGTTGTGTGTATGTAGGCAAACGGCTTCTCTAATGGGCTGAATCTCGGCGGCGATAGGAGAAGGTACTGCTGCGCGACTACGGATAGTCTCGTTCCTCGGTCCCACAACAGCTGTGGTGGTCTTCTCTGGAGTATGTGCGGCGTCCACATAGTAGGTGTCGTTGTCAGGCGTGGCTAGATGGTTAGCACGTGCTTGTCATCTGCCTGGGTGACTGTCCGCATTCATATTCTTAGGAACAGGTAAAACCTTTATGTTAGGGATAGAATCCCAGGGCGGGGGTGCTGGCGGGATGTCTGGTAGATGTTTCATGTCATATCCCAGATCTCGTAGAATGGCCCGGCCTTAAGTAGACGTTGTTAATCGATGGTGTTGAGCTTCGTTATGGGTGTTAGATTTTTCGTCTAGCGTGTTGTGCATCGCAGCTGCTTGTATAACTGTGTTTTTGGCATACGGTGGGACTCCGAGCTCTACTCGCTGGCATCTGCGCACCATGGCGTCGAGCTTCTTCTGCTGCGTTTTGTTGAGGCGAATGTAGGGGTATGCGTACATGATTCTCGAGTAAATGGTTGCCTCCATGATTTTGCCGATTTCGTGTTCTTTAAGGGCCCGACTTGCGCTTACAAATTCTGTTTATCATGTGTACGATCTGGTGTATCTGCTGCGTAGTGCGCTTCATCCATTCTGTACTGCCTCCATCTTGTTGCCAATAATGACCTAGAATTTTTATTACACGTCTCCGTGGGATGTGAAGGCAGTCAAGATGTAGCTGGATGAGGTTTCTGGTGGATTCAGCCATCTTGTGGTAGGAGTTGATGACTACAACGCATTCGGATTTCTCCGGAGAGCAATGTACGTAGGCCAATACTTCGTGCATGTGCTGAAATGATGTCGAGGCCTTCTTGCACGGTCGATTCTTGCTCTCCGGCGTTTCCTTTGGTACACCAGAGAGTGATGTCGTCCGCGTAGATGGCATGGTGAAGGTTCTAGACCTGATTGAGCTTGTGAGGAAGGTTCTTCATGGCGAGATTAAAGAGCGTCGGCGAGAGTACCGCACCCTGGGGTGTCCCGCGATGTACTGGAAACGCATCGGATGGTTGGTTGTCCGGCCCCAGAATGCGGATAGTTCTGTCAGTGAGAAAATTCTTGATGTAACGTTGGCTTCAACCGCGCCGTTCAGGGACTCAAACCGAAAAATATAACGCTTCGGTTACGGTTACTGTTACCGTTTCTGTTGATATCAGTTTCGTGTCGGTTTTTTACGGTTTTAATTTTTACGGTTTCGGTTACGGTTACAGCTTCCTAAAAACCGTTTTATTTCGGTTTCTCCAATAATTGTATTGAAATGTTAGACAGCCGTTTTATAATAAACGGTTTAAAGTAGTTGCAGATATCCAACAACGGGACATTCAAAATAACAAAAATTCAAAAACGTCTCAGTACTTCTAATTGGTAAAAAGTTGAAGATATCTAGCTCACACACTTGTTCACTACATCTATTTGGATCATATAGTTTGATACCCAAGCATACATATCACCCACGCTACTCGGGGATAATGGCATTCTATATAATAAAAAATGAAAGAAAGAAAATGAAAGACGTTAACAACTCCCTGTAACGCCGAATTAGAGCGCAGCTCTTGAGGAGGAGGAGGGGAGGGTATGCCTCTCCTCTTCCTCCTTCCTCCTCCTACCCTCCTCCTCCTCCCCGCGCGTTGCATTATGGGACGCTTCCCATAATGCACCGCGCGGTAACGCCGACGCCGACGGCGACTCCGCTCAAGCAGGAAAGGGGCGCCTAAGAGCTGCGCTCTAAAATAAACTTCGCTACTTTGTTGTTCGGCAGCGTTTGTAAACAACCCCACTGGGTGCTGGCAGAACCATTCGCACCTTCTCGTTGCTATAGTTTGTTGCAACCTAAGGTGTGCAGAAGAGGTTTCGCCCACACTGAAGGAAGGAACAGAACTATAGCCGTCCCATTCTAAAATACTGCTAAGTGGAATAAAGTAATAAAATTGAGAGCTAGGCTATAGTATATTTCACCTTATGATCTACCGCAGGAAAGGCAACAAGCACGAGCTTCTTGCTTTAGGGTACGACTCGGCGGCGCAAGCTCTCGTGCATTAAGGGCAGCGACCAACGCTATGAGCTCGTGCTTCTAGGCTTCGCTGCGGTACAACATAAGGTGAAACGGAGTATAGTTGGTGATAGTCAAACATACTGTAAATGCAACAGAGCAAAACAAGGAAGACTAAAGCCTGGTTCAGACAGTTGCGTTTGACTGCGTTGCGGCGGCGAGAAACCAGGACATTCCTGCTGCTTATATCGCGTGCCAAGATGATTCCTTGAATTGGATTCCACGCTTCATACGAAGCATAGATGTGCCGGTGACTCGCTTTCGGTTCTCGACGCAACGCAGTCAAACGCACTCAACCGCAAGTGTCTGAACCGGCCTTCAGGAGGGGAACGAACAACATAAAAAGCTGCAAAAAGATGTCCAGTGTTGTTCGTTCTTTTCTATGGTCGCCGTTGTTGTGCGTGGTTACACCTTCGTCATGTTTGCTATTTCCAAGTAAACGCACGTTTCTCGCTGTCCGATTCCGAGACACTAGAAAAATTGCGCATTTATATGGTGGCGCAATTTTTCTCTGGTGTTTGCAGGCGGAGCTTCTACAGATATGTTGCAACTAGGAATGTCACAAACTTCCGCCGAGCCGAATTTTTTCGTCGAACCCTCAAAGATCGACCAGTTCGACGAACCTCTTACCTTCTAACAGGTTCTAAAAGGTTCGACGTTTTGGACAGTGTGGCTAGACTTTGATACAGACATGTCTTTGTTTGGAAAACACGCTTTTACAGAGTAGGTTGTTTTATTTTATAAATAGTTACAACCAACGAAACACCATTCAGATAACTTAAAATTTCATAACAGAATTTATTATTGCTATATTACCAAAACGACCAAACAGTGCCGCCCTTACCAAAAGTAGAATGTTTGACTTGATCATTTGGTTATCACTATCCAATCGATAGCCAACTGAGCCAGCCCGTCGCGCATGCGCATAAAGGCGAACCCTAATTGGACTTTCTCAAACTTTTCAATAAAAGTGAGAAAACGTCGAACTTGGTCGAACTCGAACCCCAACCGGTTTGCGAGATCCCTAGTTGCAGGTCAGGAACATCGGTGGTTTTGACAGAACCGAGTCAGATGGACATATCAGAACTGCAAGTTATTATTTAATACTGTGAAGGCGACACGTACTGAATTCGTGTAGCAATTGTAGGATAATAGGAGTAGAATATTGTATTTGTTTAAAAAGTCAGTGTTGATATTTGTGTGTTCTTGCTGCCTTTCCTCGCTCAGATGCTTGTCATGTGAAATAATAAACTGCGGGCATTTTAATGGGTCTTTGGGTATTTATATGATTAATTGATTTGAAATTATTCTCAGCACACGAATAACAAAATAAATCAAAATTTAACAAAATGTCGCCAAGGGTCATGGGTTTATATTATGTTCACAAAACGTATGCATTAAGAAACGCTGTTCTCACTACAAAAATAACCCCAAGAACGGAATCCCAGTCAGACAGGAAAAGTGTGTGTGCTTTATAAAGCAAGGCGTGACGCATAGAACTTTTTATTACATCCAGTATTTTACTGTTTATCTAACTTGATAACCATATCAGAGCTTTTTCTATACTGAATAAAAAAAAATGAGAGCGCTAGGAAAAGGCTGTGATGGTTAAATGGCGTATTTTTGTGATTGTGGCGTTTATTGGGGGCCTACAGTTCTGCAATTTGTGTTATAATTAATAATAAAATTAAATATTTTAATACGTAGTCTTTCTTGCTCTCATATGTTTTGTTGCTTATGATCTAATTTAAATGCGCGAACAAGTATGGCAATCAGAAGTGTGCAAATTATGATCACTGGTGCCAATTGCAGCATTTTTAACTAACAGGATATTAAATAAACATAGACTAATATCAATGAAAACAATCTTGCTTATCTGAGAAATCTGTGTAATATTCCATTAATTGTGGGTAAAGGATACGGAGCTGACAAAGTCGCGACTTTTGAAAATCGGCTAAACTTCCAAAGTTGCCACCAATCTTTTCGGAACAAATGCACCCCCCCCCCCCCGCCCCCACCCACACACACACACACACAAATAAAACGAATTCCGTTTTTTTTTTTCGTTTTTGTTTTTACCAATTTTTGCAGAAGATTTAGCTTCATTTCTACGTGAGGTTGTTTTGCAAACCTCAGTTTTTCTTGTTCGAAGCAACGCCTACCCACATGCAGGTGTACGCGTTACAGCACATTTAGTCTGTGTTCGAAACCGGTGAAACAGTGGTGTGTTTAATATTGCATATTTATTATTTATTGATTTGTACTGTAAGCCCTTGATGGACTATTACAGGGGTGATAATGAGCTATTAAAAGAAGAAAAAAAACGGTACGCACAAAGAATTAAACAAATAAAACCAAACACACAAATAGATAAGAAATCTTAAAGTTATGGGCTATTGTCAAACGCTGTGTTTTTATGTTTTTCACAAACTTACAAACATTTGTTAAAATTACGGTTTCATTAGGAATTTTATTCTATTCCCTAGTTGCCCCTGGAAATAAACTAAATAAAAAAAAATAGTGACTGGTTTTCTAATGTACACGCTATGACGGTGTCACGTATACCCACCAAAGCGCACATTCATGTAATTATTCTTGTCGATTTTAACTAAACCATGAACGATTAGGACAATTAATTTTTGGCGATCACACTTCGTTCTTAACTCAAAAACAGGGAGATCAGCAAGTCTAGAAAGTTCCGTGGGTGGGGAACGATGCTATGTGTTAAAAATGAACATGGATGCTTGCCGTTGCACTTTATTGAGTTTGACGAATTTGTTACCGTAAATGGATTCCACACTATTTTTGCATATTCAAGAATATGTTTCCCCAACGTTTTGTCAGCCAGGTTTTCTATTTCTTTTGCCTGGTCCGCTTTCGTGGATATATTTTTGACGTGAGTATTTGTGGTGTCATCCTGACTGTTATCACGCTGTTGTAACATCGCTGACGTGTCATACTAATTGACGTGTGCGTATGCCCGCGTTCGCTCGCTTCGTATCGGAGGTAGGGCACGTGGTGATATATGTACGGCGCATGAAATAAACTCGGTGTTCGTTCTGCGTAGAACTACGTCGTTGGCTTTGTCTTGTCGCGCCGCAAGGCACACGACATGATGTCAGAAGTGGGATAATGCTTCTCGTGTGTGTTTTTGCGTCGCTCGCCTTGCACTGGGTTCGCACGATGACAGCCCCGGCAGCAGCGATTCCTCCTCCTATGGCGGTTCCCCCTCCGAAGCAGTTCAACTTCGACCGGACGTCAGAATGGCCGCATTGGATGCAAGAATTCGACGATTTCCGCTATGCTGTGGGACCCAATGAAAGATCGGTGGGAGGCCAGGTACAGATGCTTCTGAATACCATGTGAAGGCAGGCCCGGAAAATATTCCAGACGTTTCGCCTCTCGGAAACTCAATCCAAATGTTACACGACAGTAAAGAAAAAATTCGACGCGCACTTCATAGCTAAGAAGAACGTGGTTTACGAGTAGACTTGAAAGTAATCCCTCGCAAGTAATGGGATCACTTGTAATTACTTTTCTTGTTATCTTGTAATTAATCAGTTACTTTTCTGAAAATGTAATTTGTAATGTAACTTAATTTTGTTCGGTAAAGTGTTACTGAAATTACTCTTTACAATTCTTCCGCCCGTCAAAGGGGAAAATAAAGTGGAAGAAGGGCGATGCAATGATGGCCTACGCACTTTTAGCATGGTAACACAAAACAGGGGTTCGTTCGCGAAGGGAGTGCTGGCGAGGGAAAGGAATTCATGAAAAGCGCGACAGCCCAGCCAGAGCCCGTTTCTGGACTCGTTCGTACGGTCAGCCAGGCTGGTAGGATTAGTTTGTCTACATGAAGGCAACAGGTTTTCGACTTTTTGGAAAACGAACGGACTGCTTCGAGCGCACAACAGAGCAGAAAACTAATGGCTCATAAAATCGTCGCATGGGGGTCGTCAAGAGTAGGAACGTGGACACTGGGACCGTGATGCATATGTCCGCTCCTCCCTTTCCCCTCCTTTCCTCCCCACCTCCTGCCTACTTGCCCCCAAAAACGCAGGGGAAGGGGAGCCGTCCTTCGCTTGTCGATGTTTCAGCCTACGCACGTCCACCCGACAAAAAAAAAAAAGAAAAATCCTATCGAGATCTTGTATTTCCTCATCCTTGACAGCGCTGTGACATCATTTTAGGGAAAGGGAACACAACTCGAGTTTTCTAAGGATAAACAGTGTGGCTGACTTGGACACAGGAGTTGAGACAGCGTAAGGCGGCTGTAAAACATCACCGTGACAAAGGCCCAAGCGGCAACACCACGTGTTTGTCCGTATCGGCTTGGGGCGTTAACCTTGTTGTCTTGTCTTACCTTGTTATATTGTCGGGCGCGGCTCGGAAATAAACGAGTAGCTACTATGCCGTCGACGGGTCGGGCTCGCTTACTTCACTATGTAGCCGGGTGGGCTGCCAGTCAGATCTGTCATCATGCTTGCTAAGTCCAACTTCAATCAGAAACACGGAACACCTCGAAAAACCTTTTTTTAAAGAACAAGAAATACTCGGATGCGAAAATGACTCCACGTTACGACTGAGCTCGTCACCTAGCCGGTAACATCAGCCGTGCCTTCGACACTCATTGCAGGGTGTAGTTGGGTGTATCAGGCGCACATGCACCCTTTTTCTGAAAGATGCACCCTCCGTTGCCCAGCCAGTGTGCTTGTACACCGAAAATGAGCATCCTCCTTTCCCTTAAAACTTCTAGGTGTATCAGTGCACCGCCACGCTAGCCACGCACCCCGATCACCTTGTGCTTGGATTCCCCCTTGGGGGTCACGTTTTGGGTCGGGCAGTTTCTTAGAAAGTATGGAGCTGTACTGTTCACTCGGTATTGACAGTAGAGTGGACGCTATGCTTGTTTTAGGTAATCGGGTCTCCGGGTAGGATCACGTGACTACAGTCTCTAAGCTAGAGATAAGGCACAGCACGACACCTGCCTGAAGGCCAATGCCACAGGTAGCATCCACTGCATTATTAACTTTGGGTCGAATTTTTAAGAGGATATAAGGGACAAAACCTCTCGTTGTGTTCATTGTTGGGATAACCCTGAAGATAAGCCTTTGGGAGGATAACCTCTTTTGGCCTTGAAGGAGCTGCTATTTTCGTATACTCCTCTCTTTTCTTTCTCTCCCTAAGCTGAAAGCGTGGAAGAAGCTGCGCAGTCGCCGGACCAATGAACCGGTGGCTTTTTTTTATCCCTTTACTCCGCTGACTGGGTGCGGGTAATGGCAGGAGCGTGATCATGTGGTAAAGGTTTCACGGATGACGAGGTAGCTCTTTCCGATCCTGGAATGTCTGATTCCCGCCCTAGTTTCTTGTGTGCTGTGCTGCGACCAGCGGGGCTGCCGGAGATTTCGTATGCGACAACATATTCGAGTGCACCAAGGCTTCCAGTGTTTGAAAAGCCCTACGTGTACATCGGCAACAAGCGATTTCTTCAAAAACGCCCAAGGAATTCATGTGATGCGTTTAGTGTTCGGTTTGGCAAATTACTGCTTCTGCCACATTGTGTTGAATCTTCAAAGACCCCTTTCTTTTCGTTTTTGTGTTTGTGTGGTTGTTCTGCAGTAAGCCCGTGTCAACATCTCGGATGACATATTTCTAGTTCGGTATTTTCACCGTAAGTGCGCTGCTACCTACTCCTTTGCTGCAATTGACCGTTCCGTTCCGAATTACCTCTAAAATTATGCAGTGTCTATTTCCTAGCAGCCAGGGGAATACTTTCCCCGATATTTTATCGGCAGTCGCCTGTCATTAGCTGTCTACAATCAGGTGATAACTGCAGGTAGAATACTGACTTTCTTATTTTCCGGGAGTTTTGTAAAAACGCGTTTCATGGACAAAGTTTCGTTGATACACGTTTTGTAGACACGTTTCGTCAACACTAACGTTTGATCGTCACGCGTTACGTGAAATGCACGCTGAAGGAACATTCCGTCGCGCGTGTGTCTCTGAGGCGCGTGCTCACCGACCCAGCCCACCCGTTCACGTCGCTTCGTGGCGACAGTCTGCGGCGGCTCATTACAAATATTTTACCCTACCTGTGCCACCCGTACATGTCACTTCGCGAATATAGTGTAGGGCGGCTCATTACAAAACAAAAGAGAAGCTAATATAGGAAAGCTAATTTAAGATGTCTATAAAATATCGCGTGTCGATGAAACGTCGTTCGATGAAGTGATTGTATCAGCAATGAGTGGCGACTGCCGGCAGAATTTCGGGTAAATAATTCTGCCGACTGCTGGGAGTAGAGACACTACCTAAAAATCACCCCGGTTTTTGTTTGCTCAGTAATCTTCTCAGTTGTGTAACAGCTTCGTTGTACATCTTCACATATCACGGATTGCTTGCACGTTTGTACTTGTTTACGGAATAGGCTGTCTAATAAACTTCTAGGAGATTTGAAAACAATCCCTTGTGTCTGTTTACCTGCCTTTTTGCAACGACCTGGACGAGTGCATTTTTTACAGGTTTCCTTGAGGTGGGTGCACAAAGAGGTGTAATGGTACACCATTGAGCACAGGTGTGTCTATGTTCCCTATGAGGAGGGTGGCTGTAAAAACGGTGTGATAGTAAACCCTGTTGGCGGGTTATCTCTGTTCCCTATGAGCGGGGTGGGTGTAAACAACGGTGTAATAGTAAACCCTGATGGTGGGTGTATCTTTACTCCCAACAAATTGCGTGGGCGTAGAGAAGGAAATACTTGTACACCTTAAATTGGGGTGTACCTGCACACTGAAACGACAGAGAGGGTGTAAGAAAGGAGTAGTGACACACCCCGATATGGGGTGTATCTGTGCACCCCCGAATGCTGAAGTTGTCTAAAAGGGTGCACTTATGCACCCTGAAAAAGGGTGTATGTATGCACCTCGTCTTGAGGTGCATACATACACATGAAACAAAGGCACGGTGCGGAAGGATTGGCTGGACATGTACGTCAACGAGCACTTGAATGTACTTTTAAACTGCTTCGTAAAGCAAGCAAACAAACAATTAACCTGCCAAAGTCGTTTGCAAAAAGAAATGCGAAAGCAAGAAAGGTCACACACTGCTAGCACGTAGCAGACGCGTGCTAGCAGTGTGTCACACACTGCTAGCACAAGCCCATTTATACGGAAAAGTAGCGGCATCCTTTGAAGAACGCCGCCTGCTATTTTGGGCCGATCCAGGCGGCGCTACAGTCGACGCGCGGGTGTAAAAAAAACATAAAGATAAAAGGTGTGCGCGTCAGAGGAGGAGGGAGAAGGAATACCTATGATGTCGGAGTGCAGTGCATGCTATGAGCTCATGTCGCTAGTCAAATAACGCCGACTGCGCAACGCCACGGCTTTCATCGTCTTTCTTTGAGCCCATCCTTTAAGGCTGGTAGACCGTAACAGTGCGCTTTTAGTCTGTGTGTATGTATTTGCGTGACTTTCAGCCTTTGACTGCTCTCTGAATCAAGTATAGGGCCGATCCAGGCGGAGCTACAGTCGACGCGCAGATGTAAAAAAGCAAAACATAAAGATAAAAGGAGTGAGCGTCAGAGGAGGAGGGAAAGGATGTCGCTACCTTACATATTCTGGGGCGTTAGGTGGGTCCTCCCACAATGGTGGCAGTACGGGTCACAGGGGTCTTGATCGTGCACTCTAAAAATAAGGGGTGTAGTGGGTACACCCACAGGGGGTGTAAGTGCTGCCACATATACTACACCCATAAAGGTGTACAAGTACACCTCAAGACGAGGTGCATACATACAGCCTTTCTCGAGGTGCAAATGTGCACCCTTTTAGATACCTTCAGCATTCGGGGGTGCACAGGTACACCCCATATTGGGGTGTATCACTACTCCTTTCTTACACCTTCTCTGTCGTTTGAGTGTGCAGGTACACCCCAATTTAAGGTGTACACGTATTCCCTTCTCTTCACTCACGCAATTTTTTGGGAGTAAAGATACACCCACCAACAGGGTTTACTATTACATCGTTGTTTACACCCACCCCGCTCATAGGCAACAGAGATACACCCGCCATCGGGGTTTACTATTACACCGTTTTCTACAGCCACCCCGCTCATAGGAAACATAGATACACCTGATTCAATGGTGTACCATTAGACCTCTTTTTGCACACACCTTAAGGAAACCTGTAAAAAATGGACGCGCCCAGGTGGTTGGAAAGAGGAAGGTAAACAGACAAAAGGGATTGTTTTCAAATCTCCTAGAAGTTTATTAGACAGCCTTTTCCGTAAACAAGTACAAACGTGCAAGCAATCCGTGATATGTGAAGATGTACAACGAAGCTGTTACATAACTGAGAAGATTACCGAGCAAACAAGGACCGGGGTGTTCTTAAGTAGTGTCGATTCTCCCAGCAGCCGGCAGAATTATTTACCCGAAATTCTGCCGGCAGTCGCCACTCAATGGTGATACGATCACTTCACCGAACGACGTTTCATCGACACGTGACGTTTAACCCATACGAAAATGGTCTATGGACGTTTATGAAGAATCCTATGGTGAGCTATCTCCTTCTATGGCCCGCTATGGTCAGCCATAGGAAACCATAAAACGCGCTATAGCCACCTATAGAAAAATCTGTCTTCGACGCTATAGAATCTTGACCATTCTGATTTCTATAGATGGCTAAAGAATAATTTATGGCTATGTAGCTATTGACTCGCGACTATTCAATATTCTTTAGCGAGCTATAGAAATATGTATGTCCTTAATGCTATAGATACGCGACTATTGAGTGCGCTTTAGCCGGCTATAGAGTGGTGTATGTCCTTAAATCTAAAGACACGCGACCATTGAATTATCTTTAGCCGATTATATAGTGTTTTATGTCCCCAAAGCTATAGGCCTCCGACCTTTCAATGTTCTTTAGCCGGCTAAAGAGCGGTGTATGTCCCTATATCTATAGACCCGAAACCATTGCATTTTCATTAGCCGTCTCTATAGTGTTTTATGTCACCAAAGCTATAGGCCTCCGACCTTTCAATGTGCTTTAGCCGCCTATAGAGCGGTGTATGTCCCTAAATGTATAGAATCGCGACCATTGAATTTTCTTTAGCCGACTCAATAGTGTTTTATGTCACCAAAGCCATAGCCTCCAACCTTTCAATGTGCTTTAGCCGGCTATAGAGGGACGTATGTCTCTCGAGCTATAGACTCGTGACCCTCCAATTAATTTTTAGCCGGCTCATTGGTGTTTCATATTGCTTAGGCTATAGGCCCGCGGCCTTTTTTTTTTTTTTTTTTTTTTACTGCAGACGTAGGAAAGTGGAAGACAGTCATTCATGCGCTCGATCGGGGCGAGAATTTTCTTAAGCCAGGTTAACGGGCCGTATGTCGCCGCGGCTATTGGGGAGGAGGAGCGACCATGACGCCCCAAGCGGTTAACTTTAGAACTACATGGATGGGGACAACAAATACAATGACTCAGCGCTTGGCCGACATAACCGAACGCGGCATCAGCGTTCGGCTGGAGTTCGTGCTCTCTGGTGAGGGGGAGGAGGGTCTCTTTTGTTTCCACTCCTGCCTGCCTGAACAATGCAGCATGCATGGTCCAAGCTCAGCACAAAAGCCGAAGTGGGTCAAGCTCGCAATCTCAGAGGATAGATCCGGCACTTAACGTCGCTTCGTCGATTGTTAGTATTATTTACATTAAACTGTGCCCCGCGCTCTATTGTAGAAGATGACATGGACATGCCCATAAGGCCTCTTGGCATGTGCACAGGCTTGTGTTGAGTAAACACCGAGGATGGGGACAACAAACGGATCAGAGCGCCCCCTATAGTTCGATCTCCTGCCCAATACGCCCGCGATCACAATAGTGTCCTTAGCTGCCTATTGGACTATTGCAGTTTTGCCGGCTGCTTTCCCTGCGCATTTCCTTATTTCGGCGTCGACGTCATCTCAATCTTCCGTTTTTTAGCTATAATTATTTGCCGTTTCCAGTGTGTTCTGTAAGTATATGTATTTCGTAGCGCGCCTTTTAATTTTCCGTGTCTCTGCCATGTTTGTATTTCTTTCTGCCTGCTGTATTAAATATATTTAATGTTTTTTGTATATATTTCGTCATTCTCGACGCGGCTTGAAGGAACATAAAACCGCTGCTTACGCCACTACAGAGGTGAGCTCTACTCTTGTCACGACGGTCTATCGCGCTATAAAGTCGTCTATTGGAGTCGAATAAAGTCTTGAGAGGGCTATTTCGAATGCCGGCGCACATGTCATCAGTGTAGGTAGAGCAACGACGGTGCAATCGCGACGCGACAGCCGACTGCGCCTCGATCTGGCCGGCCGCGCTCGCTCTGTGGAAATGTAAGCTTGGGACTCTCGAGCAGCGTTAGCTTACTGAAGATGCAAGACGCGACTTTGTCGTCGCGAATCCTCTGCCCTTCGAATGGCTGCGAAGCCGTTCCAGCTCCCGGCGTACCCTACGCAGCGTCCTCCCAACAACCGTTCGCACAGCATCGGAACCTTCCGTCTGCGAGCGCCGGCGGTTCGTCGTCGCGGGGATCATGTTCGCGGGAGTTCATGTTCGCGGGGGTGCATAAAAAGCTCCCATTCAAGTCGCGACGATAAATCGTCGGCGCTCGCAGATTGCCAATAGGCTCCATGAAGGTTGCGATGCTGCGCGGGCGGTCGCTGACGGGCGCTGATGCCCAGGGTACGCCGAGCACTGGAACGTTTTCGCCGGCGTTCGCAGGGCAAAGATTCTCAACGACAAAGCAGCGTCCTGCATCATCAGCAAGCTAACGCTGCTCGAGAGTCCGACGCTCACATTTTATCAGAGCGAACGCGGACAGCCAGATCGAGGCGCAGTCGTCTCTCGCTTCGCGAATGCTGCGTCGTTGCTCTGACTAAACAATTGACACAGTTCTCTCGAGACTTCATGAGCGTTAAATAGACGCGTCTATAGCGCGATAGAGTGGTGTGACAACAGAAAAGCTCACCCCGGCAGAGGCGTAAGCAGCGGTGCAATGTCCGTCGACGCCCGTGTCGAGAACGGTGAAATATACACAAAAACACAAGTTAACAGCCAAAAAAAACAAACAAAAAAAAACAAATTAATCTTGTTAGGCACGCGCTGCCTTAGGTGCGTCCTATTATCTCTCTGTTCTGCGAATTCCACAAATCAGTAAGCGCTGTGGCTAATTGTTCTTCTTTTTCTTTTAATTATGAGACATTAAAGTCGTTGGAGCTTCTTGGAGCACACAGCCCCACCATGTGTCATCGTGGTGCCGCAGAGATTGTAATTAATGACAGTGCTAGAGACTGAATTCACGGATGAAGAACGTATTACGGCAAAAATATTTTTAAACCATGCAATCAGAAATGCCACAACGATGCAAAGATTCCCAAAATTGAAGTTCAAAAATGCAAACAGGACAGTGCAAAAAATATATATATTTATTTATTTATTTGTGGACATCCTGCGCAAAAAAAAAAAGCATTCGCCATTAATTCTTCATTTTAAATTATAATGTGGGTTACACGGCGTAAAATATGGTTTCTTCAAACCTGGGAAGTGACCCGTTTTGGGTCACTTCTGGGAAGTGCAGCTTTGGATGTCCAAAAGCTGTCCATGGAGCTGTCCTGATCACTCGGTACACTCTAAACCCGGTAGCGGATGTATCCGCTATTTATCCACCACTTTTTTGCAAATCTGTGGTGGATATATTTGTGGCGAATATATCTGGGTCCACCTGAAAATGTTTATCTGGGTAACCTTGGAGAACTTTTATCTGGGTAACGTCGAAAATGTTTTATCTGGGTAACCTTGGAGAACTTTTATCTGGGTAACGTCGAAAATGTTTTATCTGGGTCACCTTGAAAATCTTTTACTATGGGTCACCCCGGATATTTTGTTATCTGGGTCACCTCGAAGACTTTTTATTTGGGTCACATTAGATACTTTTTTATCTGGGTTGATTACAGAATAGTTCATCGCTACGAACCTTATTCGATACAAATTGAACCCTTCTTTTAGGGCTACTAACGTCATCCACTGAACCTTGAACATATGTTTTCAATATAGTGATGCAGTCGGCAGCAAGGATAGCATGCATTTAAGTGTTGGGGACGGCGCTAGTGACGGCAAAAATGAATGAAGCTGAATTATATCTAGTTAGAACTTTTCTTGCTCCTAAGCACGGGGTTATCTAAAATCTTGAATACGTGAGAAGCAAGAAATAAATGGTACGGTTTTTCACATACGATGCTCTATTTTTGCATTTAACATTGTGAGAGGACATGCCTCGTTGCTACATTAGGTCACTTAACAGGCGGTTGTTGGCAGTGAGCCCATCAGATCGTTCTATGTCATCTCAGACAATATGTTGCTGTATGTAAACTCCGGGACACTGTGAGCACGGGTAATCAGCAATTTTTCGTACCAGGACTGTTTTTTTGTTTTGTTTTTGTTTTGACGTCCAACAAATTGTGTGAAGAAAAAAGGAGCGATTAAAACAATATTTGTATATGCAGATTGCATATACATGCTCTAGCCACTTTACCATATAATCATCGCATAGGTTTAGGCAGCCATTATGACATTGCACAAGCCTTCGTATGCACCCCCCTTTACCACTAAAAGGGGAGGGCATACGAAAGGGAGGAAGCATACAAAACCTCGTGCCACGTCATAATGACTTCTATGTGGTTATTATTTGTAGGAGTATCTAGAGTATGTATCTACATGCTGTGTGTAATAAAATATTTTTAAACACTATTGTTTTGTTTACTCGGTTCTTTGGAAGGGCTGACAACCCTGGCGGAAGCCTCCTTTGGGGAGGGCATCCAAAAGTTTGCTCCACGTCATAACTGCCTTAAACATTACGGTGATTATGTAAAAAGGTAGCCAGAGTACATAGCTACTATTAGCGCATATTAAAATATTTCAATCACTATTGCTTTTTTTACACATTTATTCGGAAGTTAAAAAACAAAAAAAAAACTAATACTTTATTTGTAAGGTTGGGAGTATAAAATAGGAACGCTTAGGTTAGTGCGCCCCAAAAACCATTTTCCACCAAACTACTAATTTTGAAGACAACCCTTAAGCTTTAAAAAGGAAAAAAAACAAAAAAAAAAAAAAAAACACAGCGATCGCGTGTTCGCGCAGTGTTGCGTTGTGTACTTAATCAGCTTTCTCCAGGCACCATACTAAGCTGTCTACCAATGTGGCGCTTTCAAATTCGCCGATGTTTCCAGGTTTCCCCTATTCTATCGTAATTCCCTGCTTTTTTCCAAGGGGGACAGGACGTATCTGGACCCTTTACCACTGTTTATATGTGGAAAACACTGGTATGTCTGGCGGCCAACAAAGCGTTGGCCAATCACTATATAATACTACCTTGTCAGTCTATTTTTTGATATTTTTCGCTAAATAAATCTTTTAGCGCGAGCGCAAGGAGAGAGGCTCATCTTAGTGCGAACGTTTCAAGAGAATGCGATAGAAGTTTCAGAGATTTGCGTCGGCACGATAGCCGAGTTGCATGCAACTATGCCACACCACACGCGCGTGATTTGCAGTCGCTCGGAGAAAGAAAAGCTCAATTTCCGTGACTGCGAGGTGGAAATTCCCCGACAGTTACAGGTTTTTTTGTTTGCCAGGTTGGTAGACAGCCTGTATAGAAGGTAGATCCTAGGGATCTTCAGTGTTTGTGTAAATGTTGATAACCGATGTTTGCCTTCAACAGGTACTAAAAAGTAGGGCATTGACCTAAATCAGCCAAAAGAATGTAACAAAGAGATAAGTGAAGCAAAGGTTAAAAAATGTGAAACGTATTTATTTGATCTTTAAATATTCGCACAGTGAATTCTGCTGAGCTTCCAGATATTTTTTTACGTATATAAGGAAACGTGACTAGTTTCAAAAACTGTATAGGAACGTCGGTCCAGCTTCTTCACTCTTCAGGCTGTCAAAGATTTTAAGAGGGCCTTCGGACGTACCCTTCTCCAACTTTGGCGACAGTTGGCGTCGCCCGCCACCACTATTTGAATTAGCGCCAGGAGCTAAGAAAACGCCACTGGGTAGGTTATGTTTCTTACATAATAGACTCCCAGGCAGAGCACCAGTGCGAGCTCCATTGTTGTTGTCTTGAGGACGATCTTTTGGTCGCTTGAACACCAGCTGACTTTTCGGTCGGTGCCAAGAAATAGTTTCATCCCAGGTTCCACGACGTTGTCCCTTTGGACATTCTAGCTGCAATATCGAATGAACATTCACACTCACTACACCGTATGCAAAATAATATTGACAAGGCTGAGTCGATTCATAATATATAATAATTATTTTTTAAACTAATTAGCGAACAATGCAATTGACCAGACTGATGAGCTCAAACCGGTTTTCGGAGGCCTCAAATGCTTGTCGATGCTGAACAAACGAGCTGGATTCAATTTCCTTAATCTCGTCGAAACACCGCGAGCACTTGCATTATTTCTCTCTTCATTTCAGTCATTTTCTTTCCGAATTGCAGTTCCAGCTCAAGGGCAAGCTAGGGAAACACAAGTAGAAACAAAAGACCATGAAAATCCTAAAACAATGCACTATTACATCCCGTAATATTCTGAAAAGCTCGCTTGTCAGAGTTTAAGAGAATAAACATTTTTGTTTAGAAGCCCTATACCACGTGATTTCGGCCCACGGTTCAGTTTCTCAACATTTCCCTAGTATCTCATTCTTCAAAAAGAAAAGTTATGAGCTTTCGATCTCTTTCGTGAACTGTTATTAACATAAATTGCTCACAACAACTGGAACATTTGAAACGGTGTCAAGGAAGCTTCAGATGTGCAGCCGACGTTTTGTTAGGGAACTTAATGTCGAAGGTAACCACGATGAAGTTAACACGAGACTGGTGTAGGTGGAGGAAAACATTTTACAGAGGTGGGAAAAGCAACAGGGGTAGACGTGTCTAGCTCAGCGAATGGTTTTATTTAATAACCCTTATTTTTTGTTTGTGATGTGGGTTCTGTGCGTGTCCTTTAAAACAGGATATTCTGCAGTTTGGTGGCGTTGTGGATTTGTATATACGAAGTGTTTTTTATTTAAGTTTTACAGATTTTTTTTTTTTTTTTTTTAAGGCGTGAAAGTTACATTTATATGGTTTGTGCAGGTGAGTTCGGCCAGGGGGACCCTTTATGTGGGTGGCTAATCTTTGCGATAAGGCGGCTGAATAATTAAAATCCGTTAATTAATTTTTTAATTAGTGAAAATAGACATATGGTTCTCATCAGAAACTTACCGACCGTCATCGAAAACCACTAAATCAACTTTTTTTTAAAACGACTTGAACCTTCCGGGAAACTCCGGGGCGCACCAAGTTACCACTCGTACAGCAGGCGCAAAGCTGGCAGCGATAAAACGCGCATGATTAGATTATCATCGCGTTTGGATGCACCGCATTCTCAACCTCCCCGGACACCCATCCTGCTCTACCTCTGAACATATCTTTTGGAGCTGTCCACGTTCCCCAACCCTCCTCTCTCTCTCCCCTACTCCCCCCCTCCCCCCCCCCCCCCAACACACACTTTCCCCACCCCCGCCACCTGGAAGGAACGGCTCACTGACCCCTTACACTGCAAGCCCTCCCAGCGTGACCTCTTGGAGCGCATATCCAGGGTGTCTAAGGACTTTGACCTAGACACACACCCCAACGTAGCCCTTCACCCCTTTAAGCCGGAATTGGCACAATAAAGACGTATCTCTCTTTCTATTTCTCTCTCTCAGTCAACGGATTCACGCAGTTTTGAAGACAACGAACTCTCGTTTTTCCAGGCCGTGCGGACCACTGGACACGCTTTAAAACGGGTCCCTATCGTTTAATCAAAACTCGTTTCGTGGGACTGCGTTTCGTTGACTACTTTTTATGGACACACGTTTCGTCAACACTGCATGGTTTCGTGGAACCTCGTTTCGTGAACACATATCCTGCTACGACATTTCGACGCAGGAGGATATCTGCTCACGAAACGCGACGGTTCGTCGACACACCTTGCGACGAACCGTCGCGAGAAGTGTCGACGAAACGAACGCGGAAAGCTTTTCGATAAAACGATCTATCGAAAAAACGTCGCACATCGACGACTTGGCGGTGACTGATGGCACCACTTTAAAACAGGTTCAGTTAGTTCACTTCATTTCCACAAGCGCGAACGGAATCCAGAACACTCGACAAGTTATTGCTTAATTAAATTTTCTGTTTCGAGTTAAATTACTTATATCCGCCAGACCTTCGCTAAGCGAGAAGGTAGTTCATTTCTACAAACATACTTGCAAAATCAGAGGTAAAGGAATGAGTTCTGAAAACTTACCCGATTCGCTGTGCGAAACCAGACGATGCCAGCAATCAATGCACGGGGCAAGCTGAACTAACTCCACCGTTCTAACGAAGCGCTTGCACAGACACTCAGCACTATCACAGCGCAAAGCGCCGCGGTGGTCAACACTTGTTACCTCCATTATAGCTCCTTTTGTCTGAATAACGCTTCTCGCTTTTGGTACATCTCCCGCGCTTTTGAAAATTCATGGGTTCCCATTGGCTGGCGTTTTCCCGGGACCGACTTCATGTTGTAGCGTGTTTTTTTTTTTGTTTTTTGTTTTTACTGTCGGCTTGAGGTTTTCTCTTTACAGCCAACCCTTTGTCTCCCGATCCTTCTCCCTACCCCATCTTCCGACGGTACGGTGATAGATTCAAAAACAAAAGCAAACAAAAAAAAAAGCAAAAAGAAAGAACGATTGGCCGTAGATTTTACTTCTTTGGTTCTTCGTTTTCGAGCACAAGTTAGGCTTTGTGCTATGCGCTCTGAGAGTCATCCCCTACCGAGCTATTTTAACCGAAACGCAAAATGTAAAAAAAAACAAGGTCCCTTAACCTTGAAAAATGCTTTCCGCTACAGCGCGGGGAAACAATATTCGCTACGAAAGAATTGTATCTTTTTAGATGAATTCATTCGCTACGTACCTTTTTTTGTATGTTAGGTTGCTCGACATTTTGTTGTTAATTTCCTTTTTTGTGTCTGTAGCGAATACAGGACTGTAGAAGCCGACTTTTCATCGCTGTTGTAGCGAATATATTCGCTACGAGCGCTTTTATTCGCTATATATTCGCAACAGAGATTTAGAGTGTACGGTTTCGCCGAACGACCAGGCTCATCTAAGCAAGCACGTGTCTTTTAGGAGAATCAAAAAAAAAAAAAAAGTGCAATGAAGTTTACATTCCTGCACTCGAGCCTGATCTGGGCTGTGGATGAGGGGTCGCAAGCGTCGCCGCATTGAGTGAGATCACACGGAGCAACAAGCCTTGGCACCTTCGCGAGCTTCATTACGCCGAAGGAATGTATTAACTAAAGGCACTCGCCGTACGTGTGAAGCAGATGTGAAAAAGTCCTCGTCGTTCAGTGAAAACTGTGCCTGGATTTTCTACTGGGAAGGCGTTCGTGCTGCAAGCTGTGGCTGACTCAGGAGTTCCAAGAAAACAAGACGCAGGAAACTTGAGCTGCATTACTGAACGAGGTCTCCCGATGAACATTTTCACAATGGATTGTAAATTTGGAACTGCTTTCAACAATAACTGCCAAGGAATGGCAACAGGGCAGAAAACACCTTGTATCGCTTTCGTAGACCTAAGGAAGGCTCCCTTTAAATTCAACCATGCCCTAAACGACGTAATAAAAGGTTACCAAGCATTGAACGTAGCTTTGTTAGTTTAGTTATGCTTGGGAAAAGAGCTTGTTGGTTCAAGTGATGGATGAAGAAAGAATAAACAATTAACACTGGGACAACAGAACCACATCTTTCAACTAGCAACAGACGACCATCATTACTTTAGTTACTTTAGCCTAACACTTATAATCACGGGACCCATCAGCACCCATCAAAATCGTTTCAACGTGTCTCTTGGAGAGATCACGTGAATATTCAACATATATTTCGTCGGGGAAGCCGCTTCCCCATTTTGCATTGGGCGGCCGCGATGAGTTTTGGAAATTGAGGAGAGGTTCCCCCATCCCTTCCCGTCGTGGCCTCTCTGACGCGGCCCGAGCGAAAGGGGAAAAAGCGCTCACGAGAAAAGCCTTTGCGGAGGAAGTCGCTCATCTCCACCTCAGCTTTCTTAGTTTCTGCTTTGCCCCTTTGCACTGTTTCTCGAGTGCTCGTTTATTACGGAGAGAAAACGCGTGGGGAAAATGGGAGGGAGAAGTTTTGCTGTTCGTTTGTAGATAACCTGTTGTAAGCCGAAATGCAGCCTTTGTCAGAAGCGGGTCGCCCTGCATTTTCTCCGTCACCGAGTGCAAACTAAATGCGCAACAACGAATGGCCGCTTGCTGTTCGCTTCCCGTCCCACGCGTGGAGCCTGTCGACTTCTAGAGTAGCTGGGTGTGCGGACCAAGAAGGTCTCTCGGTGCCCTGTTTCTTGCGCCTCTTTCTTCTGTCCAGCTTCCGAAGCATACAACGAGCGAAAGAGACGCCGGAGACGACACGGTAATTGTGCTCAGGATTTCTCAACAGCGTCGGATATTGGTTGCGCGTTCGTGGTTTTCGTTAAATGTGCTACTGACAGTGTGTATGTTTCAATGTAGCGCATCTTCTCGGTTTTATTACTTGAACTGCCGTACATCTCAGGAATTTATCAAGCAGCACTGTGAGTACATTGAAAGATATTTCTTGCGACAAAGAACCGGTTGTCCCTATTTGGTCTGATCGCTTTCGTTGACAGCTGCTTGCGCTAGAGTTTAAGCAAACGTTAGGTCTTATTGATTTTTTCGTTACATTTATGTTAATCTCAATATCTAAAATACATTTCCAATAACGATATAAAATGCATTTCACAGTCATTTGGCCTTCTAAAGGGTTGAGGGGCAGAGGGGTTTTTGAAAGGCTGAAGAGTCTGACAGGCTGAAGGGATGTGAAGGCCTGAAGGGCTGAGGGTGTTTGATGGGCTGAAGGGCTTTGACGCGTTGAGAAGGTCCCATAACACATCAGGGCTTGAGTGTTATTTTCAATAGGGAACCGTAACACGAGTTTACAACCTCACAGCAACCATGCCAGACACAACATATATTACAGGTCTCAAAGCAAGCTTATCAGATACGACAATTATGAACTTTATGGAAGTTGCGTTCACCCTTTGAACAGAGCAGTATGTACTAGCGCGAGCTACCTCGCGCTCCAATGAACATTTCTGGAAACGCCAGCGCCACGAGTGAGGGCCAGGGGGCTTTATGGAAACTGTGAGTCCCTTTAGCCAAGCCAAGTCTAGCCAATACGAGCTTTTGCATGCTAGGTGGCGTAGGCTACCACCCGAACTGCAGCACCATTCTTAATCCATTCATACCCCCAGGCAAGCTGTCGTTCCTAAAACATTGTTGGAACAAGCCGTGTTTTTTGTTAGAGCGCAGCTCTTAAGCACTGACCACACGAGCGTGAACGGCGCCGCCGTCCGGCGTTCCAACGCGAGGAGTCCACATTGGCCTCCGTTTTGAGTTGAGGGCGTCACGTGACAGCACTGGCTCTCGCGATCGCGCGCGCGCCTCCCGTCGGATTTCCCGCTCTTTCGTCGTCTGCTCTTCGTTAGATACTTCCGTTTCGGCTCTCATCTTTCGCATATATCAGCATGGAAATCGCACTCGCTGCCTACATGCAGAGCCGTCTATAGAGAGAGTTTTGTCAATGGGAGGTGCGGACAGAGCCAGGGCGTGCGCCAGACTCGGAAAGAGGGCTTGGCATGCTCTCTTGACCAACCACAAACCGAAATAAATCCCCTAGTGGTGGTAGCGAGAAACAGTTCTGATCAAAGGTATATGTTCGTATATGGTTTTAATAAGCGCGTAACAGTGAAGTGTAGTAACTCTTCGTGGTTGAAAATAGGGTGCACGTGTTGTCTTGATCATGATCATACAGAACGATGTAAGAAACGAATGCGCCGTTCAACTGTTTTGCTCGGACAGAGTGTGACCGCACGGACAGCAGATTCCCGGCCCTCGGCGCTTGGCTTAAGGATTATGTCGATCGTTCCGCTAGTCGCACTCTTCCACCATCATTTTGAATGAGCGTGATTGAAACATCACGTGTACCATATTTTCAGTCACCGAGAGTCACTCCGATGCAGTTATCAGGTTTGTTTCTCGCGACCACCGCCAGGGTAATATTTCCGGCTTCTGGTTGGTCACATTCGAATTTCTGAAGACGCCCTAGAACACGCCCAGCCCGCTTTCGGCCAATGGCGCCTCCTGATTTGTCCCCTATACTTCCCAACGAATGGCCAAACTCTCTACATATACGGCTCTGCCTACATGCTAGGTGTCCATGATGACCTCGTGATCAGCGTGAATGTGATTATCCTAGCCTGCTCGTTGATCTTGCGATGTCGCCGCGCTCTGAAGGGAAGGAGGCACAGGTTTTGGGTCCGGCCGAGTTGGTTCTACCGAAACCCCGAAGGACAGGTCAGTGCTTTGTAGCCCCGGCGGCGCGCCAGAGATGAAGGCGACTTTCGAGAGTGTCACCAAATCGACACGACATCCGTCACAACACAGACATGCAACAAGTGCCACAGAGAATCTCACTTGTAATTCTGAATTCCTCTCCTATAATTCCCCAGCGGTTGTTCTTAGCGTCCTTATTTAAGTAGTCTGGCTGCGTCTTGTCATATAAAAAGGGAAACAGTCACACAGTTTCAAAGAAACGCTCCGTTGGGGGAGGCATCGGGGGAAATAGGGATAGCAGACGACACGAAACAACGCTACGTCCTTCGGAACGTGAGAGACGTGCGGAGAACCGGCTTGAGCGTTGCCATGGCATCGCAACGTCACTATCTACGCGACCTCCCATTGGCTCCTCTCTTCTGCGGCGCGGAGCGGCGAGCTCTGAACCGCGCAAAGACCGGTTGGCTCTGTGGTGCTCTACGTCGCGCCGCAGAAGGCAAAAACTGGTTTTGGTCGGCAGCCGGCGACGTCGACCGTCGCGCCGCAGGCCTCCGCGACACCAATGTGGTCGTGCCTTTAGGCGCCCGTTTCCGGCTTAAGCGTCGTCGGCGTCGGCGTAACCGCGCGGTACATTATGGGTAAATTTCCCCGCTAAATTTAGCGGAAAACGTTCCGCGCTAAATTTAGCGGAAAATTTTCCCCGCTAAATTTAGCGGAAAAAGCTCCCGGCTAAATCTAGCGGAAAAACGTTTCCCGCTAGAACTAGCGAAAAATTTCCCGCTAAATCTAGCGCTAAAACTAAATCTAGCGAAAAAATTTCCCCGCTAAATTTGGCGCGAAAATTTCCCCACTTAATCTAGCGGAAAAACTCCCCCCTAAATTTTGCGGAAAAATTTCCCCGGTAAACCTAGCGGAAAAATTTTGCCGCTAAATCTAGCGGAAAAAATTTCATCGAAAAAATTAGCGGCAAAATTTACCCGCTTAATGTAGCGGAAAATTTCCGCCCTAAATCTAGTGGGAAAATTTTCCCGCTAAATCTAGCGAAAAAATTTCCCCGCTAAATCTAGCGTAAAAATTTCCCCTAAATGGGAGGCGAGCAGGAGAGGAGAAGGGGCATAGCCTCCTCTCCGTACCTTCCCCTCCTCCTTCTCAAGAGCTGCGCTCTAATTCGGCGTTACAGGGAGTTGTAAACGGCTTTTATTTTTTCTTGTTTCTTTATTGGCGAAGGAAATTAAAATGTACCATCTAGCTTAACTGATTTCCGTAGCAAAAGAAAAAAATCACGTTGGATGCCTTAGTGACACCTCTCACTTTTTGTACATAGCCCACGCGCGATTGCTCATTCAAAGAAGAGCGGTGGCCCATCCAGAACGATGGCCCATACAACAAGGGGCAATGGCCAGACGCTGTGATTGAGGGTTTCGCACTTCGTGTGGGCAATGCAGCGCAGTACAAGGTGCTGCAGAGAGTGCCTGATTGCCGTCTGCCGTACGCACGGACCCAACACGGACGTAGACAACGTAGTTTGCGGAGGCGGTACGACGGTAGCAGCAGGCGACGGAGCAGCGACCCCTACTTTTCCCATTATGCTTCGCGCGCGCCACTTGAGGGCGAGCGCTATTTTCCAGAAAGGTTGATTGCTTTGAGATGTGGCTAAGGTTACTTTCATGCCCGGGTGTCCATTCTCCGAACGCACGTTTTCAAGCCGGGATCTCTTTCGTGCTGTACCCTTTGTTGAGTGCCGTCTTGGATGCAGTCTCTGGCGCAACTATGCCAGCTGCTAACATATGATCTGGGGTGCCTTCATGAGCGCTTTGCTTAGGGTGATGACATCTGAAAATTTTGTTCCGGACGAGTCTTTGTTTCTTCTTCTGGAGCGCGGGAAAGAGCGTCTCCTGGCGCAAAAACATAACGTCTACTGTTCTACGATGGCATGGTGTTACCGGTTATTTCTTTGTATGCCGGCAGAAACTAAGGAAGAGAAGAAAACGAGAGCACGCAAGGACGCCAGAACCCCGATCTCTGGGCTGAATAATTAGGTGCAACGCCAAGTGCCGAACGCCGGTAAGCTGGCGTTCGGCACTTGTCGTTCCTGATTTAATGAATTCGACGAGTGGAGTGGAGACGAAGACAGCTCGGTGGGTTTCATTTAAAATCAAATACGCATGTCAAGGTGGATACTTCGAGTTTCTTCAACAAAATTATATATTATAGCTGCGGTTCCGTGTTTTCGAATAAATTCGATTTATTTTATTTATCAAAATGTAGGTCATTGAAGACCCACACAGAAGGGGACATCTGTACAGACAAGACGCAGAAGTGAGAGACTCGGCAAAAATCTGCGCTGATGTACTATTTACTATTTCTTCTGGTAACTTATTACATTGGTCAATAACGCGGGAGATGAAGGAGAAGCAATATTTAAATGTGTTGTTTTTGGATGAATACGGCCTGGTTGTCTTGTTGTGTTTGGTTCCCTTTGAGTGCATGAAGGGAATCTTGACGTATTTGTTTGAGCTATATGTTTTTGTTGCTCGTACAGAGCATACAAAAACTTTAGGCTAACAATTGTTCTTCGTGCCTTTAGGGTGTCCAACTTTGCGTTCGCAAGCTTAGTGGTAACGCCATGCTTGTGAGTAGCTAGAATAGATGAACCTTACTGCGATCCTTTGAACTTTTTCCAGCTTATTGACAAGGTAATCCTGATACGGACTTTAGATAATACTGGTCTATTCCAACACTGGTCTCACCAGAGCCTTGTACGCTGACAATTTAGTTGCAGGCGTTGAGTTGTTTTAATTTTCTTCTCAAGTAGCCCAACTTGTTAAATGCATTACTGCATACGTTTGGGACATGTGTCTCCCACTTAAGGTTCCTGGAGATTGTAACTCCCAGGTACTTTATTTAATTTACATTATTAATAGTTTTATTATCTTACATATATGAGAAGTCTAGCGGGCTTTCCTTGTTAGTGATAGCGATAACAGCAGTTTTGTTAAGATTGATTTTGATTCCCCATCTCTTACACCAAAGGTTTATGTTTTGCAACACAAAATACAAAAAAAAAACACTCACTGGATTTTTTTCTCTTTTCAATTCGGATTGTTTTTTTTTTAGATTCCTGAATTTGGAGGTCACGATTCCAAAAAAAAAAAATAATAAAAGGCGGTTTTCTACAAACAATCATGGTCAGAGCACAGGTTCAACGATCATCAGGACAGCCCTCGTGATGACCGCTGAACCTGTGCTCTGACCGAACTTATTTGTAGAAAACTGACTTTTATTGTTTGTTTTTGGTCAGCGTGACCTCCAAATTCAGAGTTCTGAGGACAAATATAAATTGAAAATATTTTTCAGGGAGTGTTTTTTGTATTTCATTGCATCTTTCGGAAAACACGGAACCCTTATTATAGCCCAATTTCCTCGATGAGCAAAACCACGTTTTAAATTTTTAGAACAATTTCTTTTCTTCATAAAAGTTTTAAAGTGGAGCAAGGTGAAATATTAGGCTGCTTGAATTTTGTACCCAGTTATGTCGGTTGCTGTAAATAGGTAAATTGAAAACGCCCAAAGTCATTTTTTTTTGCAAATGTATGACACGTGTCATATTTTTTCCACTAAACAAAACTGCTTTGTTATATTTCATGCCAGAAATAAAAATTTCCAATAAATCGAATCTGACGTTTTGGTGACATGGCCTTGTATTTTAAAATTTATTACACATTTTACTTGTGCCATCGATTGGAATCACTTTAGTTTAATATAATGCCAAGAAACAAATTCCATTATTTTTTATTATTTAATCAAAAAGTAACTCAGTCATTATTTGAGCCCGCGTTTTTTAAAAAAAAAAAGACCATTTTTATTTTCTTATTTTTTTAATTCTTAACGATGCTAACTTTCTGTGCGCATAATCAAACGTTCCCCTTTTTTGTTGTATTATATTATAGAAACGCCCAAACACGGGTACACCCGTGAGCGATATGAAGGTGAACAGCCCTCTTCTTCTTTTTGACGCTCCTGCAAGTTTTGGAAGAAGCTCTGTTCCAGAGAGGGCTAGAACGCAACGTTTAGACCCCAAGCCACTTACCATTTGAAGCGTTGAGAGTTAATATAGCTTTAGGGAGCGGTAAAACAGGCAAGAAACCAGATAAGGTGTTCACCTTCTTATTGCCGGCGGGTGTACATGCACCCGAACCGGCAAAAGGTAGTTTCGCAAGTTGGCTTTACTGTAAGCTTTAGTTGGGATATGAAGTGAAAGATAAGTGCCAAAGGAAAGGAGGGGAACGACGTTTCGATCAAACGGCCTTCTTCAGGTACACTAAAAGGGAAGATGACAGATCAGAATAAGAATACCGTATATACAAAAGGCATAGGTAACACGTGACAGATGGGACATTGTGGAGACAGAGAGGGAGGAGGAAAAGTCGTCAAGTAAGGAGCAAGTTTTGAAGTCAACAAGTTAAGGAATGCGGGTGGGGGGGAAGCTTACAGCCCCCGCGTGACCGGCCAAATTATCAAAAAAAAAAGAGGAAGGAGCGGGAAAAAGGGGAATGTCTAATAGCCGAAAGAAAGTTTCTTGTTCAAACCGGAAGGAAATTCCGTCTTTAAGTCAAAAATTAATCTGTTTTCTTCCTTTTTCCGTGAGGTGGGTGTATGGAAGCCTGATTTTATGACGCATACTCGCATGTAAAGTTCAGAGTGATTTGTGGAGGAGAAGTGTTTAGATACGTGTGTGGAGAGGTCATGTTTGAGTTGGCCCGCTCTTTCTAGTGTGACAAGTCTGCGGTGTTCTCTGAAGCGTTCGTGGAGTCGGCGGTCAGTTTCGCGGATATATAATAAGTTTGGACAGTGTGTGCAGGAAATGATGTATATCAGATTAGAAGATTTATAGGTGTGATTGTCAGGGATTCTCATTAGCAGGTTGGGAGGAGGGCCGGTGTGTTTGCGCGTAAGGCATTTTGGGGCGCCGCACGGCGTGGTACCGGGGAGCATACATGGGTAAATTACTTCTAATATGTAATTTAATTACAATTAGAATTAATTGACTTCAAAAGTAGTTTAACTACAATTACAATTACTACTACGGGAAAAGTAATTAATTACAATTACAAATTGCTTCTAAAAAGTAATGCAACTACTTTACAATTACTTACTTCTGAGAGCGACCCGACTTGGGTCATATAAATTAAAACGAGTTGCATAGAATGCAATGTATTTGTTCATTCCTTGCCCCAATGTTTGAGGAGGCTTAAGCATCGCTGCATAAATGTCACGTATTGTACTTCCTTTTGTAAAGTTTTTAAATTCATTATAGAAATTGACAGTTTGGGGAAATGAAGTACTACGTACGTTCTTATATTTTTAATAAATAATAAGAAATTAGTTCAAAAGCTGGAAGACGCCAAATCGCTAAAAAAATTGGGTTGCCAGGCTAACAAAGGTGTGGTAATTAGTCGTATATGAATATTTTACTAGTGTTAATATAAATCTAAAATACACACGCGCTAATACGACCCCATTCACATACAAACATCATGGTATTGTAAATTATTTACATTGAGTTAAAATTATAATGGCTCAGAAATACATAAGAACCGAATCATTGGTTTTAATATTCACCAGTGCGGTCAGTTTCTAAAATCCTTATGCAAATATTATCCGAAGTAAAACCAACAGGAAATAAACTTGAAAATAATACAAAGTATTATAATACAAATAATACAGTACTGGAAAAGTGACGTAAAAATTGTTAAAAAAGAAAGACAAATAACTTTATACACAATTAAAATTTCCAACCTCAGCTGAAAGCTGAAGCTCAATTTTTTTTTCTTTCAATATTTTGGCATGCTTACGCTATTGTTTTCTGCTCGCACCGCAGACGGCGCTACATGGCGCCATGAAGGTAGGCTTCAATGGGGACTGCCTCTCAGCCCCCAGTGTCAGCAAGAAAAAAACAAACGACGCGACACTACTATTGTTGTGCGTGTGTGTGATTGCGTGTCTCTGTGCGAGTGTTTCACCGAGAGCTAGGCCGCATGTGCGAGCACTGAGGCTTTCAGAGAGGTTCCGTCGGCACCGCAAAGTTTTGCAAAAGTAATTGTAATTGTGCCTGAAATTTTGCAATTACAGACGCTAGAAAGTAATTAAACTACAATTACAATTCCTTTTATCCGAAAGTAATTATTTACAATTAGAAATTACCAAGAAAGGTAATTAAATTACAGTAATTTAATTACTGTAATTGAATTACTACCCAAGTATGCCGGGGAGTAAAGTCTGAGGTCTTATGGAACGGTTGCTGCGTACTAAAAGGGATTGTAAGTTGGGCTGTCGACGGTTAGCTAGCGCGGGTGCTTTAGAAAGAACTTTGGAGTCTACGAGGTGGGAAGTGGCGTCCATAATTACTTTGCCGAGTTTAGGTATCGAGGGATGGAACGTGAAGATGAGGGGGTTGCACGGGGTTTAGACCTTGATTGGGGAAATAGGGCGTCGTGCCGCGGAATGTTAGAAACGCGACTGCTGGCATTGCGCAGAAGGCCGAGTGGGTAACCACGTTCAATAAAAAAAGGTGGTCATCGTCTTAAGCTGATGACGGAAATCAATGTCGCCGCTGCAAACCCTACGGAGGCGGAGAAATTGTGAGAAGGGAATAGAGTTGATTTGGGATATAGAATGGCTCGAGGAGTAGAGAAGGTAGCTATGGCTGTCAGTAGGTTTATAATGCACAGAGCTGTGGAACGTGTGACCGTCACTGGTTATTTTTAAGTCTAGGAAGTTGACAGAGGATTTCGATATCAGTGAGGTAAACTTGAGGGAGGCGTGGGCGTTGCAAAGTGCATTGGTGACGCGGTGAACTGCGGGATGGGGGCCGAAACCAAAAATATCGTCAATATAACGACCGTAGAATTTTGGGGGCGGGTGTGGAAAGGAATTAAAAAAACGAGTCATCGACGTAGCCGAGAAAAAGGTTGGCGAACGAGGGACCCATCTTTGTGCCCATCGCTACACCACATTTCTGGTGATAGAATGAGTTGTTGAATTGGAAGGCGTTTAGTGTTAGAACGAGTTCGGCGAGGCGGATAACGGCGTGAGACGGAGGGTTTTGAAAAGGACGCTGATCAAGAAAATGTGAGAGAGCCTGTAGTCCTTCGGTGTGAGGGATTACCGTGTAGAGAGATGTGATGTCCATCGTGAAGAGGATAGTGTCGGGGGTCGGAGCCAGATTACACAGGCGTTGGAGGATGTCTGTTGTGTCTTTAACGTAACTGGGCAGGTTTTGTACAATAGACTGCAGGACCGAATCCACAAAAGCGGAGATGAAGTAAGTGGGGCAGGATATGGCGGGCAAAAAAGGTCGACCAGGAGATCCTGCTTTGTGAATTTTGGGAAGGTGGTAGAATATGGCGGCGCGGGGTGACGAACGATTAAGCGATTTGAGCGGGGGAAGGGAGTTGATTTAAATAAGGAGCTTTACGGTAGTTGTAATTTTATCTTGGAAAGTGGCGGTGGGGTCGGAGGAAAGGGGTTCGTAAAAATCAGAAATGGAGAGCTGTCGGAGAGCTTTCTCAGAGTACAGATCACTACGCCAGACCACCACGGCTCCACCCTTGTCGGCTGGCTTGATTACGAGGTCAGTGCGGTTTCGAAGGGCTTTTAGAGCTGTAACTTCTTGTGGGGTTGCGTTGCGGGATTTAGAGATTAGGTTGCTAGAAGAGTTGGCAAGAATACTACGGCATGCTTTGATTGAATTGTCGGTTTCGGGGTGTTTGGCGGGAGGCGGGGTCCAGACACTAGTTTTCGGGTTAATGATGTCGAAAATGGTGTGGTTAAAGTTGGACAGGTGCTGGGTGAAGTGGGCGTCTAAGAGTAGGCGTCGGAAGGATTCTTTGCTCCCCACATCTAAAGAAAAAGGGTCAGGTCGGTTTTGTAGTGAAGGGACAAAGGAAAGACCCTTCGATAAGATGGTGCGTTCAGGTGCAGTGAGGGGTAAATAGTCTGGTATGGTGACTACATCATTGCGTTGGACGGAAGCCTGGTCATTCTGGGGCACGAGTGTGTTCAGTTTCCTTGATTTAGAGGCGAGACCATCGGCGTAGAGATACGAGTTTACTTCACGAATTTTGTCGATAATTTTGCGTGAGTGAGAATGGAAAGGTGAGTCAAGGAACTTGAGGAGTCTTTTAGCGACGGTGAGCATTTGGCGTAATTGGGCACAATGGTCCTTATGGAATCTCAGATGTGCCTTCATTAGTTGGAAAGCAGCATTATCTAATATTTGGTTGTGACGGTTTAAGAGGGCCGGATCATGAAAATGATTAGCAGGGTGCAGGCGGAAGCCTTTAGGGATTACTCGGTTACATAGGCACCGCTTCAGAAAAGAAAGGTGACCAGCTGCCTTAGTGAGCTTGAGGGTGGTCGAACAAACTTCAAGAGCTGGGTAGAACTGGGTATGTGGCAAATTACGGAAACCGGGTGGTGGGTTGTTCAAGAGGATGACGAAGTTGAGAAACACGAGGAACACAGAACGAAGAGACTTTGCATTTACATTAGACATGGAGGCAGATGTGTGGGCTTGGAATCTGAAGATGTGGGGTTCTGTCGGGCACTGTTAGTGTATTAGTAGAGATATGAAGTGAAAGATAAGTGCCAAAGGAAAGGAGGGGAACGACGTTTCAACCAAACGGTCTTCTTCAGGTACTCTAAAAGGGGAGATGACAGATCAGAATAAAAATACCGTATATACAAAAGGCATAGGTAACACGTGACAGATGTGACGTTGTGGAGACAGAGAGGGAGGAGGAAAAGTCGTCAAGTAAGGTGCAAGGTTTGAAGTCAACAAAACATTCCAACTGAAAATTGCTGCACCGTTTCCTTAAAACCATCGTTAAGTGGGCACCCTGTTCCCTCCTAACGCTTGAAATTGTATTACTAGGCCCTCTTTGACTTTGCATGAGGAGACACAGACGTTCTTGCCTCTCTAGTCTATTTTCTTTGTACAGTGGAATGATTTTTTATAATTCTCTTCTTTTATTTTTGTTTATCACGAAATTGTACCAAACCGTTGTTTGGGAGCTTTGGATGATGCGACACCGCCGTTTTGGTTGGTCTAGTGGCGATGTATTTATCGGACGTTTAAGCCTGCTGTCGTGCACGTGTCCTTTTGCTTGATACCTTCAAATGTGGCGCCTGCTGATGACCAGGGGATGTGAAGAGAAGGAAGACTGTGTCAAATTAAATAATTGTTATGCTGGTTTTGAGACGGTGTCGTTCTATCCTTTTAGCTCCTTGTCTCTGGCTTTTTCTACTATGATTCGTCACCAGCTCGCCTGCGTCTTTACTCTAATTTCTCTAAGTTCCCATTGCTCCCTCCAGCACCGTAACATATTTAGAGGAGGTGCCGGGGTCCCCTCTTCCAAGCCTTCTACAGCTGTCATCACGCATCTACAAAGTAATCGGTTTGCTTACTCCGCCTTCCATGGCACATAACATGACCACCTTCATGCCGTCGAAATTCGGGACACCCTGACCGGGAAGGGGGGAGGGGGGGAAGGTAAGAAGACGAGGACGTCATTTTCACGACTGAAGAACAAAGTATTGAAAAAATTCATCAACACGCACACCCCCAAATCCAGTGCTGTCCGAAAGCATATTATACATTTGAAAATTGTGTTGGGGCAATTGTAATTGTAAATATTTTATTAAAGTTGTCTGAGTTAGAAACATAAAAATCGTCTGCAGCGACCCCAATGCATCAAAAGGAACTAAGAAACCGTAAATCTTTTTCGGCTTATTGTTTCCTGTCGATACTGCTCCTACATAAAATTAGAACCTTGTGTGTTTGTGTGTGTGTGTGTGTGTGTGTGTGTGTGTGTGTGTGTGTGTGTGTGTGTGTGTGTGTGTGTGTGTGTGTGTGTGTGTGTGTTTTGACCGTTATGCCTTGTGTAACCGTATTTACAAAAAAAAAAACATTTTACAACAATTTGTTTGCATGACACAGTATGATTTGTAAATAATTCCAATAGTTTATTCCTCAGCTTTTTGCGAGCAATTTTCGCTTGCAATATTTTGCCATAAAGGGGAGAGGCACAATGGCGCATGCATGTCGGTCTCCTGCAAAAACAACAGTCGCTTCCCGCAGTGCTTGTATAGAAAATGTCATACCATCGAGATTCACACGCTTACCAGCGACCTCCGCGCTTCCCCGTGCCCCGTTGTTCGGAAGCGCCATAATTTGTGTTGCGAATGTTACAACAATGTGAAAAACGGGACATTTTGAAAATTTTGATATTTCTTGCGGGACGCGGGACACAAGCCCTCAATAAGGGACAGTCCCGCGAGTTGCGGGACGGGTGGTCACCCTAATGGCACACCGTGAGCAAGAGGCGGCTCCGGTCATCCTTACTGGCTCCATACCCTACCGTCAGCGTGATCTTGCCACCTTCGCTTGCTTCGGAAGCGACGATGTCGACGAATGGCTCTGCACATTCGAACGAGTCAGTGTACCCAACGCTTGAGACAGCACACTTAAACTTGCCAATGTCGTTTTCTACTACCCAGACACATCGCAAGTGTGGCTTCACAACCTTGAAGAAAAGATTGCGTCATAGCAGCCTTTAAAAGTGCCTGCAAAAAAAAATCTTTTTTAAACAGTTTTATTGGGGTGAGCATGTTACAAAACAAATTTTCCACGAAAAAGATTTTACAGCAATGTTTATTGCGCGAGACTGATTTTAGTTTAGTTGGCATTATACGTCACGTAGTGACGTGCGATAGCAACTCTTCTCATTGGCTAAGAGATTGATTGACAGCTTAGATCTTGGTTGTTAAACCTTTGTGATATGTTGTAATATCCCTTTGAGCCGCATATTTTTACGTTTAAAAAAGAACCTATGTAATGAGAGTTATTATTATCTTTTACAAAAGGTTTACAAGACGGGCACTGAAGTGTAGATTCATACCATAACAAACAAAAGCTTCGCCATTCTTTCCAAGGCCTACCTCGACTAGTCGTTTTGACTAAGTGATCAGTGCTTCCTGTTGACCCAGGTGCTTGAGCGAAACTTCTTGAAGTGAAGAAGTGTGTGTTTAGCAGCAGTCGCAGGTGTTAGTTATGGGAAGCGACGCGGGGTTTTGGCTTTCATAGCGCAATTTGGTACTTTCGTTTGCCTGAGGTGTACTCTTTGCTTTCGTATCGCGTTTTCTTCGCTTTCTTAGTGTGCTTCTTTTTCTTTTTTTTATTGCGCGTGCATTTTTTTTTTAGATGTCAGCTCCTGTAAAGCGGCGCCGCTACTCTGTAAAGTGCTGCCAAATTACTGATCGCCCCGGCGATCACCAGCGGGTGTCCTCCAAGTGCGCCGAAGGCTCGGGAGGCTCAGGTGGTGCGCCGTCTTCGTTGCTGGCAACCGTCCTCCGCGGCGTATCTTCGTATGGCCGAAGACCCAGTTGCTCGCAGCGGCCAAGAAGCTGACGCTTCAATTCAGGGTCCATTTTGCGCTCAGTTCCCACAGAACACAGAAGCTACAAAAGGCTGGGGTACGCACACAGGACGCACCGAACGTCGAGACGCTGCGCAATTGTTCAACTACACAGCCAAGTCAATCCAAGAGCAAATCCAAGAGCGATGGGTGGGGACAGAGCCGTATATTAGGAGAGTTTGGACAATAGGCGGAGCAAAGGCCGCCGCCAGCGCCGAATATTCCCCCCACGCTTAGAGCGTAAACTAAATTTGTGACACAGCGTCGACCAATCAGGAGACCTCTACTCCATCTCACAAATGTCGACAGTGAAGACAAAGGCACAGGCGCGTGAGCCTAGCTCAGCGAAACGCTATTGTTTGTACGAGACCTCGTGCATAGGAGGCACTTTCCAAAGCCACGCGCTCGTGCCCATGCCTTTGTCTGCACTGCTAGAACAGCGTCCTGAGACTGGCTGAAAGAAAGCAGTGCAAAGGGTGGGGTGCGCGAGCGTCTTGAGACGCGGAGTTCCGCTCGGCACGGCTCAAAATATACTTCGTTTCACTTTACCTGCGAGCGAAGCCAAAGCTAGAAGCGCGAGACCAGCGCTTTTTGCATTTCTCCCCAGCTCGCGCGCTCGAGCAAAGCCTGAACGCACGGAGCTTCCGTGCTCGCGCTTCCAGTTTTGCCTTCGCTCGCACATAAGGTGAAACGAAGTATAGTCGTGGCACAAATTTAGAGCACGCGACCACCGCTAGGGGCTGTTTCGCGGCCTGTGGTTGGCCCGAGATGCTCGCCTATTCAAACCAATGTATGGCCAAACTCTCTCAATAAACGGCTCTGGGTGGGGAGTACTTCTCCGCGCGGAGCAAAAGAGCGGGAGTTTCAAATGTGGAGAGGTTTTGACTCCTAAATTACTTCCTGTAACGTAAACATTGTTTGTTTGTTTTTTGCGGAAGATTTGTTTTGTGACTTGCTTGTCCCAGTTAGACTGTTTAAAAAAAAACTTTTTTTTTTCAGTCACCCTTTAACACCCTGCTATCAGACGTCTTCCGCTGTCTCGTGAGCCGCAAGGAGAACACCACCCAGCGACTCGCAACGAGAGCCCAATATGCGGGTGAGTCCATGACCACCTACATCGAGGACATTCTGGCGCTTTGCAACATGTGAACCCCACCATGCCCGAAAAGGAAAAGGTGGAAAACATCATGAAAGGAATCGCTGAAGACGCATTCGCCCCCAGTGTTAGTATCACGAAATTCAACAACCGTGGCCCTACTTGAGGACGAATTCCAACGCTGGGCAGGCCACAGAAGCAACCACATTGCCTCCCCCTTAACCATCTTGGCTTCAGAACTGCGTCGCGTCATCCAGACCAACCCTGACAGGCGACAACAAGAACCTTATTCGGCAGATCATCAAAAAAGAACTTGCCGTTGTCCTTACACCCTCTCGGTTAGACCTCCAAAGCAGACCCGTTGACCTTTCACCCCAAGGCATATAAACCCTAATTCAAAATAGGTTGCCAAGAGAATACACAGGCAACCTTTCGTGCCGGAGTCAGGCTGAAGACTGACGTCTCGTTTATTAAATGTAAAACGAAATAAAAGAAAGACGCCTCTGGTACTGGGCGCTCAGGTTACGCGCGAAGCGGAGGAGCGGATGTTTATCTCTCGGGCCCCGCGCGAACGGTGGTTCTCGGTCGCTTTGGACTTTGGAGCTCGCTAGCGTCGGCGCGTCGGCGATTCTATAACAGTCTGCACCATTACTAGGGATGCCGCGGATCACCCTAGGTTCGAATTCAAAAGGTTTCGATATTTTCGAACCCAACTGATGTTCGAAATCGAAAGGTTTCGATATTTCCGACCGTACGGAGATTCGAATTCGAAAAATGCGCAACTTTCAAAAATCGTGGAGTTTCGAATTCGAAAGGCTAGAAGCTTTCACGGTTTCTAAAAGGTCGGGTTCGATTATTTCGAATATTGTGTTACTTGAGGTTCGAGAAAATTCGAAAATTTCAAACTTTCCTAACTTCAAATTTGAGAGATTCGAATGTTTCGATTTTCTTTGGATCTGAAATTCGAAAAATTCGAACGTTTCGAATTCTTATAGAAATAAAGTTGGAGAAAATCGAAGATTTCGAATTTCTTACTATATAAAGTTCGAAAAATTTGAAGGCTTCGATTCTCTTTTAGGGCTAAATTTGAAAAAAAAAACTTTGAAGGTTTCGGAAGTCCGGTTTTCATGTTTTGCCACAGTTTCAGTTTCAAATAACGTTTTCACGCCTCACTGGTTTTCACGAAATCAGGTTTAGAAAAGTTAGGGAGTGATATTTAGACTCCGCGAAGTTGGTCAGGCAATTAAATGTGCAGAGTGACGTGTGCAGATCAGTAATTGTGACCGCCAGCCTGGGGGGGGGGGGGGGGGGGGGGTGTCTTTAACGTGCATCACGCAGTAGTAATCACACGAACGCACTGTTTAACGATACTCATCCAGTTCGAAACGGCCAGGGGCAGGCAGGTGGTTGAGGCTCAGAAAAACCTTGAAGCGATCTGGCAAACTGCCTCCCTACCCCCTTGCACGCTGGTAGTAATCCGCTCGAACGTCGCCCGAGTGGCGCTGGCATATAGTAAGTTTAGTTTCTACATGATGCAAACTCCTGATACTGGGAATGAAATTCGAGAAAAAAAAAGTCGAAGAATACAGAAAAAAGGGGACAGGACAACGCCTCATACGCAGCTCTGGGAATGAAATTTGAAAGAAAAAGTGTAAGAAGACAGAAAAAAGGGGACAGGACAATGGCTCAAACTCAGCTCAGGACAACGTCTCAAACTCAACTCAGCTGAAAACTCAGCCCAGTACAACGTCTCAAACTCAACTCAGCTGATTTTGAGACGTTGTCCTGTCCCCTTTTTTCTTTCTTCTTAAACTATTTCTTTCAAATTTTATTCCCAGTTTCGGGATTTTGCATCATGATCAACATACACCAGCTCGTCTGCACCTTGACAATTTTTTTAGTTTGTAATTGCTTTGGAGGTTTATTTTCCGAGACAAAAGAAGCGCCGAGCAAAAAGCACAGAAGCTGACACAACTTGAGCTGTGGGCTTATCCATTGCGTGACTGGGACTATAATATAAAATATTTTTAAAGCAAAAAATAAAGTACCCACCTCGACACGCGTGTTTTCGATTTCAAATGAAACCACCCAGCTGTAGCTTTGTGTCTACCCACTAATCATTCCAGTCAGAGCTCGGCATTCTGGCGTCCACGCGCCGCACTGGTTTCTCCTCTCCCTCAGCTTCCGACTACATTCTCTCTGTGAGCGCCTGCTGTCGGCATCAGGTACTAAGACTGTCATCACCCTAGTGCAGCAGTCACAATGATAATGCAACCAACAGTCCGCCGACACTAGACCGTTTTAGGGAACCGTTTTTGCTCATCCGACACGGTACGGTGGGCCCTCCGCTACGAACTGCGCATGTGCGAGTCTTCTGTAGTAGCACATGCGCAGTACGTACCGGAGGACCTATCGTACCGGATTCAATGTGCAAACACGGTTCCCTAAAACTCTCTACTGTGTGAGGCGTGCTTCTTCTTTGTATGACAGTCCCGCCGCATGGCTCGCACAAACCTTGTCTGCAGACATGCTTGAAGCATACACATGTATAGAGCAAACAGGTTTCGTACGTGCCTGAGGCGCGTCTGCTGATGATCTAGGAGCAGTGTGACTGAGGCTCAAACGGGAGGACACTGAGGCCCCCTATCGTGTCAATTACGAACTTAAACTTCACTTCAACGAAGTGAAGTTTCGAGACAGGGCAACACGATTCGTGCCGTCCCGTCCTTTGGCTTCCCCACTCTCCAGGGTTATAAAACTTCAGTGAATCCTTAACTAAGAAGACGGCGGATGTAAACACATAGACCCGCATTGAGATGTATCTAATGGGAAGGTTCTCATTGCAAAACCTTTCGTCTTTCGCTAACAGCGTATGCGAACCTCTACGCGTGTGCCACATAATGATTGTCCCCAGACGGGAGACCATAAACCACTGGCGCGTTAACAAAACCTTACGCGATGCCATTCAACGAATTATTACCGCAGCATGCATACTTGCACAATAGAGGTAATTTGATACCCTTAGAGTAGTTCTGCAACGAGTATTTTCTTGTAATCGCATTGCGTTATGACGTATTGCGCTCGGTAATTGGTACTGAAGCTGCGCAACCTAAACGACAGTAACGTGGTCCACCGTATTTTACGTCAATCACTTCTTTTTTTTTTTTGTTTTTAACAATAAACAGCTTCTCTTTCTTATTTGCATTCATTTCGCGGCTAAACCAAAGGCTCTCACACATGATCCTAATGTTCGCTGGTGTAACAGCTTAGTATGGATCACGCCAAACAAACTTTTATAAAGCCTTTAAGCCATTAAATATTAATTATTTTTCCCAAAACAAATCAAATACGTCATACCTTTATTTAAAATATGCCATTTTCACGAAAATTAAACGAAACATTCATTGGGCCTCCAAGTTTGTTTTGCACACTATTACTTCCTGACTATCAGAGGTGTTCATTCAGTAGTTTTTCACTCTGTGGTACCGCTGGAACGGTAATCAAAGACACGAGGGACACTCGTCATTATTTGTCAAGAGGTAAAATGAAACGAAATATGATTTATCTTCGATAATCCTACCATAGAGCTGTCCTCAGTGTCAAATTATCTGCACACTTGAACGCGAGTGTCAGAGTCGCTCAGAGCTACTCACGACACCAGACGACCAAACGCGACTCCGGGGCATGTTTCCTGGAGAAACCGCCCATCTGTCGCGCCGTGTGCTGTCCCTTCCTGTTTCCTCGAAGGACTTTTTTTTTTTTTCTTCGGTATGCCCGTATACGGTGACACGTGTCAGCCGTCGAGATAACGCCTACGGCGTAGTGGCGACGTGACGTCCTTGTAAACGTGGTCGCTCCGAGGCATACGCGATTGACTCAAGTTCATAGGGCATTGTTTTCTCGGTTGCTCGGTATTTGGGCAACGTAGTGCAACGGTCGCTGCATAAGTTATAGTCGCTGTCGGCCGAAAACACGTTTTACTACATTGAGTGAATTTTTGAATGACGCTCTCCCGACGCGCCGTACGAGCGTTATCATCGTTACCCCTTCCTAAAGCCAAGAAAGGCGACGCATCAGAGGCGTCGTTTCTATAAATATTGCCACGATAAGCGACAAGACCCCAAAGACGGATATAGAGATTACGGATAAAGGTGTACGCACTAAATTCATTCTCTTCATCTACGCGTTTTTTTTCTTCTCCTTTTGCGATCATTGTTTTGAGGATGAGCACCAAATAACACAATTAAAGATTAAAAAAATGATGCGCCCTTTTTCTGACTTTTTTAGGGTTATATATTATTCGCTTTTAGCTTTCAAACCATTTTTGTTTTGTTTTTATAAGAAGCGTTTAGCGGGAACCACCGAAACTGAAACCAAAACTTCTGCTGAGAATCCGCCGGGGATAATTGGGATACCTGGGATTGGTTTTATCAGGGGTTGCCATACCACAGATCGCGAGTTTTATGTTGCTTTCGGAGCGGTCAGACCGTCCCGGGGAGCCACCAACTCTGCCGGCACCGAGGGTAGAAGGGTGTCCACACGGTACGAACACGTTTGACTCACAGTTGAGATAGAGGGGCAAAGAAGGCCTGAATAGAGCCGTGATAGAGTCAGTCCACCAGATCAGCGTTCTCGGACACTGATGAGGAAGGACGAAACATGGTGAAACCGGTAGAAAGAGATTTCCGATGAGCCTGCCGGTGGCCGCCACCAGGTCTGTTGTCGGTCACTTGACAATAGCGTAAGGGGGTAATGGTGTATCGGGGGAGTCCACTAATGGCACAGATAAACTCATGTAATATGCCATGGAAGCGGCCGCTTGAACTACGCCAAGCTTTAAAGACCGGACTTGACATCGGTGACGAACCAATTCAGCTAATGTGTTGAACTGCACGCGTCAGCCTGAAGTGTAGAGAACGGTATTAGCAGTGGGAGGCCCGTAATGACCCGTATGGCTTCCCGATTAAGAGTTTACAATCGAGCCATCCGACCGTGGTGAGGTGGTGAAATTGAGTCTGGCAAACAAGGCGAGGTTGGAATATTGAGTCAACATCCAAGTGACATAGTTCGTTTTGGCAAAGTTAACCGCACTCACGCTATCACCCGCATGGACCAGCGCGAATTGAGACTTGGCATTCTTCAGTTACACAAAGCCTCCATTTTTAACGCCAGGCCCTAGAAACTTTCTGTTTTTTTTTTTTTTTTTTGCTCCAGACCCTTACAACAACGTGAGTGTCCACCTCTTCGAGAAGCTCGATACAGTAAGAGCGCACACAATAATTAACAATGTCACATCGGTTATAGTGACTACGACACTTTAATAATGTTACAACAGGAGAGGAAGTAGGCCCTAATGTCACAACAGGAGAGGATGTCTGCCCTAATATCTACTAAAAGAGATGTGATAATAATGAAGGTGTTATTGCAACAAGCATCCTCGTTCGTTGTTGCACAAAATGTATCAGAAAACGTCTCATCTTCTCTTATGGCGAATTCCACTGGTCGTTTTGGGGCGCGCCGGGATCAGTAGACCAGATCCGAGATGGAGCATGCGATCTGTACGGGGTCGCATCCGCTTCTGGATCCCCATGGAACGTGACCACCCCTCCGGGATCGGCGGATGCCTTCCCGTCATTCACCTTCCCGGGAATTCCCTTCCCGCAGTCCCGGATCCCGAAGCACATGTTTTCGCAATCGCGGCGCTAACAACACGTGTTCAACGCACGACCGAGTTAATCATGATGTTGAAGATGCGTCTTAAATAAGCGATGTGCATCAGCGTAGTCCACTTGCCTCTTCATCTGAATATTTATTGAACGGTGTTCAAGCACGTCTCGATTTTCGGCCTCTTCTGCAGAGGTCCGAAAAGGCAGTCGAATTCACGCGGGACATAAAAGCAATCCTCGTCGTCGCTGCTACTCAAGCCGCTGCTGCTGGAGGAGCTGCTCGAGCCACTTGATGACGAACTATCGTCAAGCAGCAGCAGCAGTAAAGCGGGCGACACTTCGCGAGTGGCCATTACGAATTCTTCCGAGGCGATATGCCCAGCGAAAGAGGAAGTCACGTGTGCGCGTCGAGGGCTGGCCAGGCTGGCTTCCGGTCGAATCCGCCGAAATTGGCAGAGCGACTTTTCTTGGATCCGGATCGGATATCTGGAGTGGGAGCTGATCCAAAACGACAATTGGAACATGCCCGTCTCGATCCCGATCGGCCAGTGAGATAGGCGCGCTCCAGAGAAGTCCGATCCAGGCGCGCTCCAAAACGGCCAATGGAATTCACCATTAGAAATTGTAATGTATTTATGGCGGGAGCTACTTTCTTCTTTGTAGTCCAACCTCTAGGGCTGATCCACCTTATTTGTGAATTCCAGTCAGGTTATCTGCATCTCAGTCACAATTTTTGTGCGTCAGCTTTTTGCGAACACTTTGAAAATGACAATGATTTTTTTTTTCTGTTTTTACCCCAGCAGGGCAGATCTTATCTCAAACTGTTTTTACTAATAAGAAGAAAAATATGATAGCTAACGTAGGCTAAAGATTTCTGGCTTGAGAAAGGGAAACTTGCGAGTTGGGTTTAGCTTTCTGCCTTTCGCTGCCCGTGGCCTCAGCGGACGTCTATCTCCAGAACAGTAGAGTACACTACTGCTGGCACGTGCACTGTGCAATATTTACCGGCATCAAGAAAGATACGCACTGCAAATGTGCGTTTACGTTGCCTTCTTTTAAATGAAGTTGTAATCGTTTTTTTTTTTTTTATTTTGGGGGTGGGGGGTGGGGGGTTTCCTCGTGTTTTAATTCTTTATTACTTATATTTAAATAAAAAAGTTTTATCTCCTTATTTACAAATGTCTCAACCGAGGCTATAGCTCTTCAGAGCCAAGAGAAAAAGAATATGCAGGGTGTCACAAAAAAAAAAAAAAATTTACAGGTTTTTTTTTTTACCACAAAAATAAACTAGGCATCGCTGAACGCTCATTCTCCGTCCAAAGATAGCGCTAGAGGTCACAGCCAGATGCCAATGTTTCATCCCGATCCGATGACTTAATCAAAAGATATAAGTGATTTTCTAAAAATTCCAATGGGAAAATGGCGGCCGATGGCGTTTTCGAATATATGGGGCTCTATGGCACCAGAAACCGAAAACGGGCAAATATGGGCTCCATTTTCCCATTGAAATTTTTAGAAAATCACTTATAACTTTTGATTACGTTATCGGATCGGGCTGAAACTTCGGCATCCAGTTGTGACCTCTAGCGCTACCTTTGGACGAAGAATGAGCGTTCGGCGATGCCCAGTTTGTTTTTGCGGTGAAAAAAACGCTCTAAGTTTTTTTCTCACACCCTGTAGATCCTAACATTATTTTTTATTTAATTTTCACATGTAACTATCCTGTCTTGCTAACTTTGTTTGCTGCCGTCTCGCAATAGTTGCCTGTATAAAAATATGTACATAAATCAATTCTTATTCCATCTTTCGCAAGTTGTGTGACGACTTCTGCAGTTTCGCAATTCCACAATATCAGGCACCGGCTGCAATGACGACGTTTCGCTCTTTCTTCAGGAGAGCACTTCCATCGCTTCGCTAAAGGACCACAACGCTGTGCTTCAAGCTTTCGTGAGGCGCAGTATGGCACTCCCATGGAGGGTGTTCAGCGTAGCCTACGTTACTAAAACTCAGTTCGGAAATTCATCCTTGAAACCCGGACCACTTGCGTCCAGCGAGACCAAACTGGGTGCCATAAAAGCACCGCACTATAGCGACGGGTCAAAACATGAAAGTTGATTTATATAGCTACCGCGAAATGGCACTGCGAGATGGCGCCACCGGGCCTTGCGCGACTCGACCTGAACCAATACATGCAGCCGTGCAGTTCCCGGAGTGGCCACTGCGGAAGAAATGGCGGCGTCGCGATCGCCTTTCGTTCGGTTCTCGAGTACAGATCGGAGACACTTTTTCAAAGCAGGCTTTAGGGCAGTTGCCCAGCTGAGTTGTTGTAGTAACGTTGAACGTAGAAGTCGACATCTTCACGAAGTTATGAAGCAAGATGTCTGACGAGGCTTTCAGAACAGCCCTCTTCCTTTTGTTATTTACTTGAGTATAGTAATGTTGGAATAACGCCACGAAAGTAACGGCTTAGTTTTTAGAGTAACGGTCACTTACTTTTATAGCTGCGTGTATTTGTAATTGTGATTAATTACAATTTAACCTTCAGTAATTGTAAATGTACTTCCTTACTTTTTAGTAACGTGTGCAAATATGTTTGTGCGCACCAAAATGGAGTAATGTTGATTTAAGGAGCGGTCGAAGGAGCAAGTCCGCTCTGGAAAATGAAGCCGCTAAAAATTACATGCACGTTCAGTCGACCAAACGCGATGAAATGCGGTAGCTTTACAGAAACGCCGTTCGTGACAACAATAGACTACTTCCATAACAGAAGTAGCCTATTATCTTGTCTGTTTCTCCATCCTTGTTCATCTGGTTTCACCCTTGATGTATAATAACCAACTAGCTCAGCTCTAGTAAGGTACTAAGCTGGGCTAGTTGGTATGCATTAAACATAACGATAGACCGCGCGCAAATAGACAGAAGACAAGGTAAGAAGAGAACGGAAGAGAAGCGCGTACTCACAACTGAAATGTATTGCGTGAAGAAAAGGAAGATGATGCAAGATGACAGAGACACCGGCACGTGGCCATACAATTCAGTCACGCCCAAAAGACTTCAAAAAGGCTACTTCGTTTCCGCTAAGTGCCACCGACGGCTGACTAACGCAGTTATCGCCTAAACCCATAATGGTATCCGCCTCAAGCACCTTGCGTGTTCGTTTTTCTTTGTACCATGCAATATTTGAGTTTTTTTTTTTTTTTTCCAAACGATGGAGAACACATGCACCTCTTACAATGCACAGAAAGGTGGCCTCCTACAGTTGAAGTTAAGGAGAGATTGTGCTCATGTAGGCTCTCACTGAGACACCGGCCAGTTTGTCCCACATAGCACCGTCCACAGGAAAGGGGGATATTATACACAACACTCGACGTACAAGGAACAAAAGGGCGCACATGTTTTTTGTTGCACGTATGGCGTGGTAACTAATATCCCCCTTTCCTGTGGGATAAATATATTCATACAAATACCTCATCAGCGTGATGTCAAGAGTCATCATACGTCATCAGTGGGATATGTAACCGCCGGAGCGCCATGTGCAAAAGGTGCGCTTCGGACTTCATCTGTGCCCAATGTGTGCCTCGTGCGATGGACAGTGAGGCGACCGCGTCCACATTTACGGCCTTGACATCGGCAGCAGCCTCTACGTCCACGGCGGCTTCCGCAGGCAAACGTGGCCGCCCACGCAAATACGCCACATCCTCCTTAAGTGTCCTCCTGTAGGCGTCGTTCTCGACGTCGTCCAAGACGTAGTCCTCTAGACATCGTTTTCGACGTCGTCCTAGACGTCGTCCTAGACGGTCCCACCCGGCGAAGAGAGAGGCGTTGCTCGGCATCCAAAACAAGGAGCGTTTCTCTTTGCATGTGTTGTTACTTGTAACCCACGTTGCACCCCGACACAAAACAGCACCGCTCCGTCTCTTTCTTCGCCGTACTTTACATTGTTAGGAGTTCCTTGTCCCTTCGGCAGAGCTAGCAGTGACACAATATTGTATCGCTTTACACACAATGCAAAACAAGAAGAAATAGTCACAACAACACACCCCAAGCCGTTTGCATCGTTTTCAGGAGACGCAGGTGGCGCACGGCCGACGCGTTGGGCGAGCACGGAGGAACGCTGTGCGTTAACCGTCAGCGGAGCTCGCTCGTGGTGATATAAAACTCTCTATAATGCGCCGAAAAACTGAGGGAGATGAGAAGACGAGAGCTAGTTGCCTTTGTCTCCCCTGCACTCATCGAACGCGTTAGAACGCGAGAGCCAAACGCCAGACGCTGGCGTTCCGCGTTCTTCTCTGTCTTGATGAAAAACGTTCTGCCTACCCCACACCCTTGAATAATCGCGTAAAAATGCGCAAGCTTTCTCCTGCTTCTGCATGCAGGTATTTGTAGTTGCACTGCTGTTTGTCTGCCAGCAAATGATTTTGCCTGCAATAAACTGTTTTTGGATCGCTTATTGTTGTCGTTATTGCCTGGGCTGGGTTCTAACAAAGCAATCTGACTGCGCTAAAAGGCTGTCATTAGCCTTAAAGGGAGTGACTTCAAAATAACTGAAAAGTAAGCGGGTAAGTATCTAAAAAATGAAAGACGTTTACAAAGCTGTGATACGAAACTAGACAACAGCTCTTGAGGAGGAAGAGGGGAGGGTACGGAGGGGAGGGTATTCCCCTCCTTCTCTCCTTCTCCCCCTCCTCCCGTCCTCTTCCTTTCCTCCTCTTCTCCTCCTACAGCTAAATTTATTGGGGAAATTGGCGTCATGTGACCTCAATACCAATTGAGTTTCCCCGCTAAATTTAGCGGGGAAAAAGACGTCACATGACTTCTTGTCATGTCATTTATGAACAAACTCAGTTTTCTCCACTAGATTTAGCGTGAAAATTGACGTCACAGGATCTCAACACCTCTTCAACGTCTCGCTTAATTTAGGGAGGCGGTTACGGCGGCAGCGACGCAGACGCCGACGCCGACGCCGCGGAACGCGAAAACGGGCACCTAAGGGCTGCGCTCTAAAAGATTAAAGAAAAGTTCTCAAGCGAAGCCAAGCAAAAGGTGAAAATACGGAACCGAAACTAATGTTTCGGTTCCATAAGACGAAAAGTTCAAGTTTGTTTTACCAGGCTTTAACACAGAAAAAATTTTACATTTTTCCTAAACGAAGGAACTTGTCCAGTTTCCCAGATGTTGTTATAAAACGTCAGAACTTTCATCCGAGCTTCAGATCTAAGGTGTTCTAGTGCCATGTAGGTGACTCCAACCGGTCCGGGAAAAGACGATGAGTTCGATATGAAGCCAACGCTGCACCAAGTTCTTGTTGAGTAAAAGACGAATCAATGTCTTTGTCTGCAGAAATAGAAAGTATGATCTGATTTGTTGAGACTTTGGTAGGTGACGCAGGAGTACTCGCTAGTGACTCATAAAAGGCTTCTGCTACAGATATATAATAACATTGCATTGATAACGCAAGCGCTCGGAATGAATAGCGTTGCTGAGGAAGAGATTTAAGCCTTCTGAGGATGTTCCATAATTTGCATAATGGTTTTCGAGGATCGACGGAGAAAGCAAAGGATATCCATCGTTTCCTGCCAAGTTTCATAAAGTGTCTTCGAATATGTCTTTGAGCCTTACGAGCGCTGCGAAAGACCTTATCCTGCGTTCTTTGGTAACGACGCTCGGCCTGGCATCTAATAGCCCGCAGTCGTTCATACTCATCACCAATTGCGGAACAATGTCTAGGAACATAGAGCATTTTGGTTGAGCTTCGTTGACAACAAGAAAGAGCAGTAGAAAAGAAGTCTAGGTCGTTTGTATCTTTTGATATTTCCATGGTATCTTCAAAGATCTGCCAATTTGTACATTTGACAGCATAACTCCTGGAAACAGCAGAATTTTATTTATATACGTTGATATATGGTCGCTTCCTCGGATTTCAACGTCAGCATACCACTTGATATCAGGAAATAAGGACGATGAAATAAAGATGACATCAAGACAACTGCTGTATCTTGTACCGCGTGTGTATGTTGGACTTCCATTATTTGCTACCGAAGCCCGCTTGAGGCAGCAAGGTCAGCCAATTGTCTTCCTTGACTATTTACGTTAAGACTTCACCAACTAGGATGGTGGGCGTTAAAATCTCCAGTTAGCACGTAGGGTGGTGGACAACCATCAAGATTTCTTTCCAAACGGTGTTCAACAAACGCTTCTTTCGGTGGTATGTACGCCGCCACTAAAGAAAATTTGCCTTTGTTCTTTTTTATTGCAAGGCAAACATACTCGTTACTGCGATGAGGAGATACTTGATGCGGAATATACGTAAGATCTTTCCGGATAGCAATCATAACACAATTGCAGCCAGTGTTTCTTTCGAAATGAAAGACTTGTTAACCAGAAAGAGTATAATCGGTGGGTGGGTTGAACTCGTATATCACGATAACTGGAAAAAAATATTTTAATGTGAATTGGCAAAAAAGTTTAGATCAGCTTTGAGACCTCGTGCGTTTCATTGAAGAATACTGACATCTCAAATATTTTTGTCAATAGCGATAACTGAAAGCTAGTAATTGAAGGAGAGTAGTGGCGAAGGGGAATGAAAAATGTAATGGGAAACTACGGAGAGCCGATACCAGGGCTGCCACTATTGTGCCCATACTAGGCATGTCGCTGTTATAGCAGAAATTATTGCCTCTATACTAGAAGAAGGTTGGATATCTCTGACTGTTTACGTCGTTCTCTATGTCGACGGTTGTGAAGGTGGTGACACTTCCGTCGGTTGGTGAATGGTCAGTTTAATTTCCAGGGCGTGGCTGTTCGTTCTTGTTTGAAGTTCCATCTGTGTCAGGTGAGGGTACTTGCTTTACTAGCGGCGGGAAGGTTTCCGTGTCTTTTATGACTGTTAAGAATTCCGTTTGTCAGGATTATGGATAGGATCTTTCCGTTTCGAAAATACCGTCTTCACAATTCTTTGCTCATTTGAAGAAATCCTCGATGATTCCTTGACTGCGACTCTTGCTGTAAGGTAGTCGGTGTTGTTTTGACTTCGGAAATCGACTACTGCTTGTTCATTTTCTATTTTCGGCATTGTCAGGAAGTAAATAGGCGACCTTTCTCAGAGTTGTTACAGTTGATTTTGTTTGGACAAGAGTCCTTTTCGTGTAGGGGTCCGCAGCTTCAGGGATGTCGTTTGCCAGACCATGAATCACGCCGCCTGCCATGTTAGTTGTGCGAGGTTTGTGTGGTGTTACTTTAATACCACAGAACTATGTCACACGAAGAGCATTGCCGTTGTTTCGAGATTTCTCATGCCCATTGCAAAAAAGTTGAATCTTTCATTTGGGCGAATGCTGATGATTCCCTCGGCGTTGTTAGTCTTGAGGGCCCATTAGAGCTTGATCGCATACATTGTTTGATCTTAAAACAGGGATCTGCACGCACAAAGATCACTGTACGCGAAGCACTTTACGTGTTGTACATCGGTACTTCGTGAAGCGTCAAGAGTCTCGTGCTTGCGTTTTTACCCTTGTAGGGGATAAAAGGATCTTAGTCGTCATCGACGCTCTCTGAAGCAAGATCTTCATGATCGTATGATTATGTTGTATGTGATTCGCATTCGGACATCAGTGCATCAATTTGATGTGGCACCCCAGTTTCTGTTACCATTGGCTGGCATGGAAGAAGAAAAGGCGCTGTTGCAGAAGATTGTGGCAATGACTGGATTTGTCTTTGAACGTTGTCTGGGGGAGTTGTAGTGTGTGATCCGCCTTGTCTTCAGTGTTTTCTGGAAAGACGTTGCTCTCGGAAAACAGAGCAGATGTTTCCATAGCGTTCATCGGGCAATGTTGGTCTTGACGAGGAAGTCACCAAAGGCCGACCATTAAGGAAGGCCCCGAAAATCGTCGAGTGTGGAGCAACAAAATTATCTTGCCTTTTTGAGGAGCAGAACGATCAGCCGGTGGACCTCCGCGATGAATATACAGGAGCAGTTCTTTTATTATAAAATTAAATCAAAATATTTCAAAAGATACCTCGCGGTGAGAAAGGAACATTTGCTTCGTCTTCCCTTTTCTCAAGGACTACCGGGCGTTCACTGCCGCCATGCTGGCCGCCGACTGGTTCATTTATAGATAGCCAGTGCGTCTTGAGTTGGAGTAAACACCACTATCTATGAAAATAGAGAACCAGTCGATTCTCTTTTATCTTCCCGAAAACTCAGGCCAAAATAATCGGTTCTAAAAAAAAAAGAAAATCTTGAGAAATCCGAAAAACCGCTGCCTCCGTGCAGAGAAAGAGGTCTATATCGTTTCGTTTAAAGACGCTTAATGCAAATACGTTTCGTTGACAGCTTTTCATAGACACGCGTTTCATGAACACACGTTTCGTCTAAAATGTTACGTGGACACGTGCTCCTAAAACATACCGTCAAGAAATTATCTTTTTTTGTTAAGTGGATTGAACTGGATTCATGGCCTCATTTTTGTTCAAGGGAAGCAGACTCCTACGCAACTTAAATACTCTATCTCAAGGTACTGTATCTTAAATACATTTGGGAGAAACTTGGTATCTTGCAAATACTTTCATAAGTCAGCACTCAGTGCTCTAACTAATGGCAAATTATACTTGTCCTTTTAGAGCGCGTTCCACTCGTCGTTTGGAATCACCTCCCACTCCAGATCTCGATCCGCATCCGAGAAAAGTCGGTTTGCCGATTTTGGTGGACCCGACCGGAAGCCAGCATGTACAGCCCTCGACGCGCCCATGTTATTTCTTTTCTCGCCGAGCATCTCACCGTCTCGCCAGTCTCGCTGGTCTCGCCTCAGAAGAATTCGTAATGACCGCTCGCGAAGTGCCGTCCGCTTTATTGCTGCTGCTGCTGCTTGACGGTAGTTCGTCGCCAAGTTGCTCGAGCAGCTCCTCCAGCAGTAGCGGCTCGAGTAGCAGCAACGACGAGAATTGCTTGTGTGTCCCCCATGAATTTGACTGCCTTCTCGGACCTCAGCAGAAGTGGTACAAAATCTAGGCATACTTGGACACCGCTCACGTGTATTCCGATGAGAAGGCATGTGGGCTACGCTGATGCACATCGCTTATCGACACGCACCTTTCATATCATGATTAACTTCACTCGTGCGTTGAACACGTGTTGTTAGCGTCGCGATTGCGAGAACATGTTCCTCGAGATCCGGGGGGTTCCCGGGAAGGTGAATGACAGGAATGCATCCGCCGATCCCGGAGGACCGGTCATGTTCAACTGGGGATCGGAGGCGGAGCGACTCCGTTCGGATCGCGTGCTTCATCTCGGATCTGGTCTACTGATCCCGGCGCGGTCTAAAACGACCAAAGGAATTCGTCATTAGATACTTTCCGCGAGTAAGTTGTACTCACTTCTTAAAGGGCAACTGCGCCTCATTTTTGTTCTTGAAAAAAAAAAAAAACGAAATAAGAAGAAAACAAGAAGAACAATGGAGGTTTCTTCATTATCACCTAGGAAGACCACACGTCAAATATTACGACCTAGCTCTGTCTAAATGTTTCTTAAACGATCCGGCAAACTTTGCAACGCGCTGCAGGTTGCCGAAATCGGCTCAATCTAGCGGGCGAATGAGGCTCAACCAACAGCGCAGTCAAGGCTATGGCTACGGCTACGGCGTTGGCATAGACAACTTTGAGCTAAACGTGGTCGCCATTGCCCCGTTTTGTATGTTTTTACTTCTCCGGGCAAGCGTAGCGGGTGACGTCAGCAACGTTTTCCTCTTGGCGATCTGCGGTGTCCACGTTATTAGCGTAAAGCGCATGCGCAGCGCGCTTCTTATGGACCGTCCCGTCGTTACCGCCGTCTCCCGCGTCGCAAACGCCGGCGTCGTCTCACCACTTGTGATTATTACGGAGTTTTAGTAGACCGTTTCCGCAGCCCGCTAAGTACCCGCATAACTCTCCGTAATCCGCGACAAGAGCTTAAACTATGCAGACGAGGCTGGCGGCGCGCATGCGCAGCTGCGGCGTTTTTTTTTTTTTTTTTTTTTTTGACGGATTTTGTAGCGGAGTAGAAAAACGATGTGTCTAATCCAACTTCCTATTGTCTCTCAGAGTCTCGTTCACACTACGTGCGCATACTGATGCCGTGGTTGTGCCGACGTCGGCGAATGTCGTGGGCACCAAAACGTGGAGAAGAGTGCGGTGCAGACGTCACTTCCGCCTGGCACACGCACGCCCCAACTGTGCCCCGTCGGCCCGCCCCGATCCCGCCTGTCGTTGCGAAGAGGATCACATGACATCTCGCACCACGTGCGAGATGTCATGTGAACATGGGTACCCATGTACCCATGTTCACATGCCCGCCAAAAACATGGGTACCCATGTTTTTGGCGGCCCGGGGCCAATGTTGCCAGATGGAGCCGAAGTTTCAATTTCTGCTCATGTTTAAAGTAAGGTAGAGCAATATATATCTCATTTTTCGCGAAGCAAATGTGGTAGTGTCTTTTATTAGTGATTTTTAATGTGAAATTTCTCATTCTCCTGCAATGTTCGGAATCGAGCGGAGTTGCCCTTTAAGTTACCTCTACGTTACATCCGCCTTTTTTCAGAAGGTTGACAGCGACCTAGGTTCAGCTCCGGAGACATCGCTTTTGCGTCGATGTTGGCTCGCAAAAAGAAGCTTGTTCTCTCTTCTTTATACTTGCGTTTTTTTCCTTCCACCCAAGATAATCCTCCGACGTTAGGCGCCCCTGGTGGAAGGGTGGGAGCAAGAGGACATCTTTCCTCTCACACCGATTGGAGGAAGGGGGGAACCTATTGTATAAAGCTTCTTCTTTTGTTGAGAGTATTTTCGAAGTAACGAGTTGCTTTTAGGAGTATGTAGTACTCTACTCAGATACTTGTCAAATTTGGGTATTTATTACTCTAAATCAGTTAATTTTTAGCCTGGTATTTATTAATGTAACTTAAATTATGTTTTGTGCATTTTGTACAAGTTTAGATGGAAGCATACCGGAACTAAAGCGGACTCATCCAGGTGGCTCCGATAAAAACTAAAAAGAAACAAAAACAATTTGCTAGCCTGAAACCAAGGCTTCCAGACGGTCCGCGCTACGCGCGGACACTCCTCGCTCTGCTCGGGGGAACTTTAATAGAATCTCAGGCCCGAACTTGCACTAGGCCTGATCAAAACTGCCGATGATTGGACAAGCTAGGCTACAATCCCGATGCCGGCGACCGAGGCAATGTGCGCAGAAAGTCACTTCGACTAAACTCGTAAGGTATGTCGATGATTGGACCGCGGAAATTTTTCAATAAAACGATCTGTCGATGAAACGTCGCAGTCTCGACGAAACGATCTATCGATGAAACTTCGTCCGACAAACTGATTGCCACCGGGAAGACATTTCATCAACGTGGCGTCCGGCGAGATTTCGGGCCGGAAATACGTCGCGTGAAACCGCCCTATAAACGCTTAAGGAACGTATAAACCTGTTGCGCGTTTATCCTGCTCCGCGTACTTAAAAGCAAGCGCGCGAGGGCGGATTGCCGCTCTGGCATCGGATTTGTTTTTAGTCGATCGCTGACACGGGAGGATGTTGTCCTCCTGACGTGGAGGGGCTTTCTATAAAAGGGGGCCGGATATGTAGAGTGCGCGAATAAATACGCGCGCTTCGCAATGGCCCGTGAAGAATCGCGCTTCCGCTGTTGACGCCTGAGGTCATGCGGAGACATGAATGACAGCGGCGCTCGAAAGTTGCCCGTCGAGGCAGACACACACACAAAGCGAAGGGCGTATACCCGCGCCGTATCCGGCCACAGGAAAATGGCGCCTCACAGTCGGACGGGAGGAAATACCAACAGGCGCCTTTCTCGCAGAGGGAGCTTAATGTTTGGACGTTATTACGGCTGACGTGCCCCCTGGCTCCGGGCCATCTCTCGCATCGCTCTGTCGTCTGGCGTAAACACCCTCCACTACACTCAGTTTCACTTAGCGATCTCCGAACTTTCACTGCCACTGCCAAGCTCACACGCTCGTCCAGTGCAATGCATGCTCTGCATCTTGGAAAACCTGACGCAGAAATATGAAGCCCTGCTGTGGGATGCGTAGCAATAAGCAAAAAGGAAGAAATTTCAGTATGTTTGCTACAAAGACGACAAGGTTCTTGTTAACAAGAAGGAAGGTACACAGGCTCATCTAATAAAAACTAAGGATAACTTGAAAAACCTTGATTAATTCCGTTTTGGTCATTGCAATATTTTTAACGTTTTTTTTTTCTCAATGACTGACAAGTCTTACTTTTTGCAAAATGAAGTTGTACAACTTTTTAAAGACCAACCCATGTACCTTTGCCTTTGTTTCATCTGAACGTTGAATCAGTTTGTAATAAGTTTGTTGAACTTAGCATCCTTCTAGACAGTTTTACATTTTCTTTTTATATTATAATGCTAACCGAAACGTGGCATAGCCCTACTGATCAATTCGATAAACTAGATAATTATGCAGTATTTAATTTAAATCGAAACAACAAACTAGGAGGCGGAGTATGTATCCATTTTAAAAGATGTATTGATTATTGTATCAGAGCATTTACAACATTAACGAGTGGCTAAGATATCCTAACTGTACAACCCATCAAATCTGTATTTTCGGTCGTTTATCTACCGCCAAGGGGGAGTGTCTTGAACTTCCTTGAATTCCTGGAATACTTTATTAGATTTATTGGTGGAAATAAACTGACTCTCTGTTTGTGGTGATTCTATTATACACATAATTACCTCCTCCAAACATCAGCTTCATTTTGTGTCGCTGTACCAATCACATGACTGTATAAAATATTTTACAGCCTACGGGTAACACACCAGTGCACAAAACGTTGTTGAATCTATTGTCAATCAATGTTCCAACAGAGATAGTCACTGGCGTAGTTGGGGTAACCATTAGCGACAACCAACCAAACTTCCTGTTTAAAAAATGTACATTTTAAGCCTTAAAAGACCCTGTGCTGCTGAAATTCGTTTCAGGAACATTAGCGATAAACTTCTGCTACTTTTTGAACAATATGTAGAATCTGAAAACTGGAGTACTGTGCTGTCCAGCGTATTGGCCGACGAAGCATTTGAATATTTTCTTTATATTTTTATCACGATATTCCAACGTTGCTTTCCATACCGAAAGGAAAATATTTCTCGCAAGTCACGTACACTTTGGGTTACACCGGAGATAAGGAAAAGGTTCAATAAGAAACATACCCGTCACAATCGATGTGTCCCTATCAAAGCCGCTTTCAGGCTGACTGAATGTAAGAAACTAAGAAATCCGTGTTGTACGGCCTTAAGGTAAGCAAAACATTCATACTTTAATCATTTATTTCAAGGTCGACAAAGGGCTGGATGTTGTGTGGAAACAATTTAACTGTCAACTTAATTATGAGTTGCATGCAAAATATAATTGCAAGAATAAGAATTGGAGGGACTGATGAAGCTGAGGAAGCTCTAACTAAAAATTTAATGACCATATTGTTAAACCTGTATAGAGTGTGTGCTCAATGAAGGGTTCCAAATATTTGCTCAAAAATTCTGAATGCCTATTTTTATTCCCAACCGATGAATACGAGGTATGCTCAGTCTTTAGAAACCTAAAAAAGTAATAGGAGCCTTGATGTATACTACTTTCAAATTACACCAGGTAAAAGTTTTTTTTACGCGCAATTGCTCCATATCTAACGCATATATTTATTTTAGCACTTAAAAATTCAAGTTTTTCTAAAATAAATGCAGGTTACGAAGATTACGGTAATATATAAAGCGAGGTATAAAAATTACTTAGGAAATTACAGACATTTTTCTGCTCTTCCCATATCTTCAAAAGGACTTGACAAAACATTCAACAAAGATTCTATGCATTCTGTGATAAATTTTCAATTATTACGCCCTGCCAATAAGGAAATATGAAAGGTCGCTCGCGGAAGTAGCATTACTGAAACGAAAGAAGTCACTTTTAGGTAATATCGAAACAAAACTTATGACACTTGGAATATTTATCCATTTCACAAAGGTCTTTGACCGCATGAATCATGACACATTACTTAAATACTTGTACCTTTATGGCGTTCGTGGCATTGCTTTGCAGTTGATCAAGATTTATCTTCCTGGACAATATCAGTGTGTTTAAATAAATAAGAAACGATATAATCTTCAGCCAGATACCGCTGGGGTGCCACTGGGGAGTATTTTTGGCCGCTTCTTTTCAACTTGTATAATAATGATATGGCAAACATTGACTACATTATCTAAGCAGATGATACGAGTTTATTTTTTCAGGATTTAACGCAGATCAAATATTTGGTTAGGTTAATCATTTTCTGCATAGATAAGGTGCTTAATTGTGATTGAACACTATTAAACACCCTGCAAATAAATGTAGGCAAAACACAGGCCGTCCTTTTTAGATCCCGAAATACAAATTGTAGTTTTACATCCGTCCTTTCTATTGGTATATGCACTGTTGATATAGTTGAGAGTGTGAAAGTGCGGGGGGGGGGGGGGAGGGGTAATTTTTAATCAAGACATGGCTTGGAACGAAATGGTGCAATATACGTGTAATAAACTCTCAAAGGCTCTGGGTACGATATACAGATATCGTGACATGATTCCCAGCCCCGCTATGATACTTGTTTACAACTCTTTGTTTAAGCTTCTTTTAACTAGTCTTTCTTAGTATAGAGAAACATTACATTCACAGCTATCAAACAAATACATATTTAAAAAAAAAGTTGTTTGTATATTATTCCATACTACCTATAATAGTCATACAAAGCCATTGTTCGAAAAATTCAATATTATGCAAGTTACCAATTACTATAATTGCAAACTTGCCCTTTCATACAATAATCCGTTATTTCATAACCATTTATTTATTTCAATCTCCCACCTTGAATTTAGGGAAACAACATACAATACTCGGTGCACGGATATATAGGCAGTACCGCATTCCAGGACTAATTATGGCAAAGAAATGATGAGATCTACAGTACCGCGTTTTCTAATTTGGTGCAGTGTATTTAACATGAACATCTTGGAATCAGAAAAAAGTGCGCGCTCTTTTATTAAAGGTTTTCCTTGTTATGTCTCTGCATGCTAAGAGCATAACGTGATTTACGATTTATCCTTTTTCTCTTTGCTGTCTTTGATACTAATATTTTGTTTGTTGGTTAATATTTTAGTAATGTTATATATAACGTGCGTGTATGTACTCTGCTGCTGTATGGGGGGGGGGGGAGGGGGGGCAGGAGCTTGTCAAGCAACACTGTGTTGCTCTTTTGACTACTTCCTTTCTCCAAGTGGAGAGAAATAAAGAATGTGAATTGAATATGCTCGTTCTTGTTGCTTCAGCCTTGCTCCGCATAAGGTAAAACGAACTATAAATTTGTTTTACAACGCGGAGTAAACGCTGAGCTATGTTAAATGAAATAACCATTCAAATGTTTTTGTATTCCATCAAAGCTTTGGACTCGCTTATCCATGCCGTTCATAGAAAATTACCTATGTTCGGTGCAGCGCGGATCGGCTGCCCGGAGGGCGCGGCGGGGCAATACTGGCACCGCACTCTGGCACGAAACCACCCTTCATAACAGTACGGATCCGGTTGAAAAGGCGACGAACACGATAAAATTCTACTGCGACCGCGTTGCAATATTATTGTGGTATTTTGTCTGTTTAAAAACGGTGATTATGTTTGTAGAGAGGCGAACCTCTGCAAGGAAAGGTTGCCTGTTTGCCAGGTCTCCGGAATAGAGGAGGTAATCCTGGCATAAGAACATTTGTCGATAGCAAAGTGCCTCTCGCAAGTGCAAGACAGCGTCGCCTATGGCATCCGCCTCACGATAAATGCTGTTTTTCTTTATTGTTTCGCTCGCTCTTGAAGGACAGAGCTATTCGGACAAAGATGAGGACGATCATTGTCCAAATATTCTTTTTGCGCACAGCTGCGCTGTCGCACACACTGCTTGAAGTTGGGCAAGTGCTCTTAGAAGGCCGGAGTTACCGACTGATAGAAGTATGCCGCGGTTGTTTTAATGCATGCGAATGACGTCAATGGCAAGGCAGGCACTGCCAGAAAGCAACACTAGATTCTGCTGTATGAACAAAATCCGAAGCGGGACGCTTATATGGCCGCAGCTCATCTGTTCTGTTCCCAGGAATTTTGACGGGTCAAACAACAAAAAACTCGAGGTACACCTAAGCATTTCTTATGAGTTGTGAATGCGAAAGCATGAATGTCGTTCTGCGCGCCCCGGCAGCTTCTAATCTTCACGGCACCGAGGCCGCTTCTGATGCTCTCGGCGCCGCGGCCGCTTGGGATCCTCTCGGCGCTGCGAGTCTTGTTTAAACTTCCGCGCAGAGCAGTCGACTTTCCCCGGGCTCCGAGAATTCCGAAAACGTGACCTAGCATAAATATTGAGCCGGCGCTCGGGGCGGCCGGCCCACTACCTGGCCTGGAGCGAGGCACGCCCTGACCCCCGATTTTGCCTCGCCAAGGAAACCTCCGAAGCAGCCACCCCATCCAAGCGTCGGAGGCCGGACCTGAGGAAGACGAAGTCTACCTATCCAAACCGTTCCACAGTGAGCTCCCCCCGATTTTCAGTTTTTCCATCTAGCAGAGGAATAACGACATCACAATTGGATAGAGGTTCACTCACGGCATTGGTGGTTACCTCATTTTCACCCAACCATGGAAGGTATCACCGCTCCTCTCGACGGACACCAAACACCGTCAGAGACAACTCCATCATTGATAAGGGGCATACCACCCCCCTCCTCACCCTCGCAAACCATTACGGTACAAGACACCCACCGTTACGAGACAGCTACCGAAGAAGACAACTTCAGACGTGTCCAATACTGAAAAAAGGCCCGTACTGCCCCCCTACCCTCAGCGGAGCTCAAAACAGTCATAATCCGACCACAGAGTACCATGCACCTTCTTCAATACAAACAGCATCACATTGCAATCGCCGCAGGGCGATTGCAATGTGAATATCAAGGGTACTTATCAACGGTTCGTATCAAGCAACAAAGCAATATAATAGTGATCAAAACCCCAAGCCCGATGGTGACGGAGAAAATTGCGGCCCTGTCTCAGCTCCCACTTGGACAAACCGTATACACAGTCCAGGCGTATATCACCGCACCGGTCAACTCCTGCAAAGGGGTAATTCACGGAGTGGATCCCGGCGCAACCTCCGAACACCTCATGCAGCACCTTACCACTTTCGGACCCACCATAATTGCCGCCCGCATTATGGGCAGGAAAGAAACAGCTATTATCACCTTTGAAGGAAGCATCGTACCCCTTTATCACTGAGCTATGTTCCGGTACTGGCCCCATCATACGAAGGCACAGTTTTTCTCCCTATGCTTGATGTATGATCATCGCCCAGACAATTGCACCACCAGATCACCCACAACCAGATGTGCTGATTGCACAAAACAACTCAAGCAACTAGGAGAACACCAATGCTTCCTTCTCTGCATCCACTGCGGAGGGGAGCATAGGACCAACGACCCCGATTGACCGATCAAGAAACAAAAAGATAAGGCGGACCAAAGAATCCTTTGTTCAACCTATCAAACTGCGTAACACCATAATCCCACCACATCAACAGCCTGCACGCGCATGGGGCGCACTGAACCAGGCACCGCCGCCACATCAGGGCCCCAATTATGTACACGCATTCCCCGCACTGCCACCGCAAGGACAGCTATCGCAGCCGTGGCAAGGGCAGCCACCACGACAGGACGAGCACAGAAACGCCTTCTCGCAGCCCTGGCAAGGGCAGCCATCACGACAGGACAAGCACAGAAACACCCCCTTGTACGCACCTCCGCCACCACCAATCACATCGGCTGACGCGATTACGCACGACCCTCAGTAAGAACCAATCATCCTGCCAGAAGATCGGGAAAACCGCCTAACCCAGACAGACAGGTGAGCCAAGCACTCCAGCTCCCCCTCAACAACCCGAAACCCCCCCTTTCGACACGTCACCCGCAAATGCACCTCCCACTTACGCAGCACTTCCATACCAACAGCACACAAAACAAGCCAATTCTTCCTTGTCAACAGACACAATAGTATCCCGCCTGGACAAACCAGATGCAATTGTAGCATGTTTTGACAAACACAGGAGCTAGACTGCCTAACCAACAGTGTTGATAAACTCGCATCGTCCTATGAACGCCACAAAATGCGACTGACCCTGCTAGAATAACGCGTAGACCGCACGCTCAAATATCTTCTTCCCGACGAAGATTGGAACTCCGACAACATGGACTACACGCTCCAATCACAGAAGAGACATATTCCACAAGACCAAGACGACACTGCGAGCACCCACTCAAAGAACGCAAGGGTATATAGTCCATGCCTCCAATAAGCTCTGAGAACCTTCATATTTGGCAGTGGAACTGCCGCGCAATCAACCACAAAAAAACATTAATCACGCAATACCTCCTCAAATCAAGAACTCCTCCCCCCACGTCATACTTTTGCAAGAAAGGTACAAAGCGCAAACCTTCCCCAAATACAAAGCAACACACTCGGCATACAACGAGCATGACAAACCGTTATTATCAACTTAAGTGAAACGTGGCATTAAACACTACACGGAAACAGCACCGGACAACATAAAACAATTCGCCTTATTAACGACAATATACCAAGACAACTCACAACGTCTTTACAACGTCTACAATCCACCCAAATCCAATCATGACCTCGAACTCATCGTTAAGCACGCCAAAAACGATGAAAGGACGCACGACATTTATATCATTGCAGACTTTAACACACCCAACACGTCATAGGGGCACAAAGCAAAACCCAAAACGGGCAGGCTACTGGTAGAAAACATACATGGCTTTCAGTACACTGTTCTCAACACGCCGGGGGTAACGACCCGCGCGGGGACACGCGCACAGGTTTCCACCACACCGGACCTCGCACTGCACAAAGGGCGGTACGCCACCACGTGGGAAAACAGCCAGGAGAACCTAACTAGAGATCACGACATAATACACATCACGTTACAAATCAGGCTAAGAAAGCGCGGCACAAAGGTCGCCTTCACAACCTGGAACAAATTTCGCAAGTTGAGGCAGAACACCAAAGACAGCGAAAACTAAACCTTAAACGCGTGGACCAAACGCCTAATGGAAACTAAAGAAGAAGCCACCAGCCCGCGAACAACTTCGGCGCCCATAGACAAGAAAGACCCACATCTCATACCTGCCTGAAAAAAAAACGAAAAAGGCTTCTTAAAACTTTAGCTAAGCAACCCACAATCATAACCTTCGTAAAAAAGATAGAAAACATAAGCATAGAGCCGATTATTCAAGCCCACACGCTCGAAATGACAGAGTGAAACTACACATGTAACAGAATCCAAAATACGCTACACAGCAAACTAACGTGGCACCTTCTGCGCGCCTTGCTCGGCACGAATAAAGACGTGATCCCTACCATAGAGAAACACGTCAGTACAAAAGGCATCAACAAAACCTTCGAAGAACTCCAAAATCCCTACATTCCCACGACACACCAGTTACTTTACAAAACCTACACGGCCCCCCTAACGAGTACATCGACAAGGATTTCATCTGGCCGAGCTCGACGGTGCACTAACCCAAAACAATCGCAAGACCACGCAGGGTCCCAACGGCATCACATTCACCCTGCTACGCAACCTTCCCGACGGAGATAAGGAGATAATTCTAGACCACATTAACCAACATTGGAGCTCAGGCACACTTCCAGACGAATGGAAAACGTCACACATTACCATGATTCCGAAACCGGAAAAAACAGCCACACTCAGCCCAACCGGATCTCAGACCGATATCTTTAACATCTTGCGTAGGAAAAACTATGGAACGGCTTGTACTAAACAGACTAGAAGAATACCTGGAGGACACAAAACACTTTTTGCATCAACTCATAGGGTATCGTAAGCACATATCCACGCAGGACCTATTTCTAATACTACAAAATACACTTCTAATACCCAAGACAGTAGAGACAAACACTTCTCGCACTTGACGTGAAAAAAAAGATTTTGATAACATTACCTATGATCACATACTCAAATCTGTCCATGACACCGGCAGCGGCACCAACATGTACAACTACATACGCAGCTTCCTACAAGGTCGGACAGCGCTCTTCAGAGCCGCAGGCGCACTCTCCTCACCCGTCGACATAAACTGAGGCACACACCAGGGATCAATTATATCCCCCCCCCCCCCACACACTCTTTAACCTCTGCATGACAGCACTATCCAGGCAGCTATCCACAATCCCTAACCTTCACCATACATTATACGCCGATGATATTACCCTTTGGTGCGAAACCGGATCTCCGGGGTAAGTAGAAGCTACCCTTCAAGAGGGCGTAAATACCATAGAAGCATACCTACATGAAGGTGGGCTCCAACTCTCGGCCGAAAAATCGGAATTACTCCTCATGAATCGAACACAGTACCTAAATAACGCCAACGAACTGGTACAACTTAGCATATCAGGCAAACTAATACCGAAGGTGACATCCTGCAGAATACTCGGATTCACCATACACCGCATCAACAATGCTAAACCAAACGCTCTACAGTTTCAAAAAGACTGCCGAAATCGCACGCACCTAATCAGACGCATCATAAATAAAAAACGCGGACTAAGAGAAGAACAGGCGAAGCAACTCGTCACCGCACTCGTACACAGCGAGCTCCTCTACACCACAGCATACCTCAACCTCACACAAGCGCAAACCCGAAAACTTGATTCCGCACTCAACACCCTATACAAAGCGGCCCTGGGACTCCCTATATACACCTCAAACCAACGACTTGTACAGACGGGCCTCTTTCACAGCCTCGCCGAACTGACACAACAGCACAGAAATAGGCAGATAGCACGCCTCTCCCATACGGTGCAGGGACGCGACATCTTCCAAAAAGCAGGAATCACCCCTCTCTCGCGTACATCAATCAGCCAAGGCCTTCCCCTCCCACGTAAAATAGCATTCCCCAACATACCCCAAAATATGACGCAACACCTCCATGAAGGGCGACGTCAAGCACAAGCTAGAAAATACCGCAGAGATGAAACATGTATAGCAATATACACGGACGCAAAACGTTCCAAAACGGGATGATACGCCTGCGCAATCTATACACCCAGACATACAGCACCCATCACACACATGGAAGGGCCCTTTGACAACCCCCCCCCCCCCCTACATCACCACGCTGAAAACGTATGCGATTATAGCATATGCCATACACGAAGCTTCTACTCACTGAACACAATAACGCCAACATTAATCGCTACACCGACTCAGCCCAAGCACTCCGCAATATGCAACACAGATTATTAGAGCCACATTTACAAGATATCCTAATGAACACCTACACCCGCAACCACATCATCAGAGTCACCCTGCGCTGGATACCTGGCCACGAGGGTATTGAGGGAAATGAGCTAGCACATCAACTCGCCCGCGAGATCAACGTCCGGGCTCCCTCGATCCCCTGGCCAAACCCAACGTCAGTGGAAGACGCCTGAACTTACAAAAAGCAAATAGCTGAACGAAACATCAGGGAAAGCAGTACCACCCTTCCCAAACCTCACCCCTCACTCAACACCGAACAAGCACATATCCTCCGCAAAGTGCAGACCAACACTCTCATCCCCCCACTAATGCTCTACAACTTCAGGTGGCAGAGGACAGCTCACTGTCCCAACTGCCCGGAGATCAGGTCAGATACAGAGCACATCCCCTACGCCTGTAACACCGCGCTCACCTCTCCCTACTTCCCGTACCCATTCCCTCCCTCCTGGAACGCTTGGTTCAGCTCGGACTCGGCGAACTTCCAATGGTCCCTGGCGGAGCAAGCGCTTCCTTTTCACAAGGCCGTAGTTTTTGGCTTTTAATAAAGTTGTTCTCCTCCTCCTCCTCCTCTCGGCGCTGCGTGCCCGTGCAACACCTACTAGAAAAGAAGGCCGTAGCGCTCTCCTCGTGACGTGGCAAAGGAAGGCCATCGGGGGCGCGCGTCGAAGCGAAGGCAACGCGCGTGGATCGACCATCGTAACACGCTTTTAGTCACATACACGTGTCTTATTAGATAAAATGAAAGCTGCACATAGCAAGGGGTCTCGAAAACATTTTATTACACGGGCAAAATATTACACCGATAAATAATCGGTATGAAATGGCACTAGGTATGCGCATAAGAGACAACATTGAATCACGCAATTATTGCTGTAGGAATGCACATTTTATACAAAAATACTTCGAAAAAAATGGCGAGACACGCAATGATTGGACACAGCAAAACAGATCACAGTTAAAGATCAGGTAGACAAAGTAAACGCGGACACGGCTCGACAAGTGTCACTTACGATCATGTAAGCGATGTTATCGCGTGCAGTCACTGAATTAAAATGTATGTAATTTCAATCGAATGACAATATGGGGTCGACAAATCAGCTTACGACGCTCGTATAATCACACAAGACAGCGAGCTGATTAAATCCCATATCATATAATTAAAAAAATATCAAGTTTTCCGTGTGGCAGGGGTACTAAACTTCCTATTTACAGTCAACTAACTTACTTCTCCTTATGGGCTCGAGCTGCCTAAAAACAATATATAACCTATTTTGTATACAATAATATTATTACCTCAATACAGTTAAGATTCTAGTACAAACGCGGTAAAGGCAATACAATAACATTAGTATAAATAAACATATAAGCACAAACACCGCACTTTGCATAATCACAAAACTTGTTATTCACCTTCCAGTGGTAACTTGAATATTACCACGCATATTTACAAATGTTGACGCAACTGCACACGGATAACGTCGAAAACAAAATTCCATTTTATCACAATTTAAAAAAAACGGCTGCAGCACTTTATTTGCGTCTTACATGACCAAAATGCCCGTAAATAAGTTGTTTCTCACCTGTCGATCGTACCATTTATCTCACAATATCCGTCACGAAAACATTTGAATACGAACTCCAAGAAGTCTCTTTGTCGAGAGAGTGGTCTATCGATAATCGACCAGTGTCATCGTTGACTAGTTGCCACACATGTCACTCAAACCGCAGCAGGACGTGTTCCGCAAACCCACGTAAATGCCGTAGTATCAAGCGAACACAAAAAAACTACCCGAGACTGTAGTGACGACAGAAAAACGACGTGAAGAAGGATGAAAATGACCACACACGAGAGGAGCGGCAGCAGTGTGGGAGGCTTGACGTCGTCGACCCATCTCTTGCTCGTGTGCGCTCCCTTCTGAAAGTCTCAGCGTTCCTTTTTAGACAGCCAGCAGTTCACACACAACGTAAATTTATGAGAATTGGAGCCCGTACGAGGGAAGAAAACGTCGCAGCGGATCGGTTCATTCGAAAAGTGTGGGGAGCTCCGGGACTGCACATAGTCCCGTGGTTACGGGGATAATCATAAATATAAAATTGTAAGTTTCAACGTTGGTATCGCGTTGTATATTACGTTTATATTATATATATAATAAACTGTACAAGACAGTGCTTTTAAAGCATTTAACGATGTCGGATAAACGCTCACGAACGCCACCGCGCCGCTCGACAACAAACGTTTTCTTTCACGTCGATGCCAGATATTTTCTCACGTAGTTGCGCCATGGACATCCTTCTCCGACATTGTTACGTAATCACTCGGAGAGCTACGTCCTTCTCTTCTAGCAGGTGTTGGCCCGCGCCGGAGCAGAAACGGCCGAGGTGCCGAGAGGATCAGTGGACGCCTCGGCCGTTTCTACTCCGGCGCGGGCACGCAGCGCCATGGATTGGTGCTCATTGAAACTGACACTCGGCAGCTTCATATCATTGCCGTCTTGCGTGGCTTTCTGCTTGGTTTCAAAGCTGCGATGCCTCAGATCGCGGCTTCGGGAATTTATCTGCCGTTTGGCGCGGCTGATGACGTCGGCTCGCTCCATGCGACAGATAATGCTTTCTCGTTAAAATTAAATACGTCTTCTACACGCCGCCACACCTTGTTATTCGCGCACGTGCACCGCTGCCGTCAAAGCGGTAAAATCGTAATTCGGTGATTCACGCACTTGCGTCAGTAAACCATTAATAAATTTGTGAGTAAAAAGAGTGATCGCCAATCTACTCACATTTGCGCAAGTATTGTAGTCTCCTCTTTTACCTTTCCTATGTGACGCCAGAATAATAATTTTGAGCACATTTGCTGGCGACTACAATAAGTTCTTTCTAGGTAATATTTTTGTTTTGTTTGCTATTTAGGCGCAGATATGCTTTATACATCTAGAACCCCCTGCGCCCGAAAAGGATCGTCAATATTACTCTCTTCTTTCTGCGAAAAATATTATTCATTCTGAATTTCAGTCATACACTTTCAGTTATTTTCTTTTGTGATGTGTCTTGTCCTGGTATTTTATGTTGTTTTGTTTTACATATATAATATTGACAACATGCTCTAATTCGTCGACCCTGAACGTTCTAGTGTCTAATGTTTGGAGTTCCTTTGAAAGTACAATTATACCTATTGTGGGTATAATTACAGCCTCAGTTTAATATTATATAGAATAACAAGAGTACAGCCGTCAATTTCTTTCTAAAGATGCGATCAAGTCAGTACGTAATAGGGGCTACGATTATCTGCCACATCTTACGTCAAGTCTTTTGCCGCTTACTCGCTTTCTCTTGTAAGCATCGGGGAACAAAATTCACGGAGAAGCAAAATGAGCTTGGTTCTTAATTTAAAGTTGTTTAAAAAATGATAACTGCATACTCAGATTTCCTTTGTCGACAGCCACGGGGGTCCATCGTAGCTTCTACATTACGGTCTTTTCGTAGAACATCAGTTGCGGATTTCGTGCTCTTCGGGCGCAAGCTCAGTCAACCCTCAAAGTCACGACTCCCCCAAGCAACGCAAAACTCTTGCATGCTCTTGCGTGTGATCTACGAAAAGTCACTTAGCGTGACAAGTAAGCGTAGCTGCACTACAAAATGATGCCACAAGTTAGGGAAACAATAAATAACGCTCTCCTCCGCACAGCGGGCGATTCATGCTCCTGGCGATCTTTCTTGAATCACCACCCAGGAACCCTATATTACTTTTCAGGAGACACATTAAACCTTTCTGTTTAATACAATGCTGTGGCATTTGAGTACACAACAATACCTGGTGCCCTGCCCTTTTGCATCCGGTACATCACCTTACGAAGCGCGAGGCAAGCCCGAGAAACGCACCAGCCTCCCGCGTCGTCTGCTCCTCGCACTGCTAACACGTATGGGCGCGTCTCGACAGGGGGAGGAATGGCGCTGCATATGGCCGGCGAAGCTTCAGCCGCACTGTCCTATTCGCTAGGTGCCGCAGTGGCTTTTGCATTCTTGTATTTCTGGTCGAGAGCAGCGTGTAGCTATTTAAGGGTTATCACTCTTCATTTAAACCGATTATGTGTGGTGTGCTTCAAGGGAGTGTTTGGTGCCTCTTTTTGTTTAATATGTGTTTAAATGATGGTAGGTACAGAGTGTCACAAAAGAAAATTTACACGGTCTTTTTTACCGCAAAAATAAACTAGGCATCGCCGAACGCTCATTCTCCGCCCAAAGGTAGAGCTAGAGGTGACAACCAGATACCAAAGTTTCAGCCCGATCCGACAACTTAATCAAAACTTATGAGTGATTTTCTGAAAATTTCAATGGGAAAATGGAGCCCATTTTTGCCCGTTTTCGGTTTCTGGTGCCATAGAGCCCGCCATTTTCCCATTGAAATTTTCAAAAAATCACTTATAACTTTTTATTAATTTATCGGATCGGGCTGAAACTTTGGCATCTGGTTGTGACCTCTAGCGCTACCTTTCGGCGGAGAACGAGCGTTCGGCGATGCCTAGTTTATTTTTGCGGTAAAAAAGACCATGTAAATTTTCTTTTGTGACACCCTGTATATTGACGAGCGCACAGAGTTCGTGTTGCATGCTGGTGACATAAGCCTATTTATTACTTCAGACCTTGAACCTGATCTGCTTTTCAGCCCAATAACGTCCTATTCATATTACCTGAGTGGTCTAGCACGAAAAATCCTAATAATGAATAAGATAAAATCCAAAAGCGTCCCATTCAGACGTAGAAATAAAGATGTAGCCATCAATTATCAGTTACATCCGGATCCCTGTTGACTTGATACAGCTAGTCAGAACAAATTCATGGGTGTAATATTCTTAAATAGCATGACGGGGGCTCTCATATCGAATTGCTAACTAAGAGGTTGTCTTGTGCAGTTGGTGCTTTATTTTGATTTCCCTATTTGTTTCTTACCAGCATTAAGCTTCACATTTATCATCTTATTTTCTGATCAAATCTGAACTACTGCGCTTTAATGTGGGGTAAAACCAAAAAAAAATTAACAGGTTTCTTTTTTTTTAGAAGAGAACGCTACTTGTTGCGTTAATAACGTGATGTATCTGCTCCCCACAAGCGAACTATTTCGTGAAGTAGAATAACTAGCACACACCACCTTTATGAGTTTCATCTTTTATAGGAACTATATATTTCAGACAAAAAGTACCGAAGATATTGAAAAACAGTTTCGGGGATGACACTAAAAATTAATGCGTGGCAAACGCACGAATCGAAAAATTGTTGATGCTGCGTCATCGAACAAATTACTTTAAGCAGTCAGCGACATACAACGTGCCAGCCTTAATAAACAGACTAGATAATCTTTACAGTTATTATCCTACAATTTCTCGTGACAAATTGAGTAAATTGTTATAAACCAATTTATTCACATGCTTTTTTGTAGAAGTGTCAATTGAAATGTCTGCAATTTTAAACTCTAGATTTTTTTATATTTTAGTATTGTTATAATCATCAAAGTTTTAGTACAGTGGAGTTGTTCTCACTTTCATTGAAGCTTTTGTGCTAATTTAATCCTTGAAGATACAATTTTACGTTTTAGTACAGTAGTGCGAATGATATTCAGTTGCTTATGCAATTGTGGATTTTTTGGTGTGTTTTGGTTTTTTGGTGGGGTCATAGTCTCCCTTTATAATGGCTCCCTGGCATCGTCAAGTTGTTTTCGCAGCTTTTTGTGAGTGAGGTCACAACCTTGTGTGTTAGAAAAAAAAGCAGTGAAGACAATATCCGAGAAAATATTACCAGGTCGTTTAAAACGATGTGGAACTATGCTGAACGTGAACCTTATGTGAACGTCTATCTTCTAAAATTCTCTTAAAACTATTTGGAACGAACAGAAACCGAATCCTAAGTCAAAAGTTGACATGACAAAGTTTCTTTCTGGATTAATAGGAACATAGTCAAATCCAAAATAGGGGCTTGTCCAGACTCGAACTTGATTCTAACCGCGATTCTAAATATATATGTCACCGGTTTGCTTCTAAATTGTTTGAAAAAAGTGTTCTAAACTATTTTAATATCTTAGCTTATTTTTTATGTACGTAGAGCAAAATATGTAGGTTTATATAATTGGTTTTTGCTTCCTCAGGGTGATGCGAAGCGTATTTTTGGCACATAGAAGAACAAACACCGCCCCTTGATTGTATCTTTACTACACGTGGCAAAACCATAAAGAAAAGACACTATTGAGAAACAAAAAGTAAACAAAACAGCAATAGCTGAACGGCCATAATAAAAGGCTGGAAGGGCCCGCGGTTTACAGATTTACGATCGGAGGGTAACGAACACCAGAGGCACCGGCATAAAGGAAAAATCGGTGCCCTCGGCAGCGAGCACCCACCCATTCTTTCGGCTCTTGGACATAAAACGAAGATGACTTTCTTACGAGCACATTGCAAGGGGGGCCAACGAGTTCTGTGCGCGTTGACAGCGAATCTTGTCTCTGACATTACACAAAAGGTTGCTTCACACTTTTGCGCTTGAACGTGCACAAATGCGTTCCGTCTGTTTTTCTTTTTTTTTTTTTTGCAGCCGCTTGCGACATTGGAAAACTTGCGTCATCTATCAGCTATATCCATGGAAACTTTCAATTTGCATATGTAGGGAGTAAAGATGATTCCTTTTCTTGTTTCACCGCGGTGTTATGCCGGTCGATGGTTGACGATGGTCTTCTTCGGTACCGAGTCGGAGAAGTGCGACGGAGGCTGCGTGATCGTACGGTGCAAACAGTATATTAAGACCATATTTACGCAGATACTTCCGTTACAAACAATGTAATCATATGTTTCATGTGTGCAAATATGGGGATTCCTCGTTCCGGGGTCAAGATACCAGCCAAAAACGGCCGTTCCTTGCCCGTGCACAGACTTCTGAAGGCACCAACCACCTTGTCCTCGGGAAAGAGTTAGCCAATTCCTTTACACATTCACGAAGGCACGTGACGCAAACAGACCAATAGTCAACATTAGCTTTGTTCGATTTACCTGCACCTCCTGCACCGGTAGAGACAAGTGCATTGCAGTGTACTTCTGGTACACTGCAATGCACCGGAGCAGGAGATGCACCGGTGCAGGAGATCTCTGCACCGGTGCAGGAGATGCAGGTAAATCGAACGGAGCTACTCACATCCATCAGGTCCGCAGCAGATCTCGGCAGACAGCTCTGACGAGAACCGTGGCAATGGCTGCGCAAAGGGGTCCCTGCCAGCCTTGCACGCGTTACTGAAAAAAACTAACCGGTTACAATTACGACTACTTTATTAAAAAGATTTACCTCATTAGAGTCATTAATTACTAGTTACAACACAAAAGTAACTGAAGGATGACCAGAAAGAAATTGATTACTTCTCACGTTACTTTTTAAACTTTCTTTCGCGATATCAACAATCCTTACACATGTACAAGATGTTCCATTTTGTTTCTGTTTGTCATTCACACCTTGTGAAGCTTTAACATCAGTTGTCGTTTAAACAAGATGTTCCATTTTGTTTCTGTTTGTCATTCACACCTTGTGAAGCTTTAACATCAGTTGTCGTTTAAAGTTATCGTCCAGAGAGAGCACATGACCTTCTTGGCGGGCGCATTGAGAACAAAATAAGCTGTTGCTAATAGAATTCGTCACTTCCTTCAGTAATATAGATAGACATAGAAGGAGAGCGATAGAGAGAGAGAGAAGGATAAATAAACAGTCACAGGCGGAACTATAATATTAACGCCGATCTGGTAACAAAAACAAATCATATGCAAGCACGCGCTGGTGTACTCTTTCGAAAATAAAGTGTGTGTGTGTGCGGGGGGGGGGGCGGCTTTGTCGTGGCGAAATGAGGTCAGTGCAGAACACAGTCCTCTATGACACAGCGAACCCGGATTATAACAGCCTGTACATGAGAAAAGGGGAAGTCTTTTTTTTAGTTGTGTAGGGGTAAAAAAAAAAGTGTCTAATATTGGTGCCACATAGACGAGTCCCGCACGAGCAGGCAGAGAAATTTTTTACGCAAAAAAAACGAAACTCAAACAATTTCGCTCTTTCGAAAACATAAAATTGATTACAGAAAAATTTGAATTGAGATACAGCGAACGTTACCGCAGAAAAGAAATAATTGAAGCGTTACATGTTACAATCGAACGTAATTGATTACAAGCAATCAGTTACTTGTAACTTGTTACGTACAAGTCTGGTCCCCGCCAGCCCGGCGCCTCTGCCGGAACCCGATTGTCTTCGGAGGGGGATCACCAAAATGTAACGATCCCTGCCACTAAAAAAAAAAAAAAAAAAATATATATATATATATATATATATATATATATATATATATATACGAAAGATGCACTGCCGGCCAAAATTCACACACACACAAAAAAAAAACCTAGTCCGACAAAAAACAAATTTCCGGCGACTGCGAATATTGTTTACTCACACCCCGGAGGCTCGACCATCCTTACGCAGGGCGTTTAAAAGGTGCCCTGAGGATGTTTCTGAGTTCGCCTAAATAGGGTGATGCCTCACTTTGCTGCCTCTAAACGTTTTAGAAATCCATAAATCATTGCGATGCGCCGTCGATTTCCCTATGAAAGAAGCAATCAAAGACCGAACACACCGAGGACATCTCCGGCGGTAGGAGAAGCATTGTTCCGGCAGCCAGGACGGCATGTGACCAATGAAAACGCGACATATTGTGGAGATTGCAAACGCTGTTATTACAAAATGTGTATGCTTTTGTAGATTATAAAAGCAAAGTAGAGTAATAAAAAAATGCTATTTCTTATTTTTTTTTTTTAGGAGAGGGAACATATTACTGCAATAATCGTTTCAAAAACAGCGCACAGTTGTTTTTTTGTTGTTGTTTGTTTCTCCTTTGTGGGAGTGATGTGCATGGTCGTCAGCTCTCGAGCGCGCGCTCGCTGGGTTGAATCGTAGTTCGGGCTGTATGGGCATCGAGCCGCGCGCATTCGAGATATCACTCCGCGCTTCTACCGGTCGGAGGCGCGTGGATCCTTCCCTTGCTATTGGCTGACAGTGGTCCTGGTTTCGGAACAAGCTCCTTTCATCGCCGGAGATGACCTTGATGTGTTGGGATCTTCGGTTGCTTTTTTAATTTGGGAAATCGGCCGCGTATCGTCATGATGTAGGGATTTTTAGGATGCTTAGAGACAGCAGAGTGAGTTATCCCCATATTTAGGCGATATCAAAAACCTCCTCGGGGCACCTTAATTTTTGATTTAAAAAAAAAAAAATGTTAAAAAAGGGGTGAAAGTTGGAAAGTTATCTAATTAACTAAAATTTGTTAATTACCAGTTTAAATATTGTTTTTATGGGTCATGTTGCAAGTGCAGTATTGAGGGCAATTACTATGGTGGTCTGTACAATTTAAGGAATTTGTGAAAGTTTAATAGTTTTTGAGATATTTGTTCAATTTTCATGTTTGCCCGATTCATAGACGCTTTACAGCAGCTGTGCATGGGCGCCGCCATAACTGACCTTCAGTTTTTGTTCCCTCTTATTCCGTTCGCTTGACTTCATCATTTCCACAGCAGGACAGGTTATTGCCATTTTAAGTGTTACTGTGTCCTTCCCCCCAGCATAGGCCGTTGTGGAGACTAGTCAACGCCCGCTTCAGTGGCTCGGCATCTCGGTAAGACAAGAGAAGGGCGGCTATGGCGGCTCAATCTGGCGCGTGTGTAAAGCGTCTATAAATTGCGTGTAATAAGTGCGTCTTAAAGGATTCTTGCAACGACGTTTTGACCGGTTTTTAATTTGCACCGAACCTGAGCGCACTGAATGTATAGTAACTTTGTGAAACTTCTTGAATTTCGCTTTATTTTAAGAGATATAGGCAAATTAAAATTACAAAAACAAGCAAAACATAACCTCCTTCATGACGTCCCTGGTCCTGGCTTGGGTGGCCGTGAACTAGAGGAAGGGTAGTGAGCTCAGCGAGTGCCATGGCTGCCGCACTCCGTGTTGACGGCTCGAGAGGGCGCCACTAAAGCATGTGCTGGATAGGCTGGATGAAGCGGGCGGCCACGGCGGCTCGCATTCCATTTGCTCCGCGACTAAACACTAATTCGGCATGACACTTCATTAACCACAAACAACAGCAAGATCAGTTCAGAGCGGGAGCCACTTCGCGCTGCCAATCCGCCAGACGGCCAAACCGCAAGCCAAGCCTGCTCGCCGAAGGCTTTCGGAACGCTCGGAACCGGTCGGCTCCCCCGGCCCATACGACCGCAGCGCCGGGGCGTACATCCGGGACCTTTCTACGCTCGTCGCTTCACAGCAGAGCTGTTTATACTCAGAGAGTTTGGCCTTCTTAAAGGGGCGATGCAACAATTTTTGTACTTTGCGCAAATACCGCTTAGAACGGATCCCTGACGTTAATGACCTATGAAACACGCGTTCGTTTTTCACCCCCCGCAATAGAAGTCCAAGTAAAAAATTAAAGAAAAACGAGCAGCGTTCACCCCCTCAACTCGCAGCCAGAATAAGCGGCCACGTGATCTGGAGCCGATTATATGCCGCCAATGTTGATCATAGCCACGCGCTCGGGTTGGCAAAGCACAGAACACGCGCTGATTTCCAGACATTGTTATGGCTCGGCTATTATCGTCGTTGCAGCGATTGGACACGGGCCACTACCCGAATGCTTCTTGAGCTAGTAATTATCACGAGCCCAAATCGAGTGCCCACGCAATGCTCGAGTCCAATCTATGAACAGCATTCAAATATCGTCATATGGGTGTACTGCGATCCCCACGTTACGTCATCAAATCTTTCAAAGGAGAGATTGAATGAAAATGATCGCTTTTGTCTCTGAAATTACACTGCAACAAAGGCGTTTCTTGGCCAGTGGCGTTGCGTGCGAGTAACCTTGAGTCCCACTAGTGCCAGTAAGCTCGTGTAAAGTGAAAAACACTCCAATTGAATATCGTTGCACAGCCCCTTTAAGGAGATTTGACAGCCTGGCAACCACAACAGCGTAGTCTGACGATTGGGGGATGACTACTTCCGTCCGCCATTCTGTGACTCTGACTCATAGGAACTCTATGCGATTTCTCAGGAATAAATAAGACAAAGAAATAAGGCCATTTTTTTTTTTTTTGCTATCGCGAAATCTGCTGTTTCTAGCGGGCAACAAGCTTTGCCCATTGGCCAACCTCTCTCAGTATAAACGGATCTGCTTCACAGCAATGCGTGGCGCGCGTCGGCGCCTGCTCCCACTACACCTGTCTAGTTTGCGGCGCCTTTTCCACCGCTTGGTGCCGGGTATGTCGACGGGTAATTTCTTGTTTCCGTACTTTATAAACTGCATTTGTTTCTTTTCTGATCTAGAATACTGAAGAAAAAATACTTTCATAAATAAATAAACGGTTCGCGCCACTTATAAGGCAGAAGCCGTCCAGAGCCGACAACTTCCCGATGTCGTCACATGCCGCGCGCGTTCGGTACCACGGGGCGCTCCGGGGAGGAGGCTTCCGCTTTTTGCGGTTAAAACATGACGCACTGATATTTAGTTACTCTCTCCGTGTCCGCTCGGTTGCCCGAACCACAAGACATGTGGAAACCTCTAAAAAAGGTATAGACGCTCAGATAGGATTGCAGGGCCCCGTTAAGCCCTGTCCGGTTTGTACTATTCGGCCAAAAAGTTCTAAACTAGTTTTGTCCGAGGTCAGAGGAGTGTCGGAGTCGAGCAGCGGCGACGCAGAGCCAGCGCAGCGCCACGTTAGGACTCGCGCTGTGATTTCTTTTCGGAGCGGAAGCGCAGTGTGTCGTCTGCATCTGTTGGCTTTTGTTTCTCCACGCCACGTCATATGCTACATTTAATTATTTGCAATTTGATTAGACCATTCGCATTTCCTTAGTTTCAAAGTATAGAAACGAAATCTTCTCCGTGAATGTCTCTTTCTTCCAGTGTACCAAAAAGGTTTTCTGTACAAAATATGTTTGTGTCTGAATTTTGAACGGCCGTACGCTTTCTATCGTTTCCATAAGCGTTCGTCTCCTTCACATTCATTTAGTGGATTCACTCCAAGTCCCTCGAGTTTCGCATTTCGACGATAGCTTCGCGGCATCAGGATGATTTCGCCTTGGGAGTTATGGCGGCAGCGCGCGGTCGGTAGCGGTCACTCCGAAGGCGAAGGCCTACGAGGGTATTTTGGACAAAACAGTTATCGACCGTCACTTTGGCGTCAAGGTGAAGCGCCAACCTTTCCAGCTATCATAGAAGAATGAATTGTTGGGCGGCGCGTTGGTGGGAATTCATCGTACACTCTAAAAAATGTTTGAGCGTCTACTTTCACGCACAACACTCGGAGAGCCAATCACCACAACTTACGGAGGCAGCTCAGCGAATGACAATGCCGAAACAGATGTTTAGACCAAAAAACGCAGTCTGAGTTGTGACATTAAGCAATGGAAAAAGGTCACGCTTGCATTGCTTAATGTCACAACTCAGACTGCGTTTTTTGGTCTAAACATATGTTTCGGCATTGTCATTTGCTGAGCTGCCTCCGTAAGTTGCGGTGATTGGCTTTCCGAGTATTGTGCGGGAAAGCAGACTCACGGGCTTTTTTTAGAGTGTAGGAAACAGCGCGAAAAACACACGACGACAAAGAAGAAGCACACGTAACGAGCGCAGCCATAGGTGCAGCGCTCGTCACGTTTGTTTCTTCGTCCTCGTCTGTTTTGCGCGCTGTTTCCTACGCTCTTATTAGTTTCGGTTTGGACCACGGTGATATGGACTCAGGATGGGTCAGCCGCGTGTCCTTTCGGGGAAAGAAGACTGGCTGAGGAAGGAGCGGCGACGTACGCAGAAGCGCGAATGGGTCCGTAACCGCCACAAAGCCGGTGTCGCCTCGACTTCCACTGCGTCGAGCGCTTCAGATTCCCTTGCCAAAGAAGAGCTCATCGCTCGCCTAGAAAGCCGCCGCCGAGAACACAACCAGCGATGTAAAGGGCGCCGGCGGGCCAACACCACGGACGACGATCGTGCCACGGAGGCCAAGCGCCAGCGCGAGGCTCGGGAGCGACGGCGATGTTCCGGAGGGAGTTCGTGGATTACCCGTTTGGCGTCACGTGCGCCGTGTGCGACCGACTCTGGGTCGCCGGACACGTATCCACGATCGCCGGCGTCTCGGACATGAAAAAGCGGGAAACGGGCGCGCGCGCGTTGCGGCAGTGTATCGAGTACAACTCCGCTGGTTTTCGTCTTCACGAGAGTGGAAATACTGAACGTTTTCTTATTTTTTTGTGTGTGTATACAGAAGCGTAGCTATTGCCCAATATGACCACGGATGTCCGCGTGCCCCGCCGTTCTGAAGCGACCTAAATGCACGGTAAGCTGGAGGACATTTTTCTCTAGATTATTACATTAATTCTAAAGTGTCGATCTCCAGAAGTTCACGGCTTATGTTCGCCGGCCCCAAGAACGCCAGAACAGGCCTCCATAAACAAAACCTTAAAGGGGCCATAAAACGAATTTTGGGTTGGGATGAATGATTTTAAATTGGGACTTTACCAATCGCATATCGTTTAGTTGGCCCAAAAGAAAGAGGGTAGAAAGTCAAAAGCCAGCTTTTTGGTACGAACATTTGAAAATATAGCGCACTATTTTGTACCTTCTTTCCTTCGAAAGCTCTCCGCCTTTTCACTATGATACATCCGCGGTTCCTAAAGCGCGTCAGCGGTGCCAACCTGACGTCAGCCGAGCCCAGCTCACGCATTGGACACGAGAACTGCGTCACTCGGACGTAAGCCCTCGTCAACGATCAGTCAGTCGACGAATATTTCGATTCGCGTTCGTGGCCAATGAGTGCCCTGACAGAACTTATCGTCACTGGGCAATGACAAGTTCTGTGGTGTGCATAAAAAGCACGGTGGAAGCTAGGAGTCATCGCACCGGTGCCGAACAATGTCACAACGACATGATTTCACAATTCGCATTTGAGTTGAGGATTAAAGCTAAGGAGGAAGAAGTAGCAAAATCGTTTCATGACCCCTTTAAGTCGGCGGGATAACTATTAGCGGCGAGATGTTTTGGTGGCGCCCTCCTGTGGTTCCCCCTTGTGACGTCATTACCTTGCAAACGACAAGTTCGATGGTGTTTGTTATTAGCATGGTGGAAGCTTGAAATCATTGCGCTCTCAAAGGAACACTGCCAACACCGTCAAAATTAAAGATCTTTCATTCCTCTTATTTTCGTTGATGATAAATCTTCTTTCCAACGTCATAGTCAGCGTTCGGCCAATCATGGACGGCCGACCACAGCGACGCTTTCGGTCGCGCACGAGGCTAATAGGCGTTTAGGTCCCACCAGTTCAGAATATCTAGCTTCTGCAATAAAAAGCGCATCAATATTTTTTTCTTGAATATGTACTTGCCAGTAGGGCTGGGCGTCGATTAAAAATTTTAACCCGATTAATCGCCACCTTTTAATCGATTAATTAATCGATTAATTGGTCGCGTTGATTTTTATTAGGCCTGGACAATTGATCGATTAACCTTCCGATTAATCGATTAAGGCTTTAATCTCGATCAAATGTTTTAACCGGTTAATCGGTTTTTTAATCGGTACTCATTATTTTTAATATAATATTTATAAAAATCAACGCAACCGATTAAAGGGTGGCGATTAATCGGGTTAAAAGTTTTAATCGACGCCCAGCCCTAATTTTTATAAATAATATATTTAAAAGAATGCAACAACTCGTCTTGCCTTTGAAGACTTGTTTTACTCTCTGTTACACGGCGCAAAAAACATTTAGAATTGAGGATACATATAGTTCAACGATTCAAAGACTCACATATTTTTGCTCCAGCTCCGAAGACAAAAAAGTTTGTCCACATTCTCCGATAGGAAGACAAGAAGTCAGGGCTTGAGTGATGCTTTCTTCTTTTTTCATAGAAGGGGCCTCGATGAGAAGCCGTTGATTGTTGTCTGCGTTTTAGGGGATGGTCATTGGTGCAGCGGCGTACATGGGTGCTTCGCTCGTACGTGATACTGAAGCGAACTTACGCATCCACTGTACGAAAACGGCTTTTTCCAGATGATGCAGTGGACTTCCTTCGAGCTAAAAACTTCACCGCTGCAGTTTACTTTATAAACCCAAACTTTCCAGCGAGATTGTTTTTCATACTCGTGAACTCGTCTATTTCTACGGGCCGAATACTGGGACAAGTAACCATGGCGTTGGTAGCTTCGCAGCTTGTTTTTCTGCTTGTTTTTCTTGCCTGGGCAAGATGTGTAACAGATCCTCAAGACGTGAAATTTCGCGCGGTCGCGCGGGGATCAGTTGCGGGCCCGGCTTGTTCGTCTAGCCTCCGCAGAACTGTAATATATATCCTCGCACACGTGATGCTTCGCGAGCGCGAGAAATTGAACCTTGCTTATAGAACCTGGCTGGGAGCGGAAAACCGCTCGGGACAGAACGACCGGATAGACGGCACGCAGCGTTTTCCTTAAAGGGGTCATGAAACGATTTTCCTACTTCTTCCTCCTTAGCTTTTATCCTCAACTCAAATGCGAATTGGGAAATCACGTGGTCGTGACATTCCTTCGGCACCGGTGCGATGACTCCTAGCTTCCACCTTGCTTTTTATGTACACCATAGAACTTGTCATTCACTAGTGACAATAAGTTCCGTCAGGGCACTCATTGGCCACGAACGCGAATCCAAATATTCGTTGACGGATTGATTGTTGACGAGCGCATACGTTCGAGTGACGCAGTTCTCGTGTCCAATGCGTGAGCTGGGCTCTGCTGACGTCAGTTTGGCGCCGGTGACGCGCTTTTGGAACCGCGGATGTATCATAGTGAAAAGGCGGAGAGCTTTCGAAGGCAAGAAGGTACAAAATAGTCCGCTATATTTTCAAATGTTCGTACCGAAAAGCCGGCTTTTGACTTTCTAGCCTCTTTGTTTTGGCCAACTAAACGACATGCGATTAGTAAAGTCCCAATTTAAAATCATTCATCGCAACCCAAAATTCGTTTCATGGCCCCTTTAAGGGGGGGGGGGGGGGGGGGGAGGCACGAGTCACTCCTAGTTCGGGCAGTTCGTCCAGGATAGAGCCATGCGTGCGTCCAGTTGACTTCTTTTTGAGTACCGAATAAAAAACCGATTAACCGGTTAAAAAATTTGATCGCGATTAACGCCTTAATCGATTAATCGGAAGGTTAATCGATCAATTGCCCAGCCCTAGTACTTGGTGAGTTTGTTTAACTGTCTTTAAACCCCATCTAGTTGAGTTTTAAAGGGTACAATATTGTGGAGTATTCTACAAACGTGTTTTCATGTCCTGTAAGGTCGTAAGCACTTTCACTCTGAGCGCTGGTAGGTCTTAAAGTACAGTTTGAGCTAGCCGATAGCTCCAACCGATCTCGCCGAAGTAACCGAGCGATCGCGCACGTGTCTGAAGGCGTTAGAGTCAATAATTGTATCACAAGACATCCAAGACCATTTCAAGCAAGACTTTCACAAGAAGTGTAAATTCTGCTAGCGATAAATGACAAGGGAAGGGACGGAGATAATATGACATACTAATTTTACTACATGGGCTTTCGAACACTAGCAAAGACGAAGGAGTCTTTCGAATTGAGCTAATATATCTACCAAGTTCGGTGAGGTGCAATCGTATATGGAGTAAGGTCGGGACAGGGTGTTGTGTAATCTAAGTGACATGAAGTTAGATGGATTGCCTTATCAAGCCGTTTCACCCTACGGTTAATATTAAAACATTCTACATCGCACCAACGTGCGTTGCTTATCTCGAGTCTGACACATCCGATGTGACGGTGTGGACAGCGGCGAGGTCAGCTGTCAGCAAGCGGCTGTCCAGTACCTGTAGCGCTCGCGGTCACCCAGGGGAAGAGGATGAAGCTATAAGGTTGTGTGAGCTAAGTATTCTCGTAAACTACTTTACATACCGACACGTACAATGGGATTCACCTTAAGGGGGTTTAGTGTCTGAGTGTGTTAACGCATAAATGCAAGGGAGGGGGGTCGTGAACCCCTCAGGGCTAACGAGACGATCCTTGGGGTCGTGGGCGCCTCAGAAAGTCAAGTTGATATCGGAGGTGAAGAGGGGGCGCCAAATGTCGTTAAGGTATTTCAGGGGTCACAAACATAATGTAAACTAGCTTCGGTGTTTACTGTAAAACCTGCGAAGTTTACTATAGAATAGTTCAAGAATCTCAAACGCCGCTCAAGGAAAAATATACCGATGATAAGGGTGACGAAAATTTCGCATTTTCTTACAGTGACAGCAATATACTTATCTGTTTTATTGGACGGAATATCGCACTCAATAAAATTGAGGCATTTTTGAATACCGAGTGGTAGTGTGTTGATACTGGTGCCTCTATAAGAATGAAGTAATTCATATGCGTATAATCTGAGAATGGGTGCTACCCTTGATTTCAAACTTGCCACACAGGGAAATGATATTTGAAAAGAAACTGCCGAACGTTTCTCAGCCGGTTTCGAAAACCTCTTGCGAATTCCATGGAAGGACGGTGGTCTCACTTCGGAGTTTATCTAGTGACACCAGAGCATCACAAATAAAATGACAGCTTGAATCCAGGTAATGAGCGCTTCGGCTATATGGGAATCCCAAGAACAAAGATAATTGCGGATGACTAAAGCCGGGAACACATTTGCGAAAAAACGAACCGAAAATCGGAGAGAAATCGGAGGCTGCGAAAATCGTAGCTTGCGATTTTCGGAAAACGAGCCACAGGAGGTGGAATGCGCGGCGCGGAAATCGCAATGCACTGCGGTTTTCGTGCTCCGACTTCAGGAGGCTGTTCGGTAGTCTGGCGAGCTGGGGTCCCATATTTCGCGCCTCTTAAAAATTTGAGCGATTAAAACCTCGTTGAATGCTACGTGAGCCTTTGCACCACCAACCTTTGATAGAGACCGAAGGGGTTTTCTACGAAGGTTGAGATGAGAACGCAGGGATGGCCTACATGTTGCCTGCGCTGCTTCCGAAGCTGCGTGAGCCGCCATGTTGCGAGCCGATCGTATCTTTTCGTTCCGTCCTGTTCCGGGTTTTCGCGAGCTCCTCTGCCCCGAATTCGGAGGCGCCGTGCGAAAATATCTGGCGCTGCAGATCTTTCGAACCGCTCCCGATTTTCGGAAAAGGGGAGGAGCAAGGGAGGAGCCTAGCTGCCGTGCGATTTTCGTGTGCGGTTTTCGCACAAAATTTGGCTTTTTTTCGCAAATGTGTTCCCAGCTTAATTCTTGGCCTGGGACATAGGTGGTTGCTGGAACGTTGGCTTCTTTTAATGCATGTTTTTGGGCTCTTTAGTTCTTTCATATGATTTATTTGCGGATTTTCGAACTTGTGTGGGATGACTTAAATTTAAAATTCCTTTTCACTGTTCAGCTTGAATGTGGGGCTATTCATCTTTTTCTAGGCGCATTTTTTTTATAGCGGAGCTGTTAAGTCCTAGGTTCCCCAGGATCGTGTCCGGCATGTCGACACAAACCTACCTGGACAGCTACCGGCATCTATAAGCGACAGCGGCAAGCACACAACCAGTATGGTTTCCGCCGTCGCTCCTAGATGGCGCCAACATTTTCAGCTGAATGAATACTTGGGCGCGTTGGTGGGAATTCATCGTAGGAAACAGGCGAAAAACAGACGACGACGAAGAAGAAGCACACAGTGTATCAAGTACAGCTCCGCTGGTCTTCCTTCTTCACGAGAGTGGAAAGGCTTGTTTTACTTTTTTGTGTCTGACTTTTGACTGCTTTGTTCATGAGGAGTGTTTGCCCGTTGGGAGTTGTTGAACTGCAAATAAATAAACCGCAAAAAAAAAAAAAGCCACGAGACAGCCGTTTTTAAGAACGAATGCCAAATGTTCATCTTCCATCTAGGACACGGGTTTGGCGTCCTAAAGCGGCTAGAGGCAAGACCACCTAAAACACGAGGCTCGAGCATTACGTCATCGTTAGTGGATCTCCAACTCGCCGCAAGCGACAAAACACGCCGAAGCTTGACGAGAACCGCCACGAAAAGCAACAGACGCATCCGTCTTGGCGTCATCTCGTGCTCGTTGTGAGGCTCTGCAAGACGCGCTGGCCAGGTTGCTGAAGAATGGTAGGCGGCGCTGCGTAGATTCACTATCGACAAGGTTAAAAGGGAGGGGGGCAGGCTTTTTCTTCTATTCCCGTATTCGCCTCAATGACCGTAGTAAAAAGAAAAAAAGTGCGCCTTTTTGAGGTGTTTTACTAATTTACTGGGGAGAATTAAGATATAGACCTTTTTCGCTTACTCTCGTCCCCAGCCACCTGATTGCCATATCCGGTATGGGCGACGAAAAAATAATGAACCACTTCAGCCTGCAAATAATAAAAAAATTGAGGGGAGATAAAACGAGAATAGGTGACGGTTGCGCTTATATCCTAAATCTACTCTATTTGCGTGGCAACTGCAGAACAAAGTTTTCGCCCATACTGGAAGGGACGATATTTCAAGATGGCGGCGCCCTTGTGAAATATGTCTATATGTATGTATCGTAAAATACCAGGATAGTGCCCACCCCACATTTACTGAAAACTGGGTTAATCTAGTCAAAGCGGACGTTTAAAAAGATACTGAACCGATATTTCGAGCTCACAAAACAAGGCTGGACGAATAGGCGGGACGCTGCAAAACCCAAAAACATCACTTCATACAGCGATAACTTTAACGGATCGCCTCATTTTTGGAAAAGAAGCGCGCGATTGAACAGGGCCGACGAGGCCGACGAGACAAGGAACGTCACGATTCCCATTCCCTCTCCTCCTCGCTACGTCCCGTCGAGCTGATGAACAGAAGCGAGGAGGAGAGAAGCGAGGCCGCTTCCTCTCAGTCTCAAATTCCCACGGAGGACAATTACGTCAAAGACGTCTCTTGATCGCGCCCTTCTTTTCTGAAAGTACGGCCATCCTGAGATATCGATGTATGAGGGATGTTTTAGAGTTCGTAGCGTCCCGTTCGACGCTTCTGTCGTCTTATTTTACAAATAATTTGCAGAAATCCCAAGTTTGGGAGATGCTTGAACGAAGTGGGCGCTTCTGCTGTATTTTACGGTAGGTGCCTTTTTGGTTAGATATATGTTATCTTATCAAGACCTACATATTTAAACGGATACTGAACAGAAATTTGGAGCTCAAAAAACAAGGCTGGACGGATAGGCGGGACGCTCCAAAACACAAAATGTCACGCATACAGCGATATCGCTAACAGTTGGCCGTATTTTTGGAAAAGAAGTGCGCGATTGAACACGACCGATGAGGCCGACGAAAAATTGAACACGGTCCACGATACAAAGAAATGAAGAAGCACATAATACGATTACCTTCGAAAAATGAGATGTGCGCATGAGGCGCTGTCCTTGCGCACATTACGTTATTTGGCTTAATCGTACTCCGAACTTCGTTGCCCGTTAAGATCCTTCTATAGCTTGCCGTGATTCGCTGTCTCCTGTTCTACAAAAAAAAAAAAATCAAAATCGCAAATCGTCTCTTTAAATTTTATTTATAGAGTGCGGAGTGTGTTGCGTTGCTGCGCTCAGCAACGAACCCTTTCCTCGGTGGAGTGTGAACTGTGTCGACGTCACTTACAGCCTAAGAATCACAGGGCGTAACTCGATGTCTTCATACTTCGTGATTGGTTTTTCGGCATCTTCGTTGGCTAACGTCGTAACCTCATTGGCTGCGGAGTCATCCAATCGGAACTCGACACGCCCTGTTTTCTGGAGCTGTCGGTGTCTATAACGCACTATACGGAATAACACCTGGCATACTGAAGCGCGGTGCGTTCGGGAGGTTAGACATCGATCTTTTTTTTTATCGAGCTTAGCGAGTGATGTCGCACGTCAATGGCTATGCAGTCACATTGGCCAAGAGGGCCGGGAAACGCGTTTTCGCCACTGCGTGCCTGCGTCACCGGTGCAGTGCGATGTCTTTGGACCTCATCGCTGTTTGGGCCACTGAAATGAAAACAATAGAGCTAAGAATTCGAGCAGGGTAGAAACGAAGCTAAAAAGGAAAAACGTCAGCGGAGACGTTTTTCCGAGGTCAGCTTTTGACCGAACAATTTTCCCAGCGTCTCGCCTTGAATCGAATAAATCGTTATTCTTTTGTATGTATTTATATAACGCTGAGAACGTTGGCTTATCTTCCCGAAAGTATTTCGCCACGGAAACGATCTATCGCAAGCTAGAACGGAATTTTATACCCCGTGTTATGTTTTCATGACCCTACCATATATATATATAGCGGTAGGGTCACGTGAAAATATTGCGTGGAAATGCCGCTTGAGAAGCTTCCGAATCGTTCGAGTTGCCGGCCCCTTTTTATGCGGGCCTGAACCAACACCACTTGTTGTAGGTGACAGGATGAAAGTAAGGTCGAAGTAGGCACAGCGAACGCTGGAGGGGAGGCAACCTGCTCTCCTGCGTTCGCCCTGCTCAAGTGGATAGAGGTTGAAAAAAATACCACCTTAGCCTTAACCTGACACCGCCTATAGGTGGCGTATCCCGAGTTGTGTAATTCGTGTTTCAGCTCGGGGATCTAGATAACATCTTCTCAAAGGTTGCCATGTCGATCCTTGACCAGCTCGCCTGCCTACTTGCTTTAACTTCGCCAACATCTACTGATGTGGCTGGGAAACTTTCCCCGTCTGAAGCGGGCCAGACACTCGAAGAAGGGCCGAAGATGTCTTTAAACGAGACGTCGCCGCCGCAGCGAGACTTTCGGAAATGTTTTCTTGATACGAATTAATAGAAGACCAGCGATTTTTTTCTAGTGTGAGTCAGAAAAAAGCTAGCAGGCCAACCTTATCTGCGTGCTGTTGCGAGCGCCCCTATAGGGTGCCTTCATGGGCGCTTTGCTTAGAATGATAACAACTGATCATTTGAGTCTAGTTATTTTTTGTTCCGGATCACGTGAAAGAGCGTCTCACGGCACATGGTTCTGGCATTAGGAAGTTTTAGAATATGGGGGCCCCAACACTTGGGAGTCCCCCCGGCGGCTTGGGGTGTCGCACAGTGCATAAGGAGTCCTGCGCAAGCGCGGTTCAGCGCCCCAAGCTGGGTGGGGGACCCAAAGCGTTGGGGGCTCCTATATTAAAACTCTCCATTGACTGTGCTATGGCGGCAGCTTGTTACCTGCAATTTTTTGTATTTTTTTCATGAACGCGTGCTGTCGGTATTGGGTACTAGAAATAATGGCATCACCCTAAAGGGAAGGACATTGAGACACCCTAACCCAAACGACCGTGTGGGTGGCCGTCATCGGTGTCTCTCGTGACATAAATGCAGTGTTGTAGGCGTTATCGAAACAAAGAGTAACGAAATACATCACTCGTTACTTGCCAATTAAAAGAACGCGTTACTGACCTACGTTACCTCAAAATAAAAGGAGTACGCGTTACCGATACCGATCAAAAGTAACGCACGTTACTTTAGCCTTACTTTTCTAAATTATGAGTTCACACGTTTTACTGTTTCGGCGTTACAGGTATGCGTAAGCGCCATATTCCAAGAAACATTAAGTTCAAGCTGAAACCGAACATAATTACTTTATCTTCCTCACAATTTCACCCAAATACTCACGAGAAAAAACTCGAAGAAAGACAGAAAGAACTCGAAAATCCACATGGCTTGGCGCCTAAAAACACGAAAAAAACTTCTGTGTAATTTTTTTAAGTCATGGGAAGAAAAAGTAACGAGCAACGTAACTGCGTTACCCGTTACTTCAAATAAGTAACTTAAGTTCGTCACGCGTTACTGTTTCAAAAAAGCAACGAGTACGTTACTAAGTTACCGAGAAAACAAACGCGTTACGGATAATGCCGTTATTTATAACGCGTTACCGACAACACTGCATGAATGAGTAGAGAAGATAATGCAAACAAAACTCTACTTCGTTACAGATTAAGTCTAGGCGTAGACGACTCTACGAGCTAATGAGAGCAATCAAACAGCGTCAGAAGCGGAAAGCTCTGGGCCTTTACTGTTTATGATTGGTTAAGCGATCACAAAACACGTACAGAAACATGAGCAAATCGATGATGGTGCGCTTTTGATGTTTGGTTACATCAGCTCGTAGCGTCGGCTGCATCTAGAGTTAGGGTGAAACGAAGTATAACTAAAAGCACCACTCCAATGAACTGGCAGATGCTGGTCTAGGCTTCTTCGGCTGCTAACATAAACAAGTAATTCGGCTTCTTACTATTTTTGTTTCTTGAATAAAACGTATTTAGCTTACAAATTACAGAAAAGATGCAAGCGAGCTGGCGAACTTTCAACATTGTAAAACCCGAGACGTACGAAAAAAGAAGAAAAAAGGGGACAACACAGACACAGGTCTCAACCTGTGTCTGTGTTGTCCCCTGTTGTGTTGTCCCCTTTTTTCTTCTCCTTTTGTCCTACGTCTCGGGTTTTGCAATGTTGTATTTAGCTTTGTCACTATGCAACAATGGCACGCAACCTCGAAAGAAGAAAATGATATATGTTTAAAAACACTACGGTTATTGTGGTAAGATATGTAGGAGAGCACTGCACGGGCCCGGCCGGCCGGGCCCGAAGGCCCGAAGGCCCGAGCCCGGCCCGGCTCGCGGGCAGGGCTCGGGCCGGGTAACACGCATTTTCTCGGGCCCGCGCCGGGCTCGGGCTTGAACAAAAACGTTTTCGGGCCGTGCCGGCCCGCGCCGGCCCGGGCCATGGCTGGGCAGTCGTGCGCTGCAAATTCTAAATTGTTGATAACAAAAGGTGTGCTCATTGATCGTTTAGGTTCAATGAAACCAAACAAGCGAAATGCAAAATCACTACGATGTCGTTAAAAAAAATAACCGCATCTCCACGTGGTGAACGATGTTGATTGGGTGAAGCTCTGGTGGTGCTGATGATACTGATTTTATTGTTCATATGTAGTGCTGATGGTGCTGATTTTTTTTTTATTGCTCATAGGTAGTGTTGAGTTCCAGGTTGCGTTTAGACTTCATTATTACTGCTTTATGGTCGGTGAAATGCAAAGCCAGTGATTCTTCTAGCGGATCAGCTTGGATCCGCTAGAAGCCGTGGGAACGCATCTACACCGCTTAAGTCAACGGCCCATGTCAGAAAGAGAATGTGTGGTATGGAACGTGGTTATATACGCATTTGAGCATTTGACCGCAGCGCCCTCTCGTCTATAAACCTTGAGCCAATGCATGCAAAGTTTAACGCGATTATATACGCATTTGACCGCAGCGCCCTCTCCTGTATAGACGTTGAGCGGCTACATGCAACGTTTCATCCATGACATCTCCTGCTCTTGAGTTACTACCACATCTCAGAGCCCCCTACTCGTCCCGCAGTCATGGCCAAGTGGTTAAGGCGATGGACTAGAAATCCATTGGGGTCTCCCCGCACAGGTTCGAATTCTGTCGACTGCGCAAACATTTTTTTCTTTTTTTTAAGAAGACAGATGGGATGGCAATTGATGTGAGCACGGACGGACGGAGGGACAGACGGACGGACAGACGGACAAGGCTAGACCCTAAGGAGCTTCGCCCCTAAAAAGCAAAAAAGTCCTTTTGCACTTGGAAAGCCTTCACGTGGATAAAAGGAAACGTATGGTTAGCGGTTCTACTGCACTGGCTAAATTTCTCACCTACAGCTAAGAGACCGATCACCCGTTGAGGCGTACCACCATCAAGGCTGTATAAACATACAAAGCAAGGCAATTATTTTTTTCAAGAGCATAGTGGGAATGTGCGGTCAAGAAAACGAGGGCACTCCAGTCGCAGGGTACAACATGAATGTCTTTTTCCTCTGCCTTTCAAACTTCAACAAAAAACAAAAAAACGTAAGCTTGATTTTGCACCTTGTGGAGGGGGCCTTACTATGCCACCAATGATAAGCTAACTACCATAGATAATGTTATGCTTATACAGCCTTTTGAAGATGCACTAGCGGGATTGGGATTGTTTTTTTCTACAAAAACACGTAGAGGAAAGTTCTCTGTGAAACGAATTGAACAACGAAAGGTCCAATATCTCTTCAAGAAATGCATACAGTAAATAATATATTGCCCACTTCTTTTTTCTAAGAATCAATTATGAAGTGTATATTTCGCCCATATTCTCAAAAATACATCGTTAAAATAAAAATATTTAATGTGTAAAAAAATTGGTTTAACTTTAAAATAAATTTAAAGCAAATATACTCGCTTCATGCTTAGAAAGGTTATAGGTTACCGTCTGCGAACTTCTTCGGGCTCATGTATAATATCTGTCGGGCTCAGACCGGGCTCAGGCTTCTATTTAAAAATGAAAGCCGTTTAAACTCCCTGTAACGCCAAATTAGAGCGCAGCTCTTGAGGAGGAGGACAGAAGGGTACTGAGGGGAGGGTATACCCCTCCTCCCTCCTCCTCACCTCGTCATCCCGCCTGCTACTCCTCCTCCCTCCTCCCTCCTCCTCCTCCCGTTCTCTCTCCTCCTCCTGTTCCCCTTCTCCTCCTTCACCCCCCGTGAGGTCACGTGACCCCCATGAGGTCACGCGACCCCGCGGCATCACGGGGGTAACGTGACCTAACGGTTACGCCGACGCCGACGCCGGCGGCGACGGCGACGGCGCCCAAGCCGGAAACGGAGCTGCACTCTAAAACAACTTTGCCAGGCTCGGGCCGGGCTCAAGCTTCTGTCTAAAATTCTGCCGGGCCCGGGACGGGCCCGGGCAGTGTCTCTTCCGGGATGGTGGGGCCGGGCCTACAAAAATTAATATTCTATCGGGCTCGGGCCGGCCCCGGGCCGTGTCTCTACCGGGCCGGTCAGGCCGGGCTTAGAAATTCTGGCCCGTGCAGTGCTCTAATATGTAGTACTATTCCGGTTTTCTCCAGTCGAGCCAGACCACTCGGGTGCAGTAATATATCGTCAGATTAACAACTGGAGTATATCCATCCAGGAGGCACAGGTTCCTGAAAGGAAGACTCGAAATGGCGAAGACGGAGTAAACACAGTCTCGTGCATTACGCCGTTCGTGAACGACAAGTAGCGAGCGGGGCAAACGGCCAACGCCATCTGCGCACGTGTCCACTCACGGGCCACGTGTGGCAAAAAAAGAGAGCTCTCCTTTATTCACAAGGTTTCGGTGTATAAGCGCACCAACGATCCAAGAGACGATATGACGGCGCAGTGTGAGTACGGCAGACGCTTGTATACGCTCGTGTGTATATAGATTGATGTAGAAATAGAGAAAAGAATATCTGCGCGGGCAGTGATCACAGAGCGTGCCGGGAGTCCCACGTTGGGGGCGCTCGGCGTCGGCGTTCTCGTCCGTTTGTTTGGGCAAAGGGCGGCCAACACACTTGGTCCGCTGGGGTTGGGACCCCGGAACGGGGTTCCGGGACCCTTTGGGTCTTGGCTCAATGGTCCACTCGAAGCAGGAATAGGCGCCCGCTAGTCGTCGCCGCTGCTGCTGTCTCTCGTACGTGTCGATGCTGACCCCCGCGGTCAGAGCTGAACGTCCTTGTCCCACAGGGCGGAGTCCTGGTCGTCGGTTTGCGTGGCACAGCTGGCTCGGCTGTTTGTGGACACTAACGAACAGGCGGACCGCTGCTTGTCACTCATCTCGTAGTCCACTGCGAAGACGAAGAAACGGAAGAAGCCACTTGTCAATTTACCCTCATTCTGCAGCGCTGTTCGCGTGCGGCCTGAATGGGATGAAGATTGGCTGGTTCATGCTACAAATATTTCGCGACTTTAATTACTTGATTTGTATGTGGTGATAGTCTTGACTCAAACAACGTATCATTCAATGGTGTATGTTCAAATGTGAAAGCACACCTTGAGATATCTTTCAACGTTCCAATCCGCTCTCTTCCGAAAGTTATTTGCTTTCTTTTAAATCGACTAGTAAATCGATTAGCTTTGCAAGCGAGTATTAAAGCGATTAGCTTTTTGAAACGACTATTAAAGTGACTATTAAAGCAATTAGATTTCAAAATGATTATTGAAGCCATTAGTTTTCCTATGATCTTAAAGCAACTGTTCCTGGCCGTTTATTTCCCCCGTTAACTTAAGCGGGGAAAATGACGTCACGACTTTATGTCAGGTGACATATAAACAAATTCTGTGTCGCCGCTAGATTTAGCGGAAAAGTTTACGTCACGTAACCTCAACACCAATTCAGTTTCCCCCTAAATTTAGCGAAAAAATCGACATCACTGTGATACGATGTCACGAGACCTATATATAAATTCATTTTCCCTCTAAACGTCAGCAAAAGAAAAAAAATTGACGTCACGTGACGTTAAGGCCAATCCTATTTCCCAGCTAAATGTAGCGGTACAAATTGCATTACATGATGTCACGTGACCTACACACAAATTTTGTTCATCGGCTAAATTTAGCGGGCCAATTGACATGTGACCGGCCACGGTTCTTTCATTTGTGTGTGCAGCTAATCGCTTAATTAGACAACAACATAGCTCGTGCTGTCCGAAGTCTTTTTTTTTTCTATATCGATTAGCCATTAAAATGTCGTAACGGGTAAAGTCACATGGAGTCAGCGTGGTCTTGTTGATACACATGTACGGTAGGTCAAACTACGCCGGGGTGAACTTTCTACGCGATGCCCGCCAGCACGAAAAGAGGAAGAACGCACCGTCCGACTGCGTGGCGGACTCGACGCGGTGCTGCTGCTGATTCTTGAGCGTGCCGTACTTGGCCATGATGGACTGCCGCACGTTCTTCTCCGGATGAAGGAGAATGATGTACAACTTGGGCACGAAGAGGCAGGCCAGCGTCACGCTGGCGCTCAGGCTCACCGCCACGGCCATGCTGGTCAGGTTGAGGTTCACGTGGCGCCAGGTGGTCAGGTAGATGGGCAGGAAGGCCAGCCAGATGACGCAGGTCGTGTACATCGCGAATCCAATGTACTTAGACTCGTTGAAGGCCTCCGGGATCTTGCGCGTGAGCACGGCGTACACCGTGCACACGGCCACCAGGCAGAGCGGGTAGGCGAGCGCCAGCGCGTAGCCAGCTCGCTGCACGGATGCCAGGCAGACGAGCTGGTTGTCCTCGCGCGTCGGGTGGTGGTGCACAGCGCGGGGCGGCCTCAGCGCCAGCCAGAGCGCGGCCACGAGCCCCTGCACGGACACCAGGGCCCCGCAGAGCGCCAGCTGGGATCTCGGCGAGATGCAGCCTGGTCGCTGGGCGCTGCGGCGCCCCGCCCGGAAGATGCGCGCGATCCTGTCCGTCTTGGCCAGGATGGCCGAGTACACCACGGCGAAGCAGAGGCCCAGCGCGGCCCGCTGCGCACCGCACACAGCGGCGCTGGGCCTCTGAACCAGCAGCAGCGCCGTGCCGTGGCAGAGCAAGATGCCCGCCAGCAGCACGCAGCTCAGTTCGCGGCCTGAGGCCCTGACCACGGGCGTGTCCCTGTAGGCCAGGAACACAGCGAGCACGGCCAGGGCCGCCAGCGCGCCCAGCGACGCCAGGGCGAGGGCGGCGGCGGCCCAGGGAGAGCCAGGGCTCATGTGCGACTCCGGGACCGGCAAGCAGCGCTCGTGGAACGGGTCCGGCAACGTGCCCGGAGCACACTCGGCGCAGCCGCCGGACACCAGGAACTGGTAGTCGGTGCAGCGCAGGCAGTGCCAGCAGCAGGACTCGCCCTCGACAAGTCGCGTCGCCCAGCCGCGGGGGCAGGGCTCGCTGCACACGGAGCGCGGCATGGCGGGGTCGTCTAGACGGAACTGGAGCTGGCTCATGTCCAGCCGCAGGGAGCCGTCTCTGTAGTCGCCCACGGGCACCCAGCGGTAGTCGCCCCGCCGCACCTGCTTGAAGTGCAGGATGTTGTAGCGCGCGGGGCCGTCGCCGTTCTCCGAGAAGCGGAACGTTTCGCCGCTCAGCCCTGCGTTGGTGGAGACCACACGTGGACCTCAAGAGGATGCACCTTGCCATCTACAGTACACGATCGAATCTCTTGCGTTACTCCACGAGGGACGCCCGTGGGTAATGATTTGGTTAAACGACGAATAGAAAATTAGATGAAATACGAACAAGACACTAAGAACCGATGCTAAGAATACCAGGCGGTTCTTGATGAACAAGCTAAATAAGATTAAAAAAAAAATTATCCAGCCCTCTGCCAGACGTAAACACGAAAGCCATTACAGTCTGGTTTGTTGAGACCACGACCTGTTACCCTTACCTGCCCACAAAAGAATGTGCCAGCGGGCACCTTTATTACATGGCCGCGGCCGCAGCGTTTCGTCACGCTATGATTTCGAGGCGCTGCATAAAGGCTTCATCGTTTCCCAGGGTACCAATCGAAGGCGCGCAACGCGCGGTGGCTTTATCTGGTACTGACCTGCTGTCCTCGCGGGCCTCGCGGGATCGGGTCTTCAGTCGGTGGTCGCATGGCAGATACGTCACTGGAGGCGCGGGCTGCCAGCAGAGTGGCTATTTATTGGTGATCCAAGAAAGCGCCTTATTTCGACGATGGCACAAGAGTATTCGGAGCTAAAAAAACGCCCCTGTTCTTCCGCGTCTAAAAACCCGCCCTTTCGATTTAAGCCAGCGTGAGAGCGATGCACCCTGCTACATGCTACAGCTACTGCTAAAGCTACTTTCTTTAGCTGCAGCCTACTGCAGCCTGCTAGCGCCACGTTATGGTAGGTGTTCCCAAAGAAACAGGTATCACCAGCCTCGCGCCGCGCGAACCATGCGCGAGACAGGCTGTGAACCGCGTTTGGATCACACAAAAATCTTTACTGACGCCCCCAACGGCAAAGCGACGCACTTCATCGGCGAAAGCGTTTTTCATAGGGAGCCATTCTGTGGGCAGGTCAGGATTACAGCAGCTCGTGGTCCGAACACGCAAAGCGCGCGTAGATCGTCTCACTTTGCAAGAGTTGTTTGCCTAGCTATCCAGCTGTGCTGCGGAGAAGCAAAAAAGTGCGGTCAGTCGCAAAAGGTATGCCGACTCACGAATTTCCAGTTCCACTCATGAGAATGTATTCCGGCTGCCTTAAAAATCCCCATTACGAAGCCCTTTTTCTACTTCAGCGCTCTCGTCTTCAACGTCATTTGTGATAGTGATAAAAGGGTAACTCTGGTCAAAAGTGAAAGCAAAATCAATTTCTTTTATCGATTTACGGAGACTAAATACACGCACTACCAATGTTTCTTGTTTCTTTATAAGTTTCTTTATAATATGAAAGCAAATATCTCCGTCTTGTGGCATCGCGGAGACCCCTCGTTTTAGCGGTTGGCAAGCTCCGCCCATTGGCCAAACTCTCTCTAAGGGGCTCTGGAAAGAGGCAAACGGGAGCGCTAGCAGCTGAGCAAAGCATGACTCCAGTGAGCCTGATGTAGTAGGCGATTGACGGCGCGAGCAGCTAGCTGTCTTCCAAAAGACGAAGCATAGCTCTGTCACAGGTTTCCAAATAAATTCCATCTTATCTTGATCATCCGGATACACACAGGGAGCTCATTGATGTGTCATGCGTACAAAGGATCTGAAACCACCCGAAGCATTTTGTAGCCAAGCATTTATAATTATAACACAATCACACTACGCATGAGCAAACACGACACATCATGTGCTCTCTGGATTTATAAAAAAAAGGTGTTTTCTTTTCTTTTTTTTTTTGGGGGGGGGGGGGCTGGGGAGAAGGAGGGGGATGTTTTTTACAGATGTGGCAGGGCTAGATTTGCTTTTACGTGTGGCTACGACCGTATCCTACTACGCCAAGACTGATGTAACACCTGGTTCGCGGATTCATTAATGCAGGTACCGAACGCTCAACGGGGAGTCTCACAGTTGATCGCACGTCTCACGGGTCGATCGATACCGGCGGAATCGTAATGGTCTCGCCAGGCATTTACTGCATAAAGAGGCACCGGCAGACACGGATGCCATCATCATTAGTCTTCGGACGAAGTCTGGACCGATGGTCCTGTTCTCGGGCACAGCCGTCCAAGCGCTCTCGTCGAACTAACAATGTTTTTTTTTTCTTTTTTTTTTCCTTTTCTTGTTGTTGTTGTTGTTGTTTTGGATGGTTTAGGACATTTGAAAGCCCGCTCGACCAGAATTATTAAACATCTGCGGTCTCGGAGATGTTCGCATGTCGAGTACGATATCCTGTTCCTGTCCTTGCGTGTTTTGTCCAGGCTTTAAGACATGTTCGCCAAGGAGACTTCACTAAAATTCACCTGAACAAACAAAAAAGAACGAAAAGCAAATTTGAAGTTGATTTTTTATACGGCGCGATATAAGTCTTTCCTCGAGATAGGGTGACGCTGGTTCGCGATGTATACGACGAATTTATCAAGCGCTTGAGTGTCAGATGAACGAGATGTGATAGTGGACTTGTACTTATTGTATTAAGACATTGTTTTTCTGATATTTCACTACATGGAACTTACATCTGAATTAGAGTATCTTGAACTTAGGTTAAACGATCCTGCAACGTATTGCTAACGATATTGTTTTAAAAATTACGTGTCCGATGACCGCGCGACTATGTGAAGTTGCGATAATAACATTAAAAAAAAAACACGTAATCGTTTAAGTATTATTTCAAATAAATTTCACACTCTTTTAAGGAAGTTTTATGGCATTAATTTAACGGACTAAGAAATCGTCAGACACCGGAACCCAAACGAAGCTGAACCGTATGCACGCTCGTGACTTCTACAGGAGAAATAGTCATACTTCTTGCGTAAAACGTAAAAAAAAAAAAAAACCACCCTAGCAACTTTTCTTAACATGTCGTTCGTTGATCAAGGTTATAACTCAACAGATGGCAAAATCAGCCATATAAACTCAAAAAGAATCTGCTATTATGTTTGTTTTATTTCCCACGGACTTTAATCAAAACTGAGCAGTAGTTTACTAAAATCAGAAGTTGCAAATTTGTGAATGCAATATTACTCTCTCTTGTTCGCACTAACATTGCCTATCAAAGGGTAAAACGTATGTTAAAACTAACTTTTTAAACCTGAGGAATATTTCTTTCTTTTTCTTTTTGCAATTTAACAATTTTAGTAAAGAACTGAACGCGAAATCCTAAAATAGAAAAGTAACGATTTGCAAACGACTCTACGTGTTCTTATCAGATTAATATCTGAGAGGGGTCCTATTTGGACCGAAGATATTAATATAAGTGCTTGTCTGATAAACGTTTGGACGCGCTGCGTTGACAACCAACGGCGGTGCATTTGTTCCACGAAACGATGTTCGTCTATTTTCGCTAATTTTGTTAATTTTAATGCGAGTCTCGCAACAAATGTTTAACATCGATCTTCATGAAATTCGCCACGCGTTTTAAAGCTATACCTATCAACAACTGTCACAAGTTACAGACGTAAACGCTGAGCAGCTCTGGCGAAAATGTAACGTGTATTTCCACGTGGGAAGCTTATTTCCCGAGAATTAAAACTCTTAAAACAAAATAAAAATACAAAAGGGTAACGCTAGGGGAGGGCAGACGCCAGAGCACCACGCGTCTCCCTGCACCTGTGAATTCGACGTCCTGCAGGAACCCGAGCAGCTCGGTGCCGTCCACAGGGTCCATCCGATCGCAGAGGCCGACGTAGTTGGCGCCGCACAGCGACCGGTGCATGTCGCGCAGCGCGTATGCGAACGCCAGCACGGCGTCGCCCACAAACTGCAGCTGTCGCTCGGGCTCGTAGCCCTGGGAGCGGCTCAGCCTCTCGTGGCCCGTACACCGCCGTGCGTAGTCCTGGTTGTAGGGCGTCACCAGACTGCCGGGCCACTTGCACCTGCGGAATGCGAATGAACATTTGAACAGCGCGCAGGACAGACAAGGACACGACTGGTAGATGGGACTAGCGAAGAAAAAAGAATGAAAAGAAATTAGTCGTTTCTTGTTTAGACAGCGGGAGTTAGGTCCGCCAGGGTATGGTGATATTGTTACCCACTGTCGATGGGGAATTTAGCCAGTGCAGTACGACCGCTAGCCTGTGGTCTTGCACCACGAAGTATAGTGATACACGACCACGCGCAGGTACGATGCTCATTCAGATCGAAACGGGCAGTGGTGGGGACTGAAACCAAGATCCCGGTTCCTGAAGCACGAGCTTTCGCTCCAACTCCGAGCTGTGGGGAGCTAACACACTAGGCCGCCGATACCCGACAGGAGTAGGGACGGTCCTATCGACAGTTGGGAGCACGGCGGTGCTCACAACTGTCGGGCTCCACCTGGAAGAAAAGAAAGAAGTGATAGTAGTTATTACGAAAAGGACGATCCTTGGCCAATCCCATCCTTGGGCATGTGCCAGTAACTCGAGGACAACACAAACAACAGCGAAAGGCGAAAAAGACGAAAAAAAAAAAAAGACTGAAACAGAAAGGAATAAATGAAAGCAATGGAATACATCAAAGCCAATGCAGTATTAAACAATGACATTAATAAAATTACGAGAACAAATAAAGAAAAAAAAACTTTTGCCTGATCTTCGCGCTGTTTTTTGTTCAGATAATGCTTATCTAAGTAGCCCGCCTTAATATTTTATTGTAAAAGAGTTAATTCGCATATCCCATTCCATCAGTCACCTTTTGCGCTCTGCCATATTTATTTAGTGGGCCGTGGAACGCGTTCTGGGCATGCGCAGTAGCTCTCTTCTACGGAACATGAGATTCTGCACATCCGTTCACAGCTCAGTGTTTCGGAGGTTTTCGCCCGTGTGATAAGCGCTTAAAAGGTGTGTACGAGACACCCATACCTCAGTAGTGAAAGAGACAACATTTTCGCGTGCCTTAATATGCTGTGACACTTTATTTTGGAGCGTTACTGACGTGTTAGACAAGCGTCAGATTACAGCTGTTATTGCTGGCCTTCTCTTCTCTTACCGAGATGCCGAGTAAATGAAGCGGGCGTTGACGAGCCTCCATAAAAGGCAATGCCGGGCAGAAGGACACAGTAGAATCCAGTATGGCAATAACCTGCCCTACTGTATTAATGTTGAAGTGAAATAAACGGGATAAGAGGAAACAAAAACTGGAGGTCGGTTATGGCGGCACCCATGCACAGCTGCTTATTGACGGTTCACCCTTAAGCGCCTTTCACACACTTAAACCGAGTAGGACCGAGAAAGACAAGACCGGTTTTTAATAGAAGTGTGCGAATATCAAAATCTTTCGAAGCGAATCGAATCGAATAATAAAGGTTACGAACCGATTCAAATCGAAAATTTTCGAATACAAATAGTAGTTTCGAATAAGAACATTTTCGAAAACATATGTTCTATTAGATGTCAATTAAACGAGAATGCTCAATCAAAAAACACAACTGGAATTTTTTTTCAAGACACATTTATAAAAAGGTTATTTTTATTGCAATAATAAAAATGTCACACATGTGACTGATAAAAAAAAAAAAACAGATGAAGAAAAGATCAGTCAGTAAAACACCATTCAATGAGTGAAGTTAGACAACGTAAATGAAAGTGCAAAAGTGAAGGCGGGTCGGCAAGCCACAACGCCGTCGGAGATCGCGTCGCGGACGAACGGAGCCACGTGAGCATAAACGAAAGTACACACGCGGAGGCCGGTCGACAGGCCACAGCAGAGTTGGAGATTGTGCGATCGCGCTGCGCAGCCGCTCTTACTTTGCACCATCTCTTTCCATGTGCAATAGTTCTGTCCATAGGGGGCGCCACAAAGAAGCGATAAATTAGGAATATGTTTCGTTGTTTATTTTTTGGCTGAGGGAGCAAGTCTTACATTTACCAGTGAAAACGGGTAGAAATAAATAACAAAAGGAATACTGGCAAACTGATGAACCGCAAAATCATGCGGGAAATAACACAAGGCAGATATCGCTGATAGCCGAGGTCACCCATAAATCCATATAAGAATCCATAGCACCTTGGCACTGTAGCGACTGTAGGTACGGAATCGCGAATATATGGTTGTGTTACATTAAGAAAGAATGTGGACAGGAAGGAATACACGACGTCTCGGGCGGACGTGGTCCGTGGCGACGATGCATGTGCCGTGGCAAATCGTATTCCTTCATCCAATCTATCGCAGAGTTTGCGCCACGACCACTTCGCCAACTCCGCCACCCAGACGTCAAGCAAGCAAAGGACAGATCGCGCTACCGCGTGCAAATAACTTTCCACTACTTCCTACAGAAAAAATAAGGCACTTAGGTTGGCTTTTTAGGTTTGCCAAGATCGAAACCATACTTCGATTTGGCTGGAAATTGGAAGACCGTATGAATAACGCTTTCTCAAATGACAACTAAAATATTTGATAAAGGTAAAATTTTTGCGTGAAGTTACTGAAGTTTCAAGTTATGCCGGCCGCGAGGGTTCTAGGAGGCGACTCTCTACTGGCAACAACAAAAAATTCCTCCTTTTCTCAACCCGCGTACGTCACCGGCGGGCAGGTGGACGAACGACCCAGGCAGCCGCGAAGCGGCTTCCCGGGCGCCAGCGATAGAGATCATTTGTTCACAGCTTTAAAGTTGAAAGTTCCTTTGCAATGGGTAGCCATCTGTGCTCCGCGGTACATTGGGAAAACAATGCAAAAAAAGTTTTTTTTTTACTTTTTTATTTATTTATTTTTTTTTTTGCGGGAGAAACAAATGCGCTCCTCTGCAGCAATGTAGGCAATCCACATTCAAGGTGCTTTTGCGCGAGCTGTGTGCCCAGAGAACTATGTCACGTGAAGCATTCGCACTTATGCTCGGTACACTTCATAGTCGTGGGCTGCGAGCTGGGTACCCTTCTGTAGCTGGAAGAACTTCAAGAGCGGCCAGCGCAGACTCAAGCCGACTGTGACGGCTACGACATCCGTCCAAAAAGGAGCGCAATAGTAATATCGAAAAACATCGTGCGCAGAGTGTAGCACTATAGTCCACATTTGGCACAGTCACATTTGTTGTCCACAATTGCTTCAATTATTTATTTTATTAACACTGTTTTCGTTTTGGGCAGAATCTAGCTCGGGGGGCTCCCGGAGTTCCTCTCACGCAGCCGATCTGTTGAGGACGAAAACTAAAAAATCTAAACAAAGTTCAAGTCTGAGTTTTGACATGGCTTTCGACACATTCCTATTCGTGTCTGGCATTACAGAGGTTTATGGAGCAGGTGTTCAGCTCTATTAATATACAATAGTGCCGCTGCTCGGATTGTCAAATGGTTGGCGTGCAATATTCTATCGCGGAAGAGGCGGTGAAAACATCTTTATTCTATTCTATTGCGGAGAAATGTTATATAGGGCTGTAAAGCGTTTAAAACCATGAAAACATTAATGGTGTTGAGGGGAGGCACGTAAATTTACAGCTGATGGAAACTGTGCAAAACCAAAACTTAAATGAAATTTAAAATTAATTATTATCATATAGAATTACTCCCTTTCCATGTGAACTCGTAAATGAGTTCTTTACAATGTCATTCTACTGCGGCAGTAAAAAAAAAAAAAAAGATATGGATACCAAATTTTTTAGTAACTCTTGTTCATGTATTTTGAATCAAAATTATATGATGTATTTCTCAGTTGTACGCACTATTGTATCTTCAAGTAATTATTCGTTATTTTAAGATGAATTCTGTATTTATTGATAACAAATTAAAACAGCGCCAGGACACGGACAAGAACAAGAAGGTAGAAGAACAAGGCGCCTTGTTCGTCTACCTTCTTGTTCTTGTCCGGGTCCTTGTGCAGTTTTAATTTTGAATCATGAAATACCAGCTATCACAAACTTCTACGTTATTAAACTTCATTTCTGTATTTCTGTATATTTTATACGCCTGTCAGTGCACTTCGATGTTGGGCTTGGTGATTGCGGAGTTTTTTTAATATTCATTTTAGCGCGATCTTTGTGTAACCTGCCATCTGGCCTACACGAATTCAGTTTATTCCATTCCATACATTTTAATGTTTACTTGAATCACAGTGTTAGGTCACTAGCCCACCACGCGCATGTTCGCCGCTTTAAAAGCCGAGCAGAGTACGCTCCACACACAGGAAAGCTAAAATGGCACCGACCAGAAGGGCTTCTCTGAAATGGACTCTATAGATATTTTTCTCAATTACGTAAGCATCAAGGAGCATATGCATGCTACAAGAGTAGTTACACGTGCTGGCGTATGCAACAGCAACTTTTCTAAAGGAAATGTAAAACAAATGCCACGTTCCTTTCGGTAAGACGAGTGTGTGGGGCACCTGTACACACATTCCGAACATTGTCCGTGGTGCTTGCTTCGCTAATTTGTCAAGAAATGTATTGCATGAGTCTTCTATTTTTCTTTGCCAGCGTAACTGTCAGCTTCTGATATAAGGAGAACGGATTTGCCAGCGGTTTCAAGAAACTAGCGAGCCGCGGCTTGAGCGTACCGAGTTGCAAAAACGGTTTTCTCAGAATCCCAGTTGCTTCTGTACTTCTTTACTTTCGCATAGTTTAGCACTTAGGCCGAGGTCATACTTTTCGCAACTAGAGATTATTATCAACTTCAGATAGCACGAACGACCCTGTTTTCTCGGCGTTTGACGCGAGAAAGGCGGTCGCGAGCGTTCCCGATTGCCGGCAGCGCGCCTCGCTGCCCATAGGTGACGTCACGTTTGAATGGCGGGGAAAACTGGAGAAAAGCTGGGGGAAACGACGTATTGGTTTCGGCAGCGAACAAAATATTTCTTTTTATAATTAACTACAGTAAATCTAGAGGAACGAGATATCATTTCGGAATCAGGAAGCCATCCGCATTCAGATGATGTCTTTGGATTAGGTAGCTAAAACAAATCGTCGGAGATCCGGTGAACGGAATATACTCAATTCCGAGCATGGCGCCTCGACTGGTGCCCCATGTGTGCAAGCACGTGCAGCGTGCGCGTGGAGATAGCTTTGGAAAGCTTGAAATTCCACGAGCTTTCCCACACGAGCATAGACATGGTGGCGGCCACTTGCTTGGCTTGCAATCGTCGATAGAAACCCCCTATAAACGATGGAAAGCTGGGTGACTGGCCGCCGTCATGTCTTCGATCATATGGCCACGCCCGTGCTAGTGCAAAGTTGCCAACGCTGCGTCCATGTGCACGATGCACGTGCTTGCACGCATGGGGCACCAGTCGCAGAACCATGCTTGCAATTCTCTATATGACACCTTGTTGTTCTTATATACTTCGTCTCACCTTAGTATGGACTATTGTTAGCCGCGCGTGCTTAAAGCGCGAGCTAATCGCTTTCAATGAAGCCGCAGCGGCTGCACGAGCGCTCGTGCAGCAAGTGCTCTAGTCAAGGCAGTCAAGGCTGGCCGCTCGCGCTAACACAGCCTTCGCGGTTAGTCCATGCTAGGGTGAGACGAAGTATAGTTGTTCCCAATCCACTTAATTCGGAAATTGTCGGTTCAAGACGTTTGGGCAGAGAACGCGCGTGCACACCACGAGCGCTGGCACGAGCCTCTCGCATGATAGCTCGTAAATTTATGGAACGCGAACACGTGTTTTCATACAAAAACCTCTAAAATCGTAACATATAAAAAAAAAAAACGACTGACTTTTTTTTTTTCATTTTCGTCACACTAAAACGCTAGAAATAAACCGCGACCATAAGTTGCAGGGGACGTCCCAGGTTCGCGGCATAGGCCCGCAGCTCTCAAGTTTTGAGCAGCGCTCCAGGCGAGCAAAATAGAATATTTGGCTCGCGTTTCGAACATGCATCAATACGCTTCCCCACTACAGTTTTTTCTACTCCGTTTCATTCTATACTCTGTTTCATACTTAGCGTGCAACGCTCTCAAAGCTACTGGCGCGAGCGAGGGGCTTGATCTTGTTGATTATTTGCACGCGTTCTCGTGCAAACAAAACCACAGATGAAGCCACGCGCTCGCGCCAGTAGCTTTGACAGCGTGGCACGCTAAGTATGAAACAGAGTATAAGTGCCAGCGTAGCAGAGGCTACAAGAGCGAGCTGCGAGCTTTCAGCGTCCCTGCCAAGCACGCGGGCTCGTGCAGTGCGTGCATCGTTCAGGAGGACGCGCTTTTGCGAGTAGCTTTGGTTTCGCTGTCACGTAAAGTGAAATATACGTGCTCGCGGAAGCTGTGAAAGAACGCAAAGATGAAATGAATGTTTAATGGGACGCTGCGGCCGCAAGCTGCATAATTCTGTTCTTTTTTTTATCTTTTTTTAGACGTTTTGTTACCGCACATCTACAGATGCTGACAGCTGCTTGTATTCGAACGTGGCACGTGCAAAATCGAACGTTACAGCGCCACACGGATGATGCAGCCAGCATAACTTGGTCGCGTCTTGCGTAAATCTTCCGGACGCGCTTGCGCCCCCTGCCCCAGAGCAACGGGTCTATTGAGTTACTATACGCAATAGGCTCCGCTGGCGCTAGTGTGCGGTTTTAAATTGAAACATGCAGCAACCAGTCTAATATTTACTTCCGGTAATGCATTTTCATGGAAAAAAAGGAAGTACATTTTATCCCTGCGCTTGATTATAAGAGCAATTATCACGAATAATTCGGTCCTACTAGATAGCTTGGAACATTTCTCAGTCACGCAGACAAAGATTTCGCTCAGTTAGGGCGTTTTTTTTTTCTTCAAATTCATTGCACTAAAAACGGTGCTAAAATGTCGGGCACTGTAAGCGCGAACACGGCGTCGGCGCTGTTCATGCAGGTGTTTACGTGTTAAAGCAATGAAGAGTACCTCGAACATCAAGAAAGACGTTAAGAACTACGCACTAACACTGGGTGAGTGTTAGTGCGTAGACAATCAAAATAAAGTAAAGCCGAGTAACGAGTGCAATTTGCAATAAATTACATTCGTTTCATTCGCTCTGCGGCTCATTTATGGGTGCAAGGGAAAGTTTGTTCTAACGTTCCCGATTCATATCTGCATGCACGAAAACATTTAAAATAGGGAAAAGTGAGAGAACCCTTACCGGTCAATAAATTCAGCACGATAATAAAAAGCACTCCTTTCTCCTCCTCCTTCGTCCAATTTTGTAGTCATTTTAGTGGCATATAAATCTCGCAGATTATTTAGCGTCATCTTAATGTTTGCACTTCTTTAACAAGTCCTTCGGTCTTTTTGACTGTCACCCTTCCTTAGATTCGCCGCTTACACACCTACCGTGGAGTATTGGACTGGACCCGGAATACTGGGAAGTTATACATCGCTCACTAATAAAAAAAATTACTGTGACTAAAGAAAGTTTTCTTTAAAAGCCGGTTCTCACATGGAGCGAAGCGCTGATGTAGCGCTCCTCACGTGCCGTCAGCTACCTATCGCCTGCCACGAGCAACAGTTTTGGAGGTGCGATACAAAGCTGGTGAACGCTCCGGTCAGCACGCGCTTAGCGCGAGGTTAGCGCTATGCTTGTAGCGCTCCGCTGCATGTGTGAACAGGCCTTTATGATGTTGATAAAGTATTATTTGCTACAGCCCCGGTAACAAAGGTAATTTCTCACGCGCGTTTTCTCATTGGAATGCACAGGAGCGCCGCAATAAGTGGACTGGTTGCTGTCTGCTTCACTTTTAAACCTGAAGTCCTATAGACACTTGCCCCCGTTGAAACTCATCGTACATTATGATAATTCTATGGTCCCCGCGTCATGCTGGAGGTTGAATGTAGTCTGAAGGTGTGCTTATTGTGGTGTCACTACCCGTACGAAAATGTCAGATATGGCCCTGATATATTTTATAAACGGCCTTATATGATAATATATGTAGTCAAATACTGCCAGATTTGGCCATATAAGTACGTAAATACGGCCATATTTCGCCATAGAAGTGGGCAAATACTGTCAGATGTGCCCATATAAGTGAGTAAATACGGCCATATATCGCAATATACGCCTGCAAATATAGCCCCTGATAATGATATATGGGCCCGTTTCGGTCGTGCAAGCAATAAGGCATATGTACTCGCCAAGACACTAGTTGATTGATCTATATTGCATGAGTCTCATGTAATTGGTTAACTATTGATAACATCCTTAAAGTGAAGTTATTCCAGGTATTTGGACCAAATAATCAATCGCGCATTTTGAAGATTGAACGACAAATGAAATTTGGCTGTATGTTTGACGTGTGCCAATATGACGAAGTGCATAAGATCGGAAAGCGAGATAATCAAATAATGGATTTTAGATAGCAGCTCTTAAGCGCCCGTTTCCGAGTTCAGTGGTGTCGGCGTCGCCATCGGTGTAACCGCCCCGCTAAATTTAGCGAGAAATTGAATTGGTACGTATGTCACGTGACGTCAATTTTCCCGCTAAATCTAGCAGTGAAACTAATTTTGTTCATGTTTCCCTGCTATATTGAGCGGGGAAACACGAACCGTTAGCTTACTGAAGATGCAAGACGCTACTTCGTCATCCCGAATCCTTTTCCCTTCGAACGGCTGCGAAACCGTTGCGCCCAGAGTACCGCAGCATCATTCAAAAACCGTTCGCGCAGCATCGCAACATTTCGTTTGCGAGCGCTGCGATTCATCGTGTGTTGAAAGTCGGAAGATGTGCTGTCCGTGGTGTCTTTTATGTGAACCTCTTTTGTAAAAAAATTTGAAATTTAAAAACGCGAACCTAACAATGTACACATTATTTTAAATTTATTGGTAAAAAATATATACATATTTATTTATCTATTTATTTGTGGACATCGCGCGCAGAAAAAATAGTAGCGCTTATTTTTTCATTTAAAATTATAATGTGGGTTATACAGCGTAAAACATAGTATCTTCAAACTCGCATCGTTTTGGGTCACTTTTGAGCTGTACAGCTTCTTTGGAAGTTCAAAAGCTGGACTTCATAGAGCTGTATGTTCACTCGGTATTGACAGCAGGGCAGACGCTATGCGTGTTTTAGGCCAATCGTGTCTCCGGTTAGGGTCACGTGCCTACAGTCTAGAAGCTGGTGATAAGGCAGAACACGGCACCTGCCTCGAGCCCAAGGCCACACGTAGCATTCACTGCACTATCAACCTTGGGTACAAGGGACAAAACCTCTCGTTGTGGTCATTGTTGGGATCAGGACCAGGTCCTGGTTGGGATGCCTTTAGCAGATAAGCCTTTTGTGTGTACGCTCCCGTTTTGGCCTTTCCTTCTCTCCTTTTCTCTCTCTCCCTAAGCCGAAAGCGTGGAAGAAGGTGCGTGGTCACGTGGTTTGACGGATGACGCATTAGACGTTTGCAATCTCGGAATGCGTTCTACAGGAATCTAGTTTGGCGTGGCGCGTGTGTTCGCCCTGCGTGGCTGCCGCGGATTTCTGCTTCTGCAAGCGATGTCTTCAAAGAAACCCAAGCATTTTTCGTGGTGCGTTTAGTGTTCGGTTCTGCAAATGACAGCTTGTGCTACATCGTGTTGAATCTTCTTGGACACCTTCCTTCTCGTTACACCTTTCAAGTCCCGTCTCGTCAAAGTAGTGCGCTGCAACCTACTTCGCGACAATTGATCGTTTTCCTAAAAGATACTTTTCCAGATTACCTCTAGAATTAGGCCGTGTCTATCTCCTGGCAGCCGGGAGAATAATTTCTCTGAAATTCTATAATCATGTCTTTTCGACCGAAACTAGGGGTTATTCTTACACTTTGGTGCTTTTGAAGCGCCGTAGGAATATTTTTTGTGTGTGTTTTAGTTCGTTTTTTTCGCTATGGGACTCGTTCACCGCGGCCGCGTTTCTCGCTCGGCTCCATGCAGCGCTCTGTCTCGCGCGCCGTGCCCACGGCGGTAGCTCTTGCAAGAACTGATTTTTCTACTTTGGTGCTTTTGTAGCACGGTGAGATTACTCTTTGTTTTGTTTTGCTAGTTTCTTTATTGTTTTTCTTTAGCGGATTTTCTGCACTACGGCCGTGTAACCGTGTTGCTCCATCGCCTCCATGTCGTACGTCGTGCCTTCGGTGTTCGTTCTTGTGCAGAAACATACCGTGCGGCTCACCGAGTGCGCAGCTTATGAAGAATGCGGCGCATTTTTCATTAGACCAAGCGATTTAAAAACCGTATGTACGTGATTTGGCGAGCGGCGAGACAAGCGACGGCGACCCCCTTCGCTGCCGCTCGGTCACTCGCGCGACGACGCAAACCGCATGAAAGCGACGGGAGCAAACGACCAAGGCAATGAACGCTAAGTTTTCTAGAAATCCCAAAACCGAGCTACGCGACAGGCGACAGTGAAGGGTGAACCGCGTGTAAGCGATTTAGCGAGCGACGGCGACAGCGACGGGAGTCGGCGACGAGCGACGGAGATTTCTCACGGTCGCACGTCGCGTCGCTTGGTTTTTGAATTTCTAGAAAACGTAGCTCATCGCCTTGGTCGCTTGCTCCCGTCGCTTTTATGCGGTTTGCCTCGTCGCGCGAGTGACCGAACGACAGCGAAGCGGGTCTTCGTCGCTTGTCTCGTCGCCGTCGCTCGTCTCGTCCCGTCGCTCGCTAAATTGCTTACATGCGGTTCAGCCTTTACACACGGTACTCGGCGGCAACAAGGCAACAAGGAAAACGGCCCGCCCCCGAGATCAACTTTTCTTCTCTCTTCTGTTCAACGAAGCTTCTTCAACGATATGAAATTAGCACACACTAGCAACGGACGACCGCGTACCCAAGCCAGTCAAACCGCGACATCGAAGATGGCGGATTGACGGTGGCGCTCCCTGGCAAAATTGAACCTGCAGGCTCAGTGAATACCGCCTATCCTTGCAGTTTGGTTTTAAAAGAAGCTGTGAAAGCTACATTTATGCGGTTTGTGCGTTTGAGTTATACGCCCAGGGGGACATTATGTGGTTTGCTAATCTTTGCGATAAGTGGGCTAATTAATTAAAATTCACTAATTAACTTTTAATTAGTGAAAATAGACATATGGTTTCAATTAGAAACTTGCTGAGCGTCGTCCAAAACTCCTAAATCAGTAATTTTTAGAAAAACTTTGAGCGCGTGTGAAGCGCAGTAGTGCGCTGAAGTTACCACTCGTGGAGCAGGTACAAGGCTGGGGCTACATAAGAGACGGAAAAATTGCGCGGGCGCCTTACCGAAACTGCTAGCCTTGTACATGCTCCACGAGTGGTAACTTTAGTGCACTACTAGGCTTCTCACGCGCTGAAAGTCTTTCTGAAAATGACTGATTTAGGGGTTTTGGACGACGCTCAGCAAGTTTCTAATTGGAATCATATGTCTATTTTCACTAATTGAAAAGTTAAGTAGTGAATTTCAATTAATTAGCCAACTTATCGCAAACATTAGCCACCCGCATAATGTCCCTCTGGGCGTATAACTCACTCGCACAAACCGCATAAATGTAGCTTTCATGTCTTTTTTTAAAAACAAATCTGGAAGAATAAAAAACACCCAGTATATATAGGTTGTCTTATCTGATTGGGACATATCTGCCCTGATATGGGAGGCGGATATACCCCTATTTGGCTGACCCAGATATGGATATATAAAAAATTGGGCAGATCTGGCCAGATAAGCCTTATATAAACTGATGTGCTTGATATGGCCAGATATGCCCAATTTTTTATATAACCCTATCTGTTTTTTTCTTTATATAAGTCCAGATCTGCCATTTTCGTAAGGGTACCTCCAGAGGTTCTTGGACGCAGCCTCCTTTTATATAAGACACACACTATACTTTGGGTCGTAAATTGTTTTTCTTACGTTCTCTACTTTGCTAACTTCTTTCACAAATGCGCCCCCCGACGCTGGGCTTCATGTTAGTTTAGATTTTTACATCATCATGGGATAGCGAATCGCCATGTTTCGGTCAACTTCCTCCACGACGAGGTAATAGCTCTAACGCGCTGTTGCATCGAAACATTGTGCGTCGTTATTTCCTAGTATTTCGCCACACGTAGTTCTCTGTCTCGTCATGAGCGACGCCGCGTACCCAACGACGGGATGGACGTGCAGTTTGACGCGACTGGCAAGGATTTCGACTCTGAAACTCGCTCGACTGGCGTCTATAACCGGGACAGCAAGGAGAGCACATGCAGTGCTTGATAACCTTGCTGTGATGAAGGCAGGGGACGTTAACTCCTTGTACGCGGGGAATGTTCGGAATTTCTCTACTTCTGATACCATGTTTTAGGTCTCTAATTTACGTTAGAATTGGCGGTCCTTGTCTCATTCAAGTCCAGCTAAAACCGCTCATGTGGAGCTGAATTGGGGCTGAATTGGGACCTGGCTCGTTCTGGCCAACAGGTGCGACCAGCGGACACTGCACATCGGCGAGCGTCAAATGCCAAGCAGCAACAGCGTTGCAGCGTGCGTCGTCTCCTAGTGACATGAACATGGCGGCTTGTCCTAGTTCCTCTGCGCGGCACTAGGGGCATCCTTTTGCGAATCGTAGCGAGGACGGGAGCATTTCGGACTAAGGCATATAGTATAGCTAGATACCAGGAAGTAGATACAGTGTGTTGAGCTTGTGGAGAGGAGGAGGAGACGGCTGAGCACTTGATACTTTACGGAAAGGGGCTTCACCCTGTAGTAGCTCGAAAGTCGAGCAATTTAACAATCGCACTGGAATTTAGGGAGAGGAAGGAAAAGATCGACATGTGGAAGGCGGAGATAACCAAAAAAAGATTATCTGACTGATGGCATAAGTCGAGGGAAGGATGGATGTTTTCTTATTACTTTCGGGGCGACCTGGGGCGGAAGCTGCGCGCACCCAGTTGCATAGAGGCGCCTCCGTCGTAGAATCAAACTAAATGCTAAAAGAACACACAATAAACACACACACACACACACACTTGCTAGGGGGGTAAGCCGCCGCCCGATTCAAACGGCTCACCCTCATCTATCTATCCAACCAGCCAGGGTCGGCCCGAAAGCTTAACGAAAACGATGCAGTACTGTGTCGGTGAAGATCCGCTATTCTCAGTCGAGTCGACTGAGACCAGGCGCGAGTGCTTATGTGAAGTTGGAAGAAGCTGACATCAATGTCTGCCTTGTTTACAAAGAAAAATTACATACTATATTGTAAGAATGCGAGGCGCACAAATCTTATTAAAGCGCCTTCAGTTGCATAACGAGCAGCAGACGCGATGAATTTTTTTTTTTTTTTTTTTTAAGCAGCAAAATGTATATTATAAAGCTTCGATCGATTGCTAATACATCATAAAAAAGACAGTTTTGCGAGGCACTTTAAAATGCAGGCCGTTCTTCCTTGTTAGTGTAATACCCAATTCACACGGCAGCGTAAAGGTACCTTTAGCTTAGGTCCCTTAGATGAAGGTACTTGTAGTAAACGGCATTCTTGATCACACGATAAATAAAAGGAGAACTTTAAGTTGACGTGGATTCCATTCCTGCTAAACCGCGAGAGGAACGCATGATAAACAATTATTCGTCGAAATTGGTTTGACGCGCAGTTTTTGATTATTGCGTGTGAAACATCACATTCAAATCCTAAATATTATATTTGTGTTTGCTTTTGCGGCACTTTATTTTCTTTTCTCTAAGTCTAAGGGCGCACCTAAATGAGTCTTGCTTGAAAACGTCCGACCCGTCTGGCCACACTGGTCCTAAATCATCTGCGTTTACGAGTTTTCATCGTGAGGTGGGCGACTTTTTCTGTTTAGCAGCTCCATTTTTTCGCAAAGTTCTCACTGAAGTAGCTAAACAGTGCCCGGCAGAAACGAACCACGTCAGTCTCACGGTTACGCCAGTCATGCCATCGAAAGGGATGGACGACGACGAGGATAAAAGGTACCGGGCGGGAGAGAGAGAGAATGAACATCTTTATTATGAGGACGCGATGAGGAGGAGTCCTTAGTTTAAGACGCCTTGAGCTTTCCCTGCTGCCACAGCCCTCGACAAGACATGAGCTGGTCATCGAGGTTGGAGCTGGTCAGTGCTTTTTCCCAAAGCTCATATGAAGACTGGAAGGGGTTAGACAATTGGGTGGGGTTTTGGTCGCAACCTCCTACCATATGAAAGAGGGTCTCAGGGGCTCCGCAAAAGCGGGCGAGTCGGACGACTCGTCTTCAACCTCGAAAAGGAGCTCGCAGTGGTCCATCGCGTTCCGATTCGTAGCAGACATTATTTTCCACGTGCCACCGCTGCTACCTGCTAGCTGGAGAATACGTTCCTCGTTAATATATTATTCTATCACATTTGTGTTCACAATCATTTCATAATTGTACATATTAAATTTGTTATAATGCATTAAACAATATATATATTTATATATATGTGATATTATTTTGAGTTGGTCCGAGGCTACTTCCTGTAGCTGTAAAGGGAGCTTGCTGAGCTTCGTTTAACACAGGACCTCCCTTAGCGAAAGGGACCTTTATGCGCCGTGTGATCACGGTCTCCAGCTCCCTTTACTACAGATACCTGTGCTAAAGGTACCTTTACGCTGCCGTGTGAATTGGGTGTTAGACTGGAGGTAGCTGTTAAGACCCGTTTGCTCTACTGCCGTCTAACTCCTAATTAGCTCAGTTGGTAGAGCGCTCCCCAGGAAACGGAAAGGTCCCTGGTTCGATACCAGGACCAGGCGGATTTCTTCAGTCGCGCACCAGTCACCTAAGTTGTGTTTGGAGATTTAAGTTTGTCCTTTGTCCCCATTGTTCCCCTTCACCACAGAATATTATTTTTATGCGTGTTTCTTCCTCGTGTGACGCTCCTGTAACAATGGTCGTACAAAAACTGTCTGCTGACATGTTCGAAGCTTGTATCAAGCCAACATGCTTCGAAGATGCTTGAGGTGGGTCCGTAGATAAGTGTGTTATCATGTCTACAGCGAATGCCGTTTCATGAGCAGCGCGACTGAAGTTTTAGTGACACGCAACATTAACAGTTGAAGGTTTGTGAAAAATAAGGGCTTATAGGGTCCACACCAAAGTTAAAATTTATAATTACGTTAAACGCGCCGAGTTTGCATCAAAACGACGCGTTGTGACTTATCGGCGCGCATAGCGAAAAGAAAAAAACGGGTCAGACTCACTTAGAATCGGAAAGTAACGTCACGCTTCCATAGGCACGAGAAAAAAAAATATGCAGAATGCTTTAATGCCGCATTCGCACTGGCATTTGAATCGCAACCGCGAAGCGGATCCGCTCTTTTTCATTATCAAATGCGCAATGAAACTGCTCTCATTCATACTGGCGGTTGAACCGCAACCGCTTCGCGATTCCGGTTCAACCGCCAGTGTGAATGAGGCATAACCAGTGGTGGATTCAGAGGGGAGGTCCGGATGTCCTAACAACCCCCCCCCCCCCCTCCCCGCCCACACACACTACACTTTCCCCTTTAATCACGCCCGTGTGGAATTTTAGGGCGGAAGAAAATGGGAGGGGGGAGGAGGGGAAGTTTCTGAAACATCTGATACGCTGACCTTTTCCTCTCTCTCTCTGGCAACACCTGCGTCCGCCCCTGGGTATAACGGAATGTGCCGTGCAGCCGCGATATTGAGTAATGGCATCAGAAGTAACAGTTCTTCGTGCCTTCTCTTCGTTGACAGCCACGATCTGTCGCGTGACATGTCAACGTAACGATCAGCGAGGGGCGGTTGAACTCGCGGCAGTAGTAGCATCTGGCTCCTTTTTGCGCGTGCGTGGTCTGTATTGCAATCGACTGCGGCAGTAAAACATTACGCACAGATTTGCCGCTGGTGAACGCGGCAAACCGAAGGTGCGTCATGCACAACCGAGCTGGTCGCCGGTTTCTAACATTAGCACGTGACCTCAATCTATATATATATACGGTGTCTTCAGCAAAGTAACATAATTGAATTGTTCTCATACGTTGGGAAACGATCCGCATCACAGCTGCACCCTAAGTAGTACCCAATTTAAACTAGGGAGACAGATTACAGACATTGATCGCGGACGCATCATTCTATCATTTTTGCGCGTCTAGTGATGTGACTGAGTTCAATACATTTTCAAGCGCATTTTAGAGCACCAAAGGAATCATTGGTAGCACATGCACATACTTCGTCCTCACTCGTCCTGCTGCAAATATCTGTCAAAATCATGCATCGTCACGCTAGTTTCAACGGCACACGAGACCTACATGGTATGAAATGTCCTGTGCAGCAGCGTCGTTTTCACATAGCGTCGTTTGGACCTTTCTTCCGTGTAGAGGCTTTTCTGAGCCTGAATAAATATCATTATTATTTATTGTTTCTGTTAAGCTTCCCAAGTTGGCCTGTAGAACTACACAAAAAGGCCTGTTTTATTTTGAATGTTGTCCACGCACAGCGGGAGTTGCATATTTGCACTTACAAAAGGCAACTTTTCCTGGAACTTACACGTTAAAAATTGTGTTTAAATGCCCCAGAAACGGCAATAAAGGTCACGTCATAATCTAAACCCTGAGACACAAAGAAAGGTTTTATTTTTTATCGTGTGTCACGGTTTAGATTATTATGTTCCCTAACCAGCTTGCCTTCGCACTTCCAGTTCTTGAAACAAAAACGGTATTCTGACATTTTAGCAGCTATATTGCTTGTTTTTAAGTATAATTACATAAATATAGCACTTTAGGGACAATGATTGTAGCATACATTTCCAATTAGTATGTGCTTTGAAACACGCGCTGAATGAGGAAAGGTAGCACACATTATTCCATAAATGGCATTTTAGGCATTTACATAAGGAAAGGAGTACTATTTTACTGGCATGTTAGAACAAAGTTTCAGGATTAAAGCATGGAGTTTGTGTGGGTTATACAGGTTAAAAAATGAAGTAAATTTCATTTAGGTTAGAAACTAAGGTTTTCTAATTTATTGATGTCCTTCACAGTCTAGTGTATAAACATATTTAAATGGTGATTAAAATAAAAAAAAAACACCTCTGTTTTTGAATACCCCATCATAAACTACAATTGCAACGGAAAGGTTAATGCAAGCCTAAAAAAGATATCACCATAATTCTCAGCCATATATATATATATATATATATATATATATATATATATATATATATATATATATATATATATATTTATATTAGTATTTGTTTATTTAGGACTCATCTCTGAAACAGTCATAAACTTGAAAAGAAGGAAGAAAGAATAAATAAAAGTATGGCATCCAAATTTAAAATCTAGTGGCATACTGGCGTCAACAGCGCTAAAAGGACAGAAACAGAAAAGGAGCAGACAAAAAAGGACAGCAACTGGGCCAAGCTTCCATCTTAACTCTCAGCATAGCCGAGGCGTATGTAGTCAACGACACTGAGAAAGTTCTTCTCTATCTCGAAATGCCAGTTCCTGGAACTCAGGCGTCGTACTCTTTGACACGCGAGGTTAACCCGGATACTGCAGCGCATCATATCTATGTGTACAACTGAACTGCTTCGCATCTAACTGCAAGTTACAGTTGCCACATAAACAAAACGTCGGTGCTCATTTGAGTGTGTGTCTCAACTCCTAACGTACGCACCAACAGTAGCTCGCTGAACAAGTCTCTTTCCCTACGTGATCCGCCGTACTGCGGGAAAGCGGAAGAGCGAACAGCCGCCTTTAGAAAGAAGCATGCCACGTAGCATGCAAAACTATCGATTGCACTATCGATACTATCGATAGTGGAATCCAAATTTAACTATCGATAGTGAACAAATGAAAGACTTTTACGATTCTCTGTAATGCGAAATTGAAGCCCAGCTGTTCGGGGGAGGAGGGGAGGGTACGTCCAAATACTTTACTATGGGGAATACATTCCACTCCTCTCAAATACAATAGCCTCGGCGCGGGCAGGTTTTCTGGGCTTGGCGAGAGCCATCTATCGTTGGGGAGGTCTCGGCTATCGGGCGGTAAATGATGATATTGATGATGATTGTTCTACATACCAAAATCATTGTTGTGGGAATGCGCGAGACACGTGCCGCGCGCCACTTCTAAAAATAACATGGCGTCTAAAATCTAGCTCAGTGGTGCGTCAAATACTTTGCTGCGCTGTGCCGCCATGATCTTCCCAAGGGTTGCACGTTGCACGTGCCTCGTGCATCGACGTACCTTGCGCTACTTTTGAAACATGAAGGGGCTTTAGGTAGAATCGGAGACGACACCGCCGCGGCCGCCGCGAACATCCACGTGCACTTGCGCGTGGACTGACACGGACCTCCAATCCGTCAGGGCTGCATTCGGCGCTGTAAGCGTTCTGTCTAATGCAAATGAGCTGAGTGGAATGTATTCCCCCTAGTAAAGTATTTGGTATGCCTCTCCTCCCCCTCCCCTCCTCCCCCCCCCTCCTCCTCCCCCTCCCCTCCTCCTCTCCTCCTCGCCTCCCATTTAGCGGGAAATTTTCGCTAACTTTCTGCTAAATTTAGAAAAAAGTTTTGCGAAAACGTTTTGCTAAAATTAGCGGGAAATTTACCGAAATTTTCCCGCTAAATTTAGCGGGGAAATAGACGTCGCATGGCCTAAACACCAATTCAGTTTCCCCGCTAAATTTCGCGGGGAAACTGTGATGTCCCATAATGCAACGCGCGCGGTTACGCCGACGCCGACGGCGACGCCGCTGAACCCGGGAACGGTCGCCTAAGAGCTGCGCTTTAAAAATTATCGATAGTGCCATCGAAAGTCGACTATTGTAAAACTATCGAAAGAAGTATCGATTGTATACTAGCGATAGTATACTATCGTAGAATTATCGATAGAATACTATAGCACAACTATCGATAGTATACTATTCATACCGACTGTCATGAAACTTAACAGCATACTATCGATAGTCGACTGTCGTGAAATTTTCTATAGTCGAAATTCAAACAACTATCAATACCAACTATCGTAAAGCTATCGATAGTATTTCACTGGGTGACGAAGAACGTCATCTGTCTATTTATGAAGTGTCGTGTTGCTCGGAGAAAAACACAACTGCAACTAGGGACTTCCGCAAAAAGTATAGAGGGACAATCTAAAACATATTGGAAAACAATAAAAAACGGTAGAAATCATTCTTAAAATCATACTTAAATTAATAAAATATATTGATTGTATAAGATAGAAAAACAACGAATAAAATGTATCAACTTGATAGGTCTTCAAAGTTGTTTTGCTGGTTTAAACTGATTTTAGGGGTATGCCCTTAACTTTTTGTACGCAGAGCTCAATAAAAAAAAAATGGGAATCCCTTGCGCCCCTGATAAGTAAACGATGTGTTTCATAAATCTGGCACCCTCTTGAATATGATGATAGCGACGGTGATCGAATGCGCAATATGAGAACATAGTTTTACAGGATGAAAAGATAAGCGTCGCCTTTTTTTTAACTAAACAGGTTGCGAGAAAAGAAGGGAAAAATATTGCCTTTCGGATTCACCAGCTTTTTTCACCGAACTAATATCTCATTGCCAATAATATCGTTATTTGAATCACGGAACATTTTCGTTTCTATCTTTTATTTTTTTTTATCTAATTAACGTTATGTTCCCAACTTATTGTATTTGAAGAATGGAAAAATGGAAAGCATCAGTAACTAACCTGTTGGCTTGGTATAAGCTTTTTATCTGGTAATGTTCAATTTGACTTCTCAACAAGAAAATATATGTTACATGCATTGATTCGAAAATATTTGTTTATAGATTATGTGGTGGCATCTGTATTTGGAAGTTGTATTTTATAGCAACAGATAAATTTGTTCCCAGCCACCGTTATTTTAATCTGCCAAAATAGAAGCGAACACAAATTGGCAACATATTACGGCATACAACCCTAACTGCTTTTGTCAACAGCTAATACCTGATTTTTGGAGAATTCGTTATGAATGGTTATCAGCAGGAAAATAAAACTTTTGATCACCAGCAGAGTGCTCATTTTCACCCGTTAGTGTTCAAGACTATGAAAAGTATGTGACAATTGAATGATAAATGAAACACAAGCGTGAAACAAACTTGTGAAAATCCTGATGCTAAATGACCTTAGCGAAAATTTTCCTTAACTTCTAGACAAAAAAAAAAGTACCTCATAGTTTTACATATGCGGGCATACTAAAGTGTGAAGCCTGATATCCGAACCCCATGAACAAATGAAATATGTTCGCAGAAAAACTAGAACACTATTTCTGTTTTACCAATATATTCATTTACGAAAATGCAACTTTATGTTGCATAACATAAAGTTATGTTGTCCCCAGGCATTCGCGTCGTCTGCACGTAGATATCCGTCGTCAGTTCCTTTTTGGCTGGTGCTATGATTTTCCTAACGCTCGATAGCTTTCCGAAAGCTGACTTTCGATAGGTATCGATAGCCAACCAAAATCAAACTATCGATAATACTATCAATTGTATTATCAATAATTAGCTGTCGATAATAAACTATTCATGATACAATCGATGGTCAACTATCGATAGTCTACTATCGATCGTTTTGGAAAACTATCCATGGTATCGATAATCAATTTTTCAATAGTTTTGCATAACTAATGCTTCGTCGTACCAGCTTTTCAATACTTAGAATGTGGTTCCAGCTGTAGCACCCTGTACATTATTCAGACGGTTCTGTTTCCCTTTCAGCGCGATATACTTGTTATGGGTTGTATTTTATCGTTAAAGTGTGAGTTCTTTCTCTTTTTTTTTTTTTCACAACACGAACAATGTGAACGACGGCAGTCGTGGCTTGGTGCTCTCGGAGAAGCATGTGCGATACAAAAGTAAACGTCGTATTTTCTTGTGCGGTGGACGGTATTCGTCAAATATGTTAGGTTTCGTAGCGTAGGCCGGAATGCCCAAATGCCCAAATCTTGCTTTCCGCGGAGACGTCCACTCCGCGAATTGTTCCTTCTGCGCAGTGCACTCGTGCCGAATAGGAAGCCAACTTAACGCCGGTATCTGTCCTAGTGAAACAGACTAGGAGCAATAAGGAAGGTTTCGCCACTTTGAAGTACCTGCGCCCGCTGCGAAGGTCAACTTAACGCGGGTATCTGTCCTAGTGAAACAGACTAGGAGCAATAAGGAAGGTTTCGCCACTTTGAAGTACCTGCGCCCGCTGCGAAGGTTCAAAACAAAATATGTTTTTTTTTTAGTTAATATCCTTAAGTTTCGAATAATATTACATGTCTTTCAAGAGGAACCTGCTACGTAGTGCTGCCCGAGTAACCGTACTCGTTGTCAACTCCTGTGCTACACTGTCAAGGCTAGCGTGCGTTTCCCAGTGTGTCTAGGAAAAGAAATCCCTGTCTCTGTCAAAGCTCCTTCACATGAAAGAACGTTGAACAAAAATGAAAATGTTGACGCCGAGTACTGTTCTAAAACTTCTATGAGTGTTTTGTACAAAGGTGGTCGCTTATTACCGAAATTGTGATCACAATAGCAGATGGTATATCATACAAAAGACAGTCTGCCAACACTGTCTGAGACGTATTTCTCGGTCATATCCGTCATATCGGTCATATTAGTCATATTGGTCATAAAGTAACTGCCTTGCAGACAAGGTGGAAGCATACATACGTATAATGCAAACATATGCTTTAAACATACTTGAGGCGTTTCTCCAGATAACTTTGTCAACATGTATGCAGCGGACATGCCCTTCTTTTATGATGTAGGAGCAGAGTGACGGCGGGATTAGAGAGTTAGAAAGGCCACTGACAACTCCAGCATTGATTTTTTTTATGTTGCAAACGATTAGAAATTATTTTTATGGATCGTTCTAAAACTTTCATTCGTGTAAACAGCGTATTGGCATACAAAAATTTGTAAAAAAAAAAAAAAATTTAAATTTACAATCGAAGCTAAGACGTGAACGGTAAAGGGTGCGCTCCTCACATTTCAAGAAGACTTCAAACCAAAGATGCCCGAAGAAGGAAGGAGAACAAGGGGGACAAAGGAAAAACACAAATCTCCAAACACAGCTAGGTGTTTCTCCCTCTTCTCCTTTGATCGCCGTGTTCCCCTTCTCCAGGGATTATTTTCGCCATTCCTGTCTAGGTCGCTCGCAACTTCGAATGAATTGCATTATAAACGTTTTTATCTATCTTTCTACCTCTCATCGACCACGACAATCACAAAAAGCACTCGAGTATTACAAGCGGTCAATCGAGCGCCTGTTTTGATGTGCACTTGCCGTGTCCCTGCCTTCCTTCGCGCGCATAAGACGCGTAACTTTTATCATAATGTAACGGCTGAAACTGTAGTGTGGCTCGCCTGCACACTCACTGTTATTTCACTTTTATGTTCGTTTTTTTTTCTTAGCTGTCTTTTATTTAGTGGGTCTGTCTCAAACGCGTTTTAAGTATGTATAGATGAAAATTACGTATAGCAGACATGTCCCAAGCTCCTGATCCTCCGGCTGTCACTTTCTCCAAGTTGAAGAAGTTCTCCGGCACCGAAAAGCAACTCATCCAAGCCTTCGTCAACTTCACCATCGGTTCAGTCTCTCTCAGTGCCTAAGCGTGAGTTTTATCGAGGAGCTTTACTGGGCCCAACCAACGAGTGCTTAACAACATATTTGATTAATGTCCTACGTAGTTATTACTGACACGCAACTTCCCACATCAACATAATTTCCTGAAATAGGCCTTCGCCTACTACGTCGTCGAACAGAGAGAAGAGGACGAGCCCGTTTTGGCTGAGAAGAACCGGACTTTCAAGAGGCTCTTGCGTACGCTAAAAACATTGTTTGCGATGAAATTATTTTTGTTTGTCACGCGCCACTGAAGCTATTGAAACACCAACAAAAATATTCGATGCGACAAAAAAGAAAGAAGAAACAAAAGAAAGCGTAAATTACTTGAAGAAATGTTCCCAGAACTCGGTGAACCAGGGATTCCGTCGGTTGTTGTCGACCGTGAGGCTGAGGAAGTAGTCGTCGAAGCCCTCTACCTTCCTCGCCTGCGGCTGGACGGACAGCGTGCCTTCCACTTGCGCCTCGTGGTCCTCGAAGACCACAGCGCGGGCGCTCCAGCCGTCGCTGCCGATCCACGAGAAGTGGCCCGTGGCATTGTTGCGCCGCACCGCGCGCATCACGCCGGCCACTTCTTGGTCCGAGCCGAACACGATGACACCTGCGCGAGGGGATCGCATGCGCTTATTTTCACAAATACCCTCGGCGAAAAATCCAGTGTATGATCTTTAAAATATTATACGTTTCGTACATTTTTTTCGACAACGCTGTCAAAGTCTCTGATGGGGAGCGTGTCGTCCGACCTTGCTCGAGCGTTTAATGATTCGATGCGATTATAGGTGTGAGGGATGTCAATTAGACCCTTTTTTTAAGACCACATCGAGGAATATTGGCGGTCACCATTTCTTGAATACATGAAGCGTGACTGAATCCGAGTCCACGCCGAATGCTGACGTAAGCACTCGTTTTCAATGTACGAGCTGAGCCGAATTCAAGCCGAACGCTGACGTAGCTTCTTGAGTCTAGTACGTGATCAGAGCACGTGCTCAAACAGTGTCCGACTCGGTTATTTGGCGCAACAGGTACTAGGCGGCGCTCACTTTTGAAAAAGGCCCATTGACTTGGCAAGCAAGGCTAAAGCGAGTCCTAAATCAATAGGCGGTGCAACGAGTTTTGCACTTTGCGTAAATACCGCTTAGAACAAATACCTGACGTTTATAACCCATAAAACACGAGTTTGTTTTTCACCCAATGCAAAAGGAGTCTTAGAAAAAAATGAAAAAAAGACCAGTGTTCGTCCCACCCCACACACACACACACAAACACACACAATACTCGCAGCCAGAACAACCTCCCAGTTTAGCTGCAGCCGATTATTTGCCGTCAATGTTGATCATAGCCAAGCGCTCGGGTTGGCAATGCCCAGGACACGCGCTGAGTTCTAGACATCATTAGGACATTAATATGGTTTGTTTATTGTCGTCATTGCAGCGATTGGGCACGAGCACCATCTGAATGTTTGTCGAGCTATTCATTATCACAAGCCCAAATCGAGTGCACACGCAATTATTGGGCCCAATCTATGAGCCGAATTCAAATTTCATGTCACTGGGGCACTGTGCCGACATTGCGGCCTCCAAGCTACATCATCAAGTTTTCCGAAGGAGAGATTGGAAGAAAAAGCTCGCTTTTATTCTAGAAATATTAAACTGAAAACAGAAAGAAACAAAAAAAGCCGTTCTTGGTCAGTAGCGTTGTGTTCGAGTATATTTGGGTCCCACTAGTGCCAGCAAGCTCGTGTAAAGAGAAAAAAACAACATTCCAGGTGAATATCCTTGCACTGCCCCTTTAATACACCAAAATATGCTTACCTCTCCCTGGTAACCCCCTCACCCAACCTACTACTCCCCTTTAGCCCCCGTTACCTAAATGTTATTGTATACTCTAAACTGCTTATCTGAGACATTTGAATTCTGTGTAAGTGGGATAATATTTTAATTGATCAGTCAAAATATTTATTAATGTTTTATTAGAATCGACCCTCAGGGTCGAAAAGAATCAGCGAGGGGGAAAGAAAACACATAGTACAAAATAGTGGGGAAAGTTTAAGGAAATCAACTCTAACCCAAGTAAGGCAATGAATCACTGCAAATATTGTTAGTGACGGAATTCGTAACGAGTTAAAACTAGCAATGGTAGAAATCGAAGCGGTTCCACTTAACAACACCACAAACAAGCTGAGAATTTTCGCGTTACTTCTATAAGTAATATTATCACTAATTTTTAACAGTAAAGGATACGGCACCAGAAAGCGATTACGTATTAGTAATTTTGAAGGTCAGATGTATGGGGCAAGTATGTAAGGGAACTACAGGAACTACAGGAAACAGTTGCTCACAAACCTATGTGGTGAAGAGAAGTACACCTCGAAGGGTGCTAAATTTTTTATGAGGTAGGCGTGGGCAAATGATTTAGGGCCTCTTTGCCCGCCGATTGATAGCTCCCAGAGGTATCATTCGGCCTGCTGGCTACCACAATGACCGCCCCCCCCCCCCCCCCCCCAATGCTAGAGTAAAGAGACAAGCGCTCCCCTCCAGTAGGTTTAATAGCGTTGAATACCAGGTAATAAAAAAGTATACGCAAAGAAACTGAGGGAGAGAAGATGAAAGAGTGCGGGCACGTCAGAACGCCGGTTCCGATTGATGGATTAGTGGGCAGACGAAAAGGCTAGCTGCCTTTTTCTCTACCTACTCTTTTTCTTCGATAAAAGTGATCAAGCGCCCTTAGTTTCCTTAAACGTGAAATCCCCAGACTAGGCATATCTTAATAATTCCTACACATAACGCAGACCGAGAGTATTCTCTGTATCTGCATTGCCGAGCAGCGCATACTTTGGCGACGACCTTAATGCCATATTTTCATTGTTTCTTTCGGGCCAGTCTCGATCATCGCTGATTCCGTTATCGGTCCTCACAGTCTGTTGTTGTCGGTTCTTGACCTCTTCCAAAACGCTTATCGGAAAAGGCAATGTTGCGATCGTGGTGCTCCTTAGACTAGCAACAGAGAGAGTAGAGCTGCTGACACCTTTAAGAACTACACGTCATATCTGATTGCAGTGGTGTGTCATCAGTGGCCTATTTTGTTTCTGACTCGTCTATCCGGGCGTCCATACTCGTTGTCACAACAAGAAAACAAATTACGTTTTGCACATTATTCATGTGCTGCGCGAAGTAGTACGTTCTTAAAAGATTCGGTTATCAAAGGAAGAAACCCCCCATCAGACAGTCTGTAACCAGCTACGAAAACACAAGCAAGAGCAAAGGACTGTGTCTGGTGGCTAACAATAGCTACAGAGATAGCTGCCACAGTAAAGCAATGCAACGAATGCATCAAAACCACGTGCAATCGCAAGATGCCGCTTCTAAACACGGAATTTCCTGACCGACCATGGCAGCGTGTTGCAATGGATCTTTCCTACTTCAACAGCCACTGGTGGTTGATCATGAAAGATTATTTGTCAAGGTACCCCGAGATAGCACGACTTGAGACACTTACATCGCTTACAGTCATTACCCACTGCAAATCAATCTTCGCTCGCCACGGCATTCCCGAGGTGGTAGTGTCCGACAATGGACCTCAGTTGTCGTCATCAAACTTCGCTACATTTGCTCGAGAATACGGGTTCAAACATACCACCTCAAGCCCATATTATCCCCAAAGTAATGGACTTGCGGAAGAAGCCGTGAAGTGCATCAAGAAATCAATAGGAAAAACGAAAGACCCATACTTGACCCTTCTCGCTTACAGGTCCACTCCGCTGAAGAACGGCTACAGCCCCGTACAACTACTTATGGGTCGACGTTTACAAACCAAGCTCCCTATTGTTCCCGAGATGCTCATGCCCCACATGCCCGACATGAGAAAACTTCGCGACTTTGAAGAACTATACCGGGAACACCAGAAGAAAGACCTCAATCGACGGCATGGCGTGCGCGCAATGCCTGAAGTCCTAAATGGAGATGCAGTTTGGATCACTGACATCAAATAGAAAGGTACAGTGCAGAGACCAGCAGAGGAACCCAGGTCTTACTTCGTGGACAGTGACAACGGGGTTGTGCGACGTAACCGAACTCATCTTGTTCCTTTTCCTGCAAATGTCCGGGATGCGGAAGTCGTTGACAGCGAAGATGCTCAAGAGCCGCTTACAGAATGCGAAGGCAATCTTCATTCACACACGAGAAGTGGCCGATCCGTCAAGGCTCCCCAGAGACTTTGACTCCTCTGTATGGGGGAGATGTTGGATAGTGCTACTGAGCAGCCGAGCTGATAGAGCTCCGTCGCTCGTGCGCATAAACTCGTGCCTTGCGCCCGTGCCTAGAACGTACCCGGCTCTGAGCCGATCGCCATATTAAACCTCTTGTCCTACCGTGCTATCGTGTCACCGTTCCCTGGCGCAACTTGCAACACGACTTGCAACAGAAACGATGCGTTTGGCGTTTGAAACGTGTACGACATAATAAAATACCATACTGTCAATACAGGATGTGCCTACATATCTCCTAAAAAAGCAATCAAACGAGTCTTCTACTTTCGGTAAATACTACTTAGGGCCGGTTGCACCAACGTCGCTTACCTTAACCCAAAGCGGCTCTTTCCTAAGTCGGCTTAGCGCCCTAAACCGAGCTCGGATAAGCACGGGTTTAAATTCCGGTTGCACCAACGTTAACCCGGCTTTATAGACGCGCCCCTAGCTAAACGCTGGATTTGCCTAGGGAATGTAGGGACAAACAGAGCGAACTAGGGAACGCTCAGAGGGACGAATACGATTGGCGGAGAGGAATCTCGTGATGTAAACAAAAAAACCTGCTGTAGTAGCCGTCGTCGCCGTCTGCTTTTTGCTGTATTTCTTCGGTGAGTAACGAATTAAAGGTCTCCAAATTCAATCATTTTTTTCGCTTAACTTTCAAAAAACAGGAGTCAACGCTTTAAATAAACACAAATGCTCTTTACATCTGTGATTGTCTGTTTATTATCGGTTGATAACAGAATATTTTGACAGTGACAGTAGTTTTCGTGCTCACATTTTGAGATAAAGGAGCCATCGGGGGCCCCAAATCTCACCGAACGCGAGAAGGACGCTCTACTCGCTACATCGCTGAAGACAAAACATACTCGAGAATAAGTAGGCAGGTAAGATGGCTACTGAAATCAAGTCATGGCTGAGACCGATGAAGTTCAAAACAGTGACGAACTCGCCACGGCAGTTGCGAAAATGCCCGGAAATCGTCGAATACAAGTCGTCCAGTTGTCGTCGCCACGAATAGAAGTTGTCGTCGCCACGAATGAAATATATAAAGCAAAATATTCCTAAAAAGCGCGATCACCAGAAAAGTTACGGTTATGGAACGATACAGTTTTCTGAAGCCAAGATTCTACTCGCGAGACAAGGAAAATTCACTGAAGATTGTCTCGAAACTCAGAAAACAAAAGAAATTGACTTTTCGCAGTTTTATAACCTAAAAGCGCCGCAATCTGATGCAAACGGCAGAAGGGTCGACAATCAGCTGATCGCCGAGATCATGTACTGCAACTATTCAACGCGCTCATCGGATTGAAGGATATGCGTTGCAAGTAGAAATAAACAAGTTGGTAAATAACAATACGTTACAGTTACGCGAAAATCAGTAAGGTATACATACGAATAAGCTCGTTGACGGAATAGCCAACGTGAAGACAGACGTGAGCCCCACAGCTCCGTACGTATCTCGGTTAGGGCTAACACGCACTGAGAGTGGAGATCCAGCTTCAAAACAGGGGTCGATAAACACTTCACGCGACAATATTTTGCATCCTTGTCACAATCGAAGGCCGTTCTGTTGAGACTCTCACGCTGTCGTAGCCTCAAACACTTTGTACAACCAATTTCGTCCACCGCGTCGACCGCCACAAACCAGCCGCCATGTTTTAAATCCAGGATTAAGAAACAACCAAAAGCAAAGCGCCCAATGTTGAGCGCTTGCGATAAGCGTAGTTTAGTGCTAGGTTTAGCGATAAGCGATTTTGGTGCAACCGAACAAAACCGAAACTTAGCTTAGGTTCCTGGCTAAGCTCCGCATTACGCTAAGCGGCGTTGGTGCAACCGGCCCTTAGAATCACTTTCTAACGTTAATACCTGAATAAACTTGCCTTAGTATTTGTTTCTAGGCAATGTCAGCCGCGAAACAAAATTCGAGAAATATGAGCATCGTTCATTCTCTCAACTCGGAGCCAGAACAAGCGGCCACGTGGTCTGATGCCTATCCTATGCCGCCAACTTTAATCATAGCCACGCGCTGGGGTTGGGGAAGTAGAAAACACGTGCTGAGCTCCAGGCATTGTTAGAGTTTGGCTATTCTTATCACCGCAGTGGTTGGACACGGGCCACTACCTGAGTGTCCGCCGATGCACGTTACGAGCCGAATTGGACACGTGAACTGCTCACGCAGTTCTCGTGTGCAATCCATGAGCAGCGCTCAACTGTCGTCACTACGGATGGTTTCGATCCCAAAATTACGTGATCAAGCTTTGCGAAGGCTAGGCTGAATGAAAGACTCCCCTCTTATCCTCGCAATTTCACCGCGACAAAAAAGCTTCTGAATCAGTGGCGGTCGGTGCGAGTATTTACAGGGTGTCACAAAAGAAAATTTACAGGGTTTTTATTTCCGCAAAAATAAACTAGGCATCGCCGAACGCTCATTCTCCGCCCAAAAGTAGCGCTAGAGGTCATAACCAGATGCCAAAGTTTCAGCCCGATCCGATAACTTAATCAAAAGTTATACGTGATTTTCCGAAAATTTCAATGGGAAAATGGAGCCCATTTTCGCCCGTTTTCGGTTTCTGGTGCCATAGAGCCCCATGTGTTCGAAAACTCCGTCGGCCGCCATTTTCCCATTGAAATTTTCAGAAAATCACTTATAACTTTTGATTAAGTTATCGGATCGGGCTGAAACTTGGCCATCTGGTTGTGACCTCTAGGGCTACTTTTGGGCGGAGAATGAGCGTTCGGCGATGCCTAGTTTATTTTTGCGGAAATAAAAACCCTGTAAATTTTCTTTTGTGACACCCTGTACTTGAGCCAAACCAGGACCAGCACGCCTCTGCAAAGTCATGAACATTCCAACTCGATATCGTTTCATGAACCCTTTAAAGAGGCGATGCAACGATTTTTGTACTCCGCGAAAATACCGCATAAAACAAATCTCTGACGTTAATAGAAAAACAATTTGGAGTGAGGGTATGTTTACACTGCCTGAGATTAGTCTGCATCAACGGGCGACTTGTCTTTCAGCTGTAGATGAGAACTTTAACCAGAGCAGTACAACCGCTGGCCTGTGGCCTTTAATGTGCATAACGCATTCGTAATACACGACCGCACGCCGGTACGATGTTCATTCACATCAAAACGGGCAGGGGTGGGTTGGTTCTACAGCGCGAGCTTTCGCTCCAGATGCTCCGAGCTGGTGTGCACTAGGCCACCCGGCCACCGATCCCTCTTGACGTTAATGGATAGTCTTAGTGGACCGTACGCTAAAGCTTTGCGCACGCAAACGCAATAGAAGGACCAGCGTATTGCGTACGCACTCAACGCTGGAATATGCGTTGCGATCTAGCGGGCTTTGCGGGAAGCTCTCGAGAGATCTCGGGCCCAGCGAGAGCACCGGTTTCAAGATGGTGGTTACCTCGACTGGCGCAGCAAGGGCGGTGCGGTGTTCGCGAAGTTCAGTGTAACATGAACTTGCGTGATGTTCAGGTCGGCAATTCTTTCCGGGACCTACCGCGGTCGAGTCAGGTCTCCGTGCAGCTGAAGGAGTGCTCAGTGAAAATGTTCATTGCTCGCCATGTGCGTGAACGCTGCTATCGGCTCAACGCCAAGCCTCTTCGCGCAGTTCATCGCCGACGAACGAACGACTCTTAAAAGAGTCGCCGAAGTTGTCGCTGTGCACTGGATCTCACTTGGTCATAAATTTCTTCCCGCGATAGCGTTGATAGAAGGTGCCCTTTCCACGGGACGGCTGACAGAACCTCCGTGATCGAATTTGGCTACGCACTCGTGCTCGTAGCCCCGTACGTTGCAGAAAAGTGCGTTTGGACAGGCAGTCGCGGCTTGGATTAATTTAAAATAAAACGATTGGAAACATTTTCATTTTTCATACTTCTTTTGAAGAGCATGGTGGCGCCATAAGCATGCGGAATTTTACGGCTCCGGCAAATTAAATCAACAAAATCGTGGGAGTTGTTCACTCAGCAACGTAGCGCACAATTTTAGGGGCGAAGCTCCTTAGGGGCTAGCCATGTCCGTATGTCCGTCCGCCGTCCGCCGTAGGCCGGCGTCGGGTGCTCGTGCTTCTGCTCGTGAGATCACGTGCTCACGAGCACGTGAGCACTTGCTCACGTGCTCGTGTAGGGCAAAAAAAAAATTGGAAAAAAAAGATAAAAAAATTATGAAAAGAAAAGAAGAAAAAAAAGAGTAGGGGGTTCTGAGATGCCATCCCATCTGTCTGCTTAAAAAAAGAAAAAGAAGAAAACCACACATTCTCCTACTGCCATGAATGAAAAGGACCGAAAAGCTCGGCATGCAGCGCCTCAGCGTCTACGTAGACAGCAAGCTGCTCCGGAGACCAGGGCGCGAGAAGCTGCTGCACAGCGTCAAAAACGCCAAGCGGACCCGGAGTTGAGAGCTCGGGAAGCGGCGGCAAAGCGTCAACGCCGACAGCAAGCAGCAATACCTATGACCAAAATCAGTATCATCAGCACCACCCGAGCTTCGCCCCAATCAACATCATTCACCACGTGGAGATGCGGCTTTTTTTTTTATTTTACCGATCTGTACACTATTGCGTATTGCTTACGCAAGAGCCAGCAACGCTATACTCATATAGTGACCTACGAAAGATGCGTTCGTTTTTCACCATACGCAATAAAAAACGCAGAAACAAAAATTAAAAAAAAACGAGCAGAATTTACCTCCTCAACTCGCAGCCAGAACAAGCGGCCACGTGATTTGGTGCCACTTACAAACCGCTAATGTTTATCATAGTTTCGGTTGGCGCTGGGGTTGGCGAAGCACTGGATACGTGCTGAGTTCCAGACATTGTTATGGTTCGGCTATTGACGTCATTGCAGCAATTAGAGATGGGCTACTACACGAATGCTTGTCGAGCTATTGATTACGAGCACAAATCAAGCGCTCACGCAATGCTCGCGTTCAATTTATGAGCCGCATCCAAATATCGTGACTGGGGATTTCTGCCACCCCTCAGCTATGTCACCAAGTTTTGAGAAGGAGAGATTGAATAAAAGCGCTCGCTTTTGTTCATGAAATTACACCGCAAAAAAGGGGTTTCTTTGTCAGGGGAGTTTCGCGTGATTATACTTGGGTCCCACTAGTACCAATAAGCTCGTGTAAAGTGAAAACTATACTGACCGAATATCATTGCACGGCCGCTTTAAACATAGACCTTTCCAATGTTTACAAAATCACAGTCCAGCGTGCGATCTTCACAGCCCAGCACGTGCGTGTTCGTCGCTTCGGAAAGCGAGCAAAGCACGCGCCATACGCACGAACGCTCAAAATGGCACCGGCCACAAGCTCGTTTTTGGAAAGGTCGCAAACAGGGCATCTGGCGGCCGCCATGTTTTTCCTCGTGTGAGCAAGCACGTGCAATTCCAGGCCTGCCAAGGCTTTCTTCACGTGCATGCTGCACGTGCTTGCACAGATGGGGCACCAGCCGGGACGCCATGCTTGCAAACGTCTACAGCTAATGCTACAAGCTCGAGCTAGCACGCTCTCCTGACACTGAGACAAGTTTCCTACAGTTTGTCTCATCCTACGATGGTCTAAAGGCCAAAGCCACGAGCCGCCAGGTCCAATTACGCTCTCCTGACACTGAGAGAAGTTTTCTACAGTTTGTCTCATCCTACGATGGACTAAAGGCCAAAGCCACGAGCCGCCAGGTCCAATCGCGTTCCACGCTAAACTATGACATGGTTAATATTAATAAGGTTGTACGAATAACTCTCCGATTCAAAAAGCGCTACGTCACGTCTTTAGGTTCGACACTAGAAAGGGCATGAATGTCGTGGCTTTCTCCGCACTGTACAATTGTTGAGTCACTCAGTGCTACTGGATTCAAACCACTGTCCACCCATCACCATCCGTGATTCGAGACGCGGGAACCGATACGTCCATCGAAGCAAAATACCACGCGATTTCTAAGTGGCTCGTTATTGGATCTGACGGTCCGTAGCTTTTGCCTTTAGTCCATCGTAGGGTGAGACGAAGTATAGCGGGACCTCTTGTTCTGCGGGAATACGTCGCGACTTCGTGCTCCCGCACTTGTTGCATCGGCTGCAACGTGCAGCACGAACGCAAAGGCATCTTTGGCAGGCTTGCAATCACTCGGGCTTACTTCACAAACGCAGAGAGACTCCAAGCCCGCCAAAGATACCTTGGCGTGCAGGCCGCACCTGCTTGAGGTTGGTCGGAATCGTTTTTACCTGTTTGTCTCTTCGTATGCCCAAAGGACTAAAGAAACATGGGGCGTGGCTTGTCCCGAGCATCTTATTATCACTCCCCAGCCAATGAAGTGGCCGAAATCTTCGATAAGAGCGCCGAAGAGCAAATCACAAAGCTCGAAGATGCTAAGCCTCGCCCTGCATTTCTTGCATTGTGGGTGACTACGGTGAGACTTGGGTGTAGCGAATGCCTCAAGTCTGGCAAAGCAAACAAAGTCCAAGCGCATACAAAACGGCACTTTCCCGGATACATCCCCAACGGCCGACGCAGAGGCCCGTCCTCTTTTCGTTCCCAGAGCCGTCGCTGTTCCCTTCGGACAATGCAGAAGAGAAGAGGCACCCGTGGCCCATCCATCAGCCACGTTCGATGGAGTAGACCCGCGTGTTCGATGGAAAGCGAGGTGTCCAACTCCGCCAAATAATGGTTCGGTTGCTGTGTATGTAGTACGGTACACGGAGAGGAGAGCGACCTGCGACGCGCGTCGCTCTGCAGCAGGCTGCCGCAGCGTTCTATCGATCTCGGCGGGGGCCTCGACACGGTAACGCGGACCGACCCGGCCGGAAGGGCTGTCAGCGTCGAACGCGTTCCTCGGGGGTAAAGACCTTCTGCCATAAGTGAAGCGTCAGCGAACCCTTAAATTGACGATCGCAAAAATATCTACTTGGCGAACGCCGGAAGAGGATTTGGGAACTTCTCCAAAGTGGTAATCTTTCTCCCAGACGTGAAAGGGGTGGAAATGTGAAAAGCTAAAATTGTGTTGTTCATTTTTTGTTTTTTTGTTATATAAATTGGGGTGGAGTTGTCCGTATGAAATTTGCAGTATCGACGCGGTCAATACGTGACTTGCACGGGACGCAATCGCACTGTACCAACGGTAATTTTGTCTTGCCGAGGTAAACAAGTTCTGTAGTACGAAGTATGTGCTGAAGAAGGTGCGCCCGCAGCAGTGGCCCCTGGTGTCACATCAACGCAAGTCGTTTATTTTGGAGACTGACAGCCTCAAGCATCTCGTCATCGATGGAAATCCAATAAAAAAATCATAGCATTGGCGTTTAAAGGGGCTCCGAATCTATGTTGGGCGCAAATTTTAACCCACTGGATGTCGCGTGGTGCGATAAAAAAGAACTCCCGAGGGCAAGGCCCCCTCTGTTCTCAAAAATATCACGCCCAGACGTGTAAACCGTCGTCCCATAGCGGACACGTCAAAACGTGTTCGTTTTACACGCAGCTATGCGTGTTATTCGTCTACACATGAGGTGCCGTGTAAACTTAACACGATACACCATGTTTTTCTTCCGCTAAACACGGCTGAGCGTGTTGGCTGAGCGTGCTCATAAAACATGGCGGCCAGCAGCCGAGAACAGGCGAGAGACGAGCCCAGCGAGCCGCGTGCCTTTCAGCCGAATTGAAAGCACACAGGACGCGTTTGTTTTCGTTCGATGTCTTTTATACACAGTGAACAGTCTCCAAGCGGCGGACGTAGCTACGTGCAAAGGTACCTACGTGCGTCGTCGGCGGTCGGCGGCGTCGATAGCTACGACGGAGCGGCTAGACAGAAAAACGAATGCCGAACTTACATGGACAAATAACTCGAGCAAACTATTGGAATGGGGCGGTAACTTGCGCCACCTAGCGGGATTTCCAGCAGTCTATATAAAAAAAAAAAACGAGTTTGTTTATACACTACGACCGATCACGAGTGACAGCAGCCCTACGTATACATCGCAGACAACACGAATACATCGCATTACACAGCACCGACATATACACAAACACAACACCAACACTGCGCCCGACACTTCCTACTCAACATGCGGTTCTCCCCGCGGCGTATTAGCGGCGAGATGTTTCGGTGGCGCCCTCGTTCGGTTACCTTTCGTGACGTCATTACCTTGTGAAAAACAAGCTCGATGGTGTTTGTAATGAGCATCCTGGAAGCCTGAAATCATAGCGGTCTCAAAGCAACACTGCCAACACCGTCAAAATTGAAGTTCTTATATTACTCTTATTTCCGTCGATGAGACATCCTTTGCTGACGTCATAGTCAGCATTCGGCCAATTGTGCTGGGCCGACCACAGCGACACTTTCGATCGCTCACGTCGCCAATATAAGCTTGACATGTGCGGGTGAGCTCTTTAGTCGCTGACCGTTACAGATTTATAGAAGAAGACACAAAACACGGCGCAATGGACCGCCGTATGTAAGAACTGTTTGCATTTAAAAAGTATGGAGGCAAAATCTATAATGTTAGTCCGTTGCGGAAAATAACGATGTATAACAATAAATCTTAAACCGGTCTTTGTTATTTTCATGCTAGACCAGTGTTATAGCAGTCCGACTAGCTTGAATCAGATAAAACAAATATTGGGATTTTATCATTATGTAACTAATAATAAATGAAAATGATCCTTGTGCAAAACTATTTTTATATATTCCTGTGAAGGACATCCGCCCAATACTTCACTTCCGCTAGTTGCAGTACGGGAGCAGATGCCTTCACTTTTGGGTCGTTTTGATGCAGTTTGTCGTCGTATGTCGTGTCGGTGTTGAGTGGAGCGGTGGGGCTCGGGAGTTTGTGACCGGTGTTATTCGTGATCACTGGTGTGGCGCTAATGCGTTTTTTTGTTTTGTTATAACTCCGAAGTTTGAAGATTCACGGGCCCGTGGCACTGCATTATGCTGAATCGCAAACTCCTTCTCTGTTTACGTCGTTTTCCTGGTACCACTCGTGAATACTGCAAGCGTTTGAACAGTGTGCACCGTCTCGCCTACATCCCCGATGACGTACTCGACCTGTTGAAACTTATTGCTCGTAATTTTGGACTACGCAAGGCAGTTATCTCGCTGCTCTGGTTTCGGTTATAAAAGCAAAGCAAAACGCTCGTAGTTCCCGCCCTCAGTACACGTTGGACATCTTCCACACTTTGACGCCGGATAACTGGATAAACGAGGATTTACATTTACCTCAGAGGTCACTCTCGCCGCTTCCTCACCTTTGACCAGCAGGATCAGCAGGCGACAAGCCGCGGATGAAAGGCTTGAGCATCAACAGCCCAAGTGCACTCGGTGCCGATGCGGGCGATGCGGGTTTCTGTTAGGCCAGCACAAACCGTGACCGTTCCAGCTCTTCGTCATGACACGGTGTTGCAGAGAGCAGGGTAAAATACAACTACACGGACCACCTAAGCAAACGCAGTTAATGTAAATCTTGGCTTGTGATTGCGCCTTTGTAGATCATCTTATTCGTTTTGCTGGAGAGACGCAAACGACGGGCATAACGAAATCGTTTGCATATTCCGCATACCTCGCAAAAGCATTTACCCAGTCACCTTGCGAAAAGCGCAAAACACGGAGTCCGCACCGTCCTGACTTCCCCTGTCCTTTACCTGCTTTAGAGCAGTTTGTACCTGCAAGTAGGAATACCTACTGAAACTGAAACTAGGGGCAGTGCCAGAGAGAAAAGGGACAAAGTTGGGAAAGCTTGCTTGCTCTCCTAAATTTCTCAGCTCTCAAGTGATTGTACAGTGATATATGCACCAACGCCTCTTTCCAAAATAAAGAAAAAGCATTATGTTCACTACGTAAAAAATTGTCTCAGTTCATGCATCTGTGAGCAAGTAGGAAATCTTGCCCTAATTTATTCACACCGCATGATGAGAGCAACAAACTCGCACGAGATTTACAGGAAAATATCGGTGGTGACTTAAGTTTTCCTGAAATTCTGTTATCCGATCGTTTGCAGGACCGAATCATCTACTCGAACTGTGTGCGTCGCTGTGCAAACACGTCGCTCTGCAAACGCAGTCCAACAACACGAAGCATAAAAACGGCAGATCTAGGACAACAATCCGGAGTCCATTGTTCAATTTAAACGACGTAATTTTGTTGAAAACGCCCGCAGCTTTTAGGGGCGAAGTTCCTTAGGGTCTAGCCTTGTCCATCCGTCCGGCGTCCGTGCTCACAAAAAGAAAAAAAAAGTTTGCGCAGTCGACAGGATTCGAACCTGTGCGGGGAGACCCCAATGGATTTCTAGTTCATCGCCTTAACCACTCGGCCATGTGTCATCCACCTGTCTGTCATGGATGAAACGTTGCATGTAGCCGCTCAACGTCTATACAGGAGAGGGCGCTGCGGTCAAATGCGTATATAATCGCGTTAAACTTTGCATGCATAGGCTCAACGTTTATAGATGAGAGGGCGCTGCGGTCAAATGCTCAAATGCGTATATAACCACGTTCCATACCCCACATTCTCTTTCTTACATGGACCGTTGACTTAAGCGGTGGAGATGCGTTCCCACGGCTTCTAGCGGATCTAAGCTGATCCGCTAGAAAAACCACTGGCTCTGCATTTCACCGACCATAAAGCAGTAATAATAAAGTCGAAAAGCAACCCGGAACTCAGCACTACCTATGAGCAACAAAACAAAATCAGCACCATCAGCACTACCTATGAACAATGAAATCAGTATCAGCACCACAAGAGTTTCGCCCCAATCAAAATCATTCACCACATGGAGATGTTGTGATTTTTTTTACTCACGGTATGCGTCGGGATACTTCCACATTTTCAAACGGAACGAAGGAAGATTTACTTTTAAAGACGATCGCTGCGTCCTCCCGGACCAGCTGGACTGGATCAGCTGACGACGACGGGACTGAACCCGTAGAACCTCAACCCCACAACAACCAATTCGCGCTTCGTGTTAGTGTGGCTTTCTACCTCCAAGCACCGCACCACACACCAGGAACGTTTCAGCTCTTTGTCACGTCGCCGTGTTGCACCAAACAGATCGAGATCGCCGAAGTCAACGCAGCGCTGTCGTGAACCTTGGCTTGTGGTTGCGCACTCGTGGACCCTGTGACTCCCTTCGCTTCCAAAGCACACACGACGATTACAAATGATACTTTTCGTCTTCCGGGAGCATCACAGGAGCACTTCTCCAGTCACATCTTCGCTACATGTGCTCGCAAACCGAGCAGCTTCCCTCCTTCCCGTCCAACCAAAACAATACCGGCGCCATGTTAAACGTACAGAGCGCGACACTGTTAGCGCGAACAAGCGATCGCCAGTTTTTACAGTTTTTCTTTTTGAAACCAAGGGACATCATCCAAGTTATTATTGCCATGGAAAGAGCTCATTTAGTTCTATAATGTAAGCGATAAAATTTCGTGCTCTCTGATACCATTTAGAAGTAAAATCCGAAAATGCGCCGATGTCGTGTTCGCGCTAACAGTACCGCGATGTGTACGTTGTTTCCAGATTTCCTCCCATCAAATAAAAACAACGAAAGCAAACCGGCTCTAGCTTCCAGCGTACATCGGCGTTGCGCCGTGGCCAGATTTGTTTTGTCAGCTCTAACTTAAAGATGACCTACAGATGCAGCAACACTGCTACCACGAAGCGCCGTAAATTCTGAGGAGGGTGCATGGGAAGCGGCGGCGCCTTCCCTTGCAGTTGAAGCGTTGAAGCCAAAACAAAACCAACTGCAATGTCACGTGTTCAGATCGAGGGCACGTTTTTTTTATATACACTGTAACTGTTTAGAACGAGTAATTAGACCCCTAACTTTATTTGCGGTGTGTAAGAAAGAATTATCAAGACCCCTAAAATAAATAAAAACATGGGCGACATGAGGGAAGCCGCATTGCCATCGACCAGAATCAATGGCAGCAAGCACGGTAAGCACGGGAAGCGCTGGGTTCGCCCCGTCCCGCGACATGGCGTAATTGCTTTTGGTGCATATCTGTCTCCGAGACATGTTTCTTTTCGCGAAATTTGTCTCCACGGTCCTTTCTAGGTGTGTCCCCAAGCATTCCGGTGCTTCGGTAGCCGGCAATGCTGGGGTCGTCGCCGGGGGTGATGCGTGTTTTCGAGGTCGGCTACACGGTTATACGTGTATAACCGAATCAAAACACGTTTTCTACAACCTCGCATGAATTTTGAACGAATTATCCATTACTCAACGTGTAAATTTATGATAATTTGTGTAAATAGCGTGTTTTTCATTCCAAATATTCACCAAGTACACGGGACTTGCTAACAGTGCAGGGACGTTACTTTCGCTAGAAAACTGCGGAAGGAATGAAAATATTCTCTCCCACGTTTTTGCGCCGCTAACTTTGGACCTTTGCATTAGTGACACCTCTAACCCAACCCCGCGCTTCCCACGGGTTTCAAGTCCTTATAAAATGTACTGATCTTCTGGTTTTCGTTGACGCTCAGAAAGTTTCTAATCGGAACCCCATGTTTACTTCCAATATTAAAAGGTAATTGTCTTGACCATCCGGCCCAGCAGAAGCTCGCAGGGGGCACGGCCGGGAAGCTGTTCAAGCGGACCTTCCCTGGCGTGTCCATCGAGGCGTGTGACGTCATGCTGCGCAGCTACTCCGGGCAGCTTTCCCAGGTCCAGGGTCGGGCCCAAGTCAGCTTTCGCCTTGGCGACAGGGAGGCAATCCTTCCCCTTTATCTAACCAAGGGGTCGTCGCCGACGCTGCTGGGCCGGGACTGGATTCACTCGCTGGGTGTTCGGCTGCCGGAGTACCAGGAAGCTGCCCTGCACGTAGTGAAGGACGTCCCGAGCCTCCTGACCGACTTCCAGTTCCTGTTCCAGCCGGGGGTGGGCACCTTTGCCGGCACGACGGTCGGCATCCACGTACCCGAGGGAGCCCGGCCTCGCTTCTTCAAGCCGCGTCCGCTGCCGTTCGCCCTGAAGGACGGGGTCACCCAGGAGCTGCAACGGCTTCAGCGAGAGGGGATCCTGGTGCCCGTCAAGACTTCCGAGTGGGCGCACCGATTGTTCCAGTCCTCAAGCGAGACGGCCGCGTCAGGATCTGCGGGGACTTCAAGGTCACCATCAACCCCGTCGCTACCGTCGAAAAGTACCCGCTACTTCGGATCGAAGATCTCTGGTCGGCTCTGTCCGGGGGACAGAAGTTCTCCAAGCTCGACCTTCAAGACGCCTACCAGCAGCTGGTGCTCCAGGATGCCGCCCGGAAGTATGTCACCATTTCGACTACCATGGGACTCTTCCAGTACACTTGTCTACCGTTCGGCGTGGCCTCAGCCCCAGCCATCTTCCAGAGGGAGATGGACAACCTCTTCAGGGGCATGAGGCATGTGGCGGTGTACTTGGACGACATCCTGGTGACCGGTACCGACGACGGGGACCACCTGCAGAACCTGCGCAAAGTCCTGGCACGATTGCAGGACGCCGGTCTCAAGCTGAGGCTGGACAAGTGCGTGTTCCTGACCCCCAGTGTGGAGTACCTGGGACACATCATCTCCCAGGCTGGCCTGGCCCCGGCACCCCGCAAGATCGAGGCCGTGCTCAAGGCGCCGAAGCCCAAGAGCAAGAAGGAGCTTCAGAGCTACCTCGGCCTCATCAACTTCTACAGGAGGTTCCTGCCCAACCTGTCGACGCATCTAGAGCCGCTGCATCGTCTGCTGCGTGATGGTCAGCAGTGGGCCTGGAAGAAGGAGCAGGACTTGGCCTTACAGCACAGCAAGGAGTTGGTCATCAAGGCTCCAGTGCTGGTGCACTTCGATTCGGCCAAGCCTGTAGTCCTCCCGTAGATGCGTCGCCGTACGGGGTAGGAGCCGTCCTGTCGCACCGGAGTCAGGATGGTCAGGAACGCCCTGTGGCGTTTGCTTCTCGTCGGCTTCATGCGGCAGAGCAACGCTACAGCCAGCTCGACAAGGAAGGCTTAGCCCTAATGTTCGGGGTTGAGCGCTTCCATCAGTACCTGTGGGGCCGGAAATTCGAGGCGATCACGGACCACAGGCCGCTGCTGGGGCTGCTGGGACCTGACATGGCTGTCCCAGTGCAAGCATCGCCTCGTGTGGTACGCTGGGCCTTGACGCTGGCGGCCTACAGCTATAAGCTGGTGTACCGCCCTGGGAAGGACCTGGGACCTGCCGACGCCCTGAGCCGCCTGCCCCTGCCGGAGATGCCTGCTGCCGTTCCAGAACCAGCTGACGTTTTCCTGCTGGAGCGAGCCTACCCGGGGGTGCTCACCAGGACTGCGGTGGCGCAGGCGACCAGCCGGGACCCGGTCCTGTCACAGGTGGTCAAGGCGGTGTCCCGAGGGGAGGAGCTGCGTCATCAGGCGTACAGCCACAAGGCCACTGAGCTGAGCTTGGAGCAAGGCTGCCTGCTGTGGGGTTCCAGGGTGGTGATTCCACAAAGTCTCCGGGCCAAGGTCCTGCAGTTGCTGCATGCGGGACATCCTGGCGTTGAAAACACCAAGATGGTGGCACGGTCGCACGTTTGGTGGCCTGGCCTGGACCAGGACATCGCGCACCAGGTGCAAGGCTGCCAGGTCTGCCAGGAGAACCAGCGAGCCTCGCGTCGCGTGGAGATCACCCCCTGGCCGTTCCCACAGAGGCCCTGGTCCCGCTTGCACGTGGACTTCGCGGGACCCTTCAAAGGCCACTACTTCCTGGTGGTAGTGGACGCCTTCTCCAAGTGGGTGGAGGCACTGCCAGTCACCACTCCATCGGCAAGCGCGACCATTGCGGCGCTGCGGCAGGTCTTCGCGGCGCAGGGATTGCCGGACATCATTGTGTCCGACAATGATCCCGCTTTCGCCAGCGCCGAGTACCTGGACTGGCTGCAGAAGAATGAAATCCGCCGGATGCTGGTTCCGCCGTACCACCCTGCTTCCAATGGTGCAGCCGAGCGGGTGGTACAGACCATCAAGGACAAGCTCAAGAAGAGCCAGCCCGGGGATTTCCGGACACAGGTGGCCCGGGTGCTGTTTCAGTACCGGACCACACCCCATGAGGTCACTGGCCGTGCCCCCTGCGAGCTTCTGCTGGGCCGGATGGTCAAGACACCCTTGGACGTCTTGCATCCAGACCTCCGGTCCACGGCGCTCCTGAAGCAGCTGAAGCAGAAGATGGCTGCTGACCGAGGGTGCCGTCCCGGGCCTTTGCCGGAGCAGGGAGCGTCGGTCTATGCAAGGAACTTCCGTCCTGGCCCACCCTGGTCTGCCGGACATGTGGTTTCGCCAGCGAGCGCCTCGTCGCTACTCGTCCGCATGCCCGACGGGACCACCTGGCACCGGCACGCCGACCATGTCAGGCCTCGCCTCGGGACCGGGCTTCTACCCTCGGCCGTCGCTTCGGAGGACCAGCCTGCAGGGGGACCAACGACAGCACCAGTCGCGGCCAGTCGAGCGCCAACCAGCACGGCGGCGACAAGCGTCGCCACTCCTGTGGCACCAGTGCCACTCTCAAATCCGGTCCCTGCGGCTCCACCGGATGGAGCGCGACCGGTACAGGCAGCGCCCGGCGTTGTCACACCTGGCCCGTCGACACCAGCGATCAGGCGGAGTACGCGGCAGCGAAGGCCACCTGACCGTTACTCGCCGGGGTAGCCTTCGTCGTCGACCGGCCAGGACTTGGCACGACCAGACACCGAGTCAGTGTCAGCCGTGTGCATCGGTTATTCTTTTATTTTGTTTTTTCTTGCAAAAACAAACTGGGGGGGAGGGATGTGACCAGTAGGTAGCGCCCCCTCCAGTCCGCCCGTCTGTGGCCGCCAGGCTCGGCGGGCAACATTGGTCACCGCACCAATAAACGCCGTAGAGCGTACGTCGCCCCGGTCAGTCATCGTCCACCCTCACAACCAGGCTGCGAGTCGTCTCTTCTCGGCGGGTGCTTCGGCCCCCTTCGTCCACGTTCCAGAAGGATCGTGACAGTAATGAACTAACTCGAGTTAAAGCTTGTTATCGTTATGAGTATATCCCTTAATTATGTCGCCTTGGCCGTATAACTCACGTGCACAAACCACGTTAGTGTACTTTTTCACGGCTTTTTTTGTCAAATGAATATGGTCGAATTAATATCAGGCCCCTGTATGAAACACGCATTCATTTTTTTACGTGTGTGTGTGCGTGCGGGGGGAGGGGTTACAAGTAAATAAATATTAAACAGCGTAATAAATTAAAAGTACTTATTTTTAAATAGAACAGCATCATCTAGCATTTCCCTTAACTCGTCAACCGCTGAATCCAACCCCTTGATGCACTTCCCAAAAAATCTACATTGTTGCAAGTCGAAATGTGTGCATATTTCGATCATTGTACTGCTCATTCTTTTTTTGCGCAATTGATGTCATAAGTATTATGTCTCATCATTTTAAACTTCATATTTTTTTTTTGCTCATGGTGTTTGTGGTGCGAAACGCCGACATGGGTGCACGTACGTTTTGCCGCTGATTGAGAGGAGTGATTGGACGTGACGGCCACGCGCGCCTGAATTAGCAATGCTCACAGCGCCTGCCGAGTTCCGGACATTGTTATGGTTCAGCGATATCTGTCACCGCACTGATTGAATGACTGTATGCCTGAGTGCGAACCCAGCGAGAGATGCTGAAAGTGTGCTTGGTGCGTTTTGGCGTTGCAGTTGAACTCCCCGGCGCATAATGCGCTACTAGCCGTCATCATTTGACACCGCGGAGTTGTCGCGATCATGTTACCAGGTGTTCCGGCATAGAGCAAAGAAGAATGAGCTCCTATCTGTTTGCCATTGCACGACAAAAGCTGTGCTCTCTGACTGATCACCCTTTTGTAGTGTGACCGTACTGTAGCACACTATACTCTGTTTCACCTTGTGTTGTACCGCAGGAAAGGCTACAAGCGCGAGCTCCTTGCTCTAGGGCACATCTCGGTGGCACAAGCTCTCGTGCACTAAGGGCAGCTGCCAACGCTGTGTGCTCGCGCTTCTAGCCTTCGGTGCGGTACAACAGAAGGTGAAACGGAGTATAGAGTCTTACAAGACAAGAAGGGAAAGAGAAGCCCTTGCCATCTATACTTGAGACAAATCTCTCTGCTCGCCATGATTTATTTTATCTTCCTCTCTGCTTGCCTCCTCTCCATAGTTCGCTCTGCTAAATTGCCAACACTGCAGGGGTTTGAGGAAGGAGCCTGTCTGGCCATTTTATTTATATTCAACAGACTATTCTCGATATTTGTTTTATAAAATTCGACCCGGGGTCCTTGCAGGGGTCGTTCCCCGATTGAACAAAAGAAACATTTCATTTTCAATTTGGGTACCCACAATCTTTGGTACACCCAGCGGTCCTTGATCGGCAAGACCAAGACGCCCAACACGGCACGTAACATCCAGCTGGCGACCAACCACACGTCAGAGCAGTTTGAGGAGACGGCCGCCAAGGTCTTTTTCCACCCTGACCCAAGCCTGTTCGAACTGCAAACTCCGAGCTACAGCGAATGCGACGCCCCGTTCACGATGCAAGAATTAACCTTAGCCCTGGACTCGATTATCGAGTGCAGCGCCCCGGGTAAGGACGGTATCACATGGCGCATGCTGTGCAACCTGAATGAGCCGGAAAGGCGAAAACTCTTAGAAGAACTTAACAACGTTCGGGCGTCGGGAGAACTACCGTCCGAATGGAAACACTCGGTGGCGTACCCCATCCCGAAGCCGGGGAAAAGGCCGGGTTGCATCGAAAACCTGCGTCCTATTTCACTCACGTCCACGTTGTGCAAGCTCGTCGAGCGGCTGGTCCTGACTCGACTTACTTACATCTTGGAGGAAGCTGGGGACTACCCTCACTACGACGCTGGGCAAACTGGGTTTCGCCCTGGCCTGTGCACCCACGGCAGCCTACATCTACTCCGGAGCTTTGTGGGCAAAAGGCGGCGGTGCACCAACAAGGTACTCGGGCTCTTGGTGGCGGTCGACGTCAAGAAAGCCTTTGACACCGTTGACCATTCGGCGGTGATCGAGGCACTCGAAGAGAGCGGCGCGAGCACCCGCACCGTCAGCATCGTTGGGAGGTTCCTCAGGAATCGCACCTTCGAGATCAGCTCGGGCGCCAAGCAACTTCGCACTTTCAGCAACGTCCATGGAGTGCCTCAAGGAGCCAAACTCTCGCCTACCCTTTTTAACTTGGGGATGAGAAAAATAACGAGAGCGTTGGGCGCCGTCCCTTACCTTCAACACACAACGTATGCAGACGACATCACCCTTTGGGTGAACCCTCAGAACACAAAGCTTGACACCCAGGAAACGCTAGCCACCATGGAGATGGGCTTGAATACACTCGACCAGTGCCTGCAGACCACGGGCATGCAGCCCTCCCCGGATAAGACGGCGTTCTCGATCGTCGGCGGCCTCGAGCACTCCAGAGGTCAGATACATTTAACCCTGGCCGGTCAACCCATTCAGCGCTCTCCTAAGCGCTGGATTCGGGTACTGGGGGTCCCGCTGCATGAGCAAGGTGGCGCACAGGAATGAATTAAGCAACAAAAACCCGCATGGCGACGGCAGCATCACCATATCAAAAGAATAGGCAACCGCTTCGGTGGCGCAGGCATGCAAAGTATCCGCTTGCTATCTCAGGCAGTCCATACATCGAAAGCCTGTTAGGGGGCTACGTGCTTCGACCTGACCACGGCGCAGGACGAGCAGCTGGAAGTCTTGCATCGAGAATGCCTGCGTGCAATTACAGGCCTTCCAAGACACACCAGAACGGAAGAGCTGTACCGATACTCGGACCTTCCTGCTTTGCAAGCCATTATCGAGACCCGCGTAGCCGGCCATCATAGGCGCCGAACTTTGACTAGGGCCGGTCAATGCCTCTTGCAACTACAGGGTTGGTGGCCATTCGTAGCAGAGAACCCACCTCTGAGAATCATACCACCCTGGGAAAACGTTATGGTGAGACAACCGAAACCGCTCACTCGCAAGGAGAGGCCTGAAGACCGCCCTGAAATAAGGGCCTCACATGCAGCGCGTACGGACCTCGTGGCGAACGCGGCCTTCACAAAGGCCGTGTGGTGTGAAGAAACAAAACGGGCCACCGTAGCGTATGCGACCGGTCGGAACTGCTACGCTCAGACTCTCCAATATGACAGGGAGCCCAGCACGAGTCGTCTCGAACTCGATGCTATACACCTAGCGCTCTCTCGCATACAAGAACTTTGGGACCGAACAGACGTTCTTACTCGTATAACAATCTTTACGAACTGCAGGGAGGCCCTCACACGCCTAGGAAAGACCCCTCGCGAAGGCACGCTCTGCCAGCGGATCAAGAGCCTGTGCTCCGATTTGTTAACGGCTAAAAATATCGAAGTAGGAGTGGATTGGGTCCCGGGACACGCAGGCGGCGTCGGTAACGAGGCCGCTTACACGTGGGCGAGCGAGCACAGGGAAGACCGCTCCAACCTGGGAATCTCAGTCCCGCTCGCATTCCCGGACACAGACCCCCTCGAACGGAAAGCTGTGGCCCGCCAAGAAGATCGCCGTCGGCTGCGAGAAAAGACACCTTACAATCCCGCACCGTTACTCAAGGGACTTCCTAGGGGGGCGCAAGTGCTGGTACACAAAGTTCGTACCTGCGCTGCGCTCACAGAGGATGTGCTTGCCAGATGGCGTGACTACAAGCCGCGGAGGGGCCGCCTACCAGATCAGACGCCGCAGAACGAGGAAGCTTCGGAATCAAAAGCGCCAATAACTTGCACTACGTGCTCTGCCGGCGTTCCTTCCACTATTCAGCACCCCTTTTGGAACTGCACCGGCTTACAGGAAAAAAGAGCCGAGCACCTAAACCCAAGCATCCAAAATCTGCAGGACTGGGTCACCCCGATGAACGACGCTCATACTAAAGAGACACTACTCTCGTTATGGAAATTTGCGCGCTCAAACGGCGTCGACCGCAGAATGTGAACTTGTGCTTCCCTAGCCCCCCTCCCCACTGAGGCCATAGCGCCATCCCTTCTACAATAAAGAATATCATCATCATCATTTTCGATTTGTCCAATAAGCGTATCAAAACTTACATATATTGTAACTGAGTGTATAAAAATTACGTTGCGTGTTACTTTACACGGCGGGAAGTGTTAGTCAGCCCCAATGGCCGTCTGGTGTCTCAGTTGTAGATGAGCAATTAAATTCAACCAGTGCAGTACAACCGCTAGCCTAGGGTCTTTCCGTGCATCACGCAGTAGTGATGCAAGACCGTGCGGCCGTTCGACGCTCCTTGAGATCGAAACGGGCAGGGGTGAGCATCGAACCCAGGAGCTGGGTACTGCAGAGCGAGCTTTCGCTCCACGTGCTCCCAGCTGCGGAGCGTTTGCGCAATCAACCACCGATCCCCGGTCTTGTATGCGTAAGTTCTTATATGATCTTATACGTTCTGATTTGTTTACTGGACACACTCATCTAACTTTTGTCACTAGCTTGACGGTCGTGGTTGAAACGTACCTCGTGCCCTCTGTTTCGAAAGCAGGTTTCGGATGATGTTGTCGTACGAGTCTTCGGCCGCGACGCCGGAGTCTTTGGTGAGCTTCTCCTTGATCGCAATGCAGATGTTCTCACTCTTGAGCTGCTCCTCCAGCTCGTTGAATGCCTGCGTAGACGCGTGCACTCAATCATCAGCAGACGTCTCTTTCAAATCTGTGGACAAAAACAGTACACTGAATTCAAACGCTTTTCAAGATAGAGAGTTTTAGTGGATCGTACGCTGTGGAAAGCGGGCCCAGCGGTCGTGTGCTCAATTCATGCTTCGATATGACGGCACGATTTCCAGCTAGCAAAGCGGACATCTAGCACACGATCTACTAGAGTGTCCCTTCGTTCCACTACGGAAGCTACGCGTCAGAGTAATGACACTTGCCCATATTGTAACGTAAAATCATGGTTGCTAGTTATCTGAAGCTTATCTCAAATCACAGGAAACGCTTTTCCGCCATTCACAAACGTTTAAACAGTTCACGACAGAGCAAAGCAATATTACATAACCTTCCTAACGCCGAATCTAATTCTGAGGAAGTCGCACTTTTGAATCATGACGACCGGCAGTTGCGTCTGCTCTGCACAAGCCCCAAAATGGCGGCGCCCTCAACAGTGTCGGGGAACATAGTGCCAATACTCTAAGCGTAGCTCATTTAGTGGCACTAGTGTCCCTAAGAGAGAATTTCAGTAGATCGATCTACGCTTGGCTAGCGGGAGTTCGTGCCGCCATGAAGCTTTTTTTTTTTTTTTTTAGCACGCGCCCGTTGGTCTCCTTTTTCGCAGAATATGAGCATAAGCTCATTTATTCTTCAGAGCCTGTCAATAGACCGATCTCACTAAGCGTTGGGCGCATGCGTGAAGCTGCCATAACTTTAGTTCACAGGAGGCAGGCGCAAGTACTGGAGCTCTGCTCGGGCTCTGCACGCGCAGAGCTCCAGCAAGGTTGTGTCGCACGTGCACAAAAAACTAAAGTTCCCTCGATGCATTGCGGCAGCGGCGGCGTAACCAAACTGGCTGGTGAGATTGGCCTATTCCCCGACGGAGTTATGGAGTGCCCGGCCACCGGAAAAAGGCGAGGAGCAGCAGCGAACGGTTACCGATATAATTACGCAGAGCCACTGATAGGGTGTCCTCTCATCCAGCGCCACGCGGCGGCACGCAGCTTTTCCGCGAAACACATGTGCGTTTAGATGTTTGCATTTCCTTCGAACTTGTAGTCCTCCCAAGGCGTTGTCTGCGCGGGGGGCACGTTAATTGCCGAACTCTCAAGACACAAAATGCCTACCTTCAACCGCAAAAGAGAAAAAAGAAATGACGCATCCGCATTTTTGGATTGTACCGCAGCAACAGTTTTTTTGCGCTGCCTGAGAAGGCGCCATAAAGCCCATCAATCTGTGTTCGTTTGTCTTTCAAGTAACGTCTAATGCACCAGTGCACGACCCTAGTGAAAAAGCCATTTGTATGAGAAGTTTGTTGTCTTCAATAAACAAATATGAATCATAGAACATATATAAGAACATGTTAGAACCATATAAGAAACTTATAAGAAACTGCTCATAAGTTTTTTTATATGTTTTTTTTATGTTCTTATATATCTTGTATCATGTATGAGACATCTGTGTTTATTGGACACACAAATTTCTCATACAAATGAGATTTTTCAATAGGGGAGGCCCGTGTCTCGAGCGGCCCTTGTCAGCGAATAACGGCGGAGCACCTGCTCGTGGCACGCGTCTTGCGCGTTTTCACAGCAATGGTTGCCGCTCCTTATAAAAAACCTCCTTCATCGAGGGACTTTACGGCACCCTTCTGGGACACCCCTGACTAGACGGTGTTGCCACTGCGGGCTTTCTCTTATTTAGTGAGAACATTTTTGACAAAAATCTGTCTAATTAAGGAAAAATTTGGTTTAAAAAAAAATTTCGAGTCGAAAAAATTAGGAAGATGAAAACTGCTGCTGCTCCTCGCCATTTAGTCTCCCCTGATGAAGAAACCGAGCAGGTTTTGAAACGTCGGGCTGAACCATTTCTTGGATTTTGGTTGCAGCTCTTCCGTTTAAACCTTTCACTTCTTTGTTCCTGCTTTACTCTTTACAGCGGTCAGATTCTTTTGCGATTTGACAGGCTGTGAACAATGAAGAAGGCTTTGATACGATCTATTAAATCCCTCTTCTAAGTATGATTTTATCGCGCTAATCATACCATTGCAATAAACAAACCGAATTTACACTACTGCTAACGCTGCAACTACATCTATTGCAATCGTTACTATAATTCTTACTATTACTATTAATAATTATACCGTATGTTGCGCAGAGGCAAATTTCGGCTGAAGACAAAGCCTGTTGTTTTAGATATTTATTACCTGGTGCACAGTCCGCACCAGCTGCCTAGTCTGAACGAAAAGAAAAGTATAATGCATAGCACACCTTCACAATTAGGCAGGATATCGAACTATAGAAGGCGCTTTATCAAGCATGTTGTCCCCACAGCCAGGCGTTTACTAACACAGCATAACAAATAAATAGACCGATCTCACCAGCTAGTTTGAGTACGCCACCGCTGCCGAGATGCATCGTGGGAGCTGTAGTCTTTCTGCACGCGCGACAACCCTGCTGGGGGTCTGCGCGAGCAGAGCACGATTGGCATGAGCTGTCTCGTGAACTGGCGTCTGCCTCCTACGAACTACAGTTATGGTGGCGTCACGCATGCGTGGAACGCTTGGTGAGATCGGTCTATTGAATCTCGCCTAGCACGGTCTTAGCACGAGCGCTTCGCTCTGACTATCACTCTAAAAAAAAAAGAAGCCCCGTGCGTTTACTTTCCCGCACAACACTCGGAAAGTCAATCACCGCAACTTACGGAGACAGCTCAGCGAATCACGATGCCGAAACATATTTTTAGACCAAAATACGCAGTCTGAGTTGTAACATTAAACAATGCAAAACGTCACGCTTGCATTGGTTAATGTCACAACAAAGACTGCGTTGGTCTAAACATGTTTCGGCATCGTTATTCGCTGAGCTGCCTCCGTAAGTTGTGGAGATTGGCTCTCCGAGTGTTGTGCGGGAAAGTAGACGCACGAGCTTTTTTTAAGGTGTGGTTGCACGAGGAGCGGTCTTTAAATCGTCATCTTCGATTTCCCTAATCAAAAAACAAACAAGAAAATTTAGTTTATTTTCCCCAAAGCTCCGGCGTGACTGTTCGATCTCCTGCTCAATAACCTGTTTACTTAATTCACAAAAAAATCTTCCGTAATGCACGCATCGTCATTAAGATACTCTTTCATTCACGAAATCTGTCACGCCTCGTCATAACATACAATAAAAAAATACTTGTATATTCCGCACCTGGACATAGTCCGCACCGCGTATAGTTTAAAGTTTTAAACGTATAGTCCACGAACAATAATCAAGGATACAATAATATTTACAACAACATATCGGTAAAATTCACTGGCGGCCTAGTTGAATCTAGAGCCACTAAATGAACTACGCTTAGAGTATCGGCACTCTGTTCCCCGATATTGTTGTGGGCGCCGCCATCTTGGTGCTTAGTACAGAGCAGACGCAACTGCCGATCATCATGATTCAAAAGTGCGATTTCCTCAGCATTAAATTCGCTGTAAGGAAGCTCAAGTAACATTACTTTGCTCTGTCACGAACTGTTTAACCATTTGTGGAGGACAGAAACGTGTTTCTTATGATTTCAAATAAAGCTTCAGATTACTGTCAACCATGATTTCAAGCACCGATATGGGTAAGTGTTGTTACACTGACACGTAGCTTAGTGACTATAGTTGAGTCCGTTGCTGCCGAGCGCGAGCTTACAATGAGCCTCCACAACCCTTCTGCGAAGAAAACTTCACTCTAGAGATCTGGGGGGACCGGGCTGGCCCGAAAGCCCGAGCCCAACCCGACAGTCGGGTCGGGCTCACCCCAATATGTGAGAGCACTGCTCAGGTTCGGGTCAGGTTAGGGCCGATTTATCTCGAACTGTGTCAAGTTCGAATAGGGCCTATTTGTACTCTGAAAAAAGGCCGTGCATCTACTTTCCCGCACAACGCTCGGAGAGCCAATCACCGAAGCTTACGGAGGCAGCTCAGCGAATGACAATGCCGAAACATCTGTTTAAACCAAAAAATCGTAGTCTGAGTTGTGACATTAAGCAATGCACGCGTGACGTTTTGCAATGCTTAATGTCACAATTCAGACAGCGTTTTTTTTTTTCTTCTAAACATGTGTTTCGGCATCGTCATTCGCTGAGCTGCCTACGTAAGTTGCGCTGATTGGCTCGCCAAGTGTTGTGCGGAAAAGTAGACGCAAGGGCGTTTTTTTTTTAGTTTCCCGATGACTCGAGCTTGCCAATTATTTCGGAAGCGGGGTAAATATTTATTTTATATTCTTATACCAGACACGGTAGCGGAGATTGTTTTAACATAAAAAGCACCAATCTGGATATTGTGCCGGGGGTCATTAGGTTCTATACAAAGCCCGCTCAACTATGACCTAGATCAGTGGTTTTCAAATAGATGGCAGCGACCCCTTCAAAGGCCTTTCTAGGATCCGGGAAGCCTTGCTCATCAGTGAACGTGGCATTACACTTAATTTGTTTTAGAGAGCAGCTTTTAAGGCCTGTTTACACATGCAGCGGAGCGCTACAAGCGTAACGCAGACCTCGCGCTAAGCACGTGCTAACGGGAACGTTCACCAGCTTTGTATCGCACCGTCAAAACTGTTGCTCATGGCGGACGATAATTAGTCGACGACACATGAGCAGCGCTACATCAGCGCTTCGCTGCATGTGAGAACCGGCCTTTATGGAGTATCCACACGAAGGAAAAATCCGCCACTTTCCTCTGCTGAGCGCGCATCACGTGAGACATACGTCATCCCTTTTTGACGCCTCGCGGCGCCGTTCTCCTCCGTGGCGGAGTCGCGGAGGTTTCGTGCTGTCAGCACGAAAGCTCCGCAGGTGCACGCGGCGGAGCCGGGGACGGAGTTTCCCGGGTAGTTGACGTAACGACATCCGTCCGCGGAGTTCCCCTTCGTGTAAATACCCCTTTAGGCGCACGTTTCCGGCTTCAGCGGCGCGATGTCGGCGTCGGCGTCGGCGTCGGCGTCGGCGTAACTGCGCGCGTTGCAAATGGGAATAATGCAACCAGGCGTAACCGCGGGTTGCATTATGGGGTAAAATTTAGCGGGAAATTCAGTGAAAAATTTCCGCTAAATGGGAGGGGAGCGGAAGAGGAGGAGGGAGGAGGGGGAAAATCCTCCCCTCCGTATCCTCCCCTCCTCCTCCTGAAGAGCTGCGCTCTAATTCGGCATTACAAATAAGTGTAAACGTCTTTAATGTTTTTCGTATAGAGAACAGCTCTTGGGTGATTCTTGTTCGTATACGCCAATCAGAGGAGTGCAGTCTACACGAGCACTTAGGGCCGGTTGCACCAACGTCGCTTACCTTAACCCAAAGCGGCTCTTTCCTAAGTCAGCTTAGCGCCCAAAACCGAGCTCGGGTAAGCACGGGTTTAAATTCCGGTTGCACCAACGTGAACCCGGCTTTACAGACGCGCCCCTAGCTAAACGCTGGATTTGCCTAGGGAATGTAGGGACAAACAGAGCGGACTAGGGAACGCTCAGAGGGACGAATACGATTGGCGGAGAGGAATCTCGTGATGTAAACAAAAAACCTGCTGTAGTAGCCGTCGTCGGCGTCTGCCTTTCGCTCTATTTCTTCGGTGAGTAACGAATTAAAGGTCTTCAAATTCAATCATTTTTTTTTCGCTTAACTTTCAAAAACAGGAGTCAACGCTTTAAATAAACACAAATGCTCTTTCATCTGTGATTGTGTGTTTAATATCGGTTGATAACAGAATATTTTGACAGTGACAGTAGTTTTCGTGCTCACATTTTGAGATAAAGGAGCCAACGGGGGCCCCAAATCTCACCGAACGCGAGAAGGACGCTATATACTCGCTACATCGCTGAAGACAAAACATCATCGAGAATAAGTAGGCAGGTAAGATGACTACTAAAATCAAGTGATGCCTGAGACCGATGAGGTTCAAAACAGTGACGAACTCACCACGGCAGCTGCGAAAATGCCCGGAAATCGTCGAATAGAAGTCGAGTTGTCGTCGCCACGAATAGAAGTTGACGTCGCCACAAATGAAAGATATAAAGCAAAATATTCCTAAAAAGCGCGATCACCAGAAAAGTTACGTTTATGGAACTATACAGTTTTCTGAAGCCAAGATTCTACTCGCGAGACAAGGAAAATTCACTGAAGATTGTCTCGAAACTCAGAAAACAAAATAAATTGACTTTTCGCTGTTTTATAATTTAAAAGCGCCGCAATCTGATGCAAACGGCAGAAGGGTCGACAATCAGCTGATCGCCGAGATCATGTACTGCCACTATTCAACGCGCTCATCGGATTGAAGGATATGCGTTGCAAGTAGAAATAAACAAGCTGGTAAATAACAATACGTTACAGTTATGCGAAAATCAGTAAGGTATACATACGAATAAGCTCGTTGACAGAATAACCAACGTGAAGACAGACTTGAGCCCCACAGCTCCGTACGTATCTCGGTTAGGGCTAACAAGCACTGAGAGTGGAGATCCAGCTTGAAAACAGGGGTCGATAAACACTTCACGCGACAATATTTTGCATCCTTGTCACAATCGAAGGCCATTCTGTCGAGACTCTCACGCTGTTCTAGCCTAAAACACTTTGTACAACCAATTTCCTCCACCGCGTCGACCGCCACAAACCAGCCGCCATGTTTTAAATCCAGGATTAAGAAACAACCAAAAGCAAAGCGCCCAATGTTGAGCGCTTACGATAAGCGTAGTTTAGTGCTAGGTTTAGCGATAAGCGATTTTGGTCCAACCGAACGAAACCGAAACTTAGCTTAGGTTCCCGGCTAAGCTCCGCTTTGCGCTAAACGGCGTTGGTGCAACTGGCCCTTAGTTGTACAATATTTCTTTTTCCCTTCATGAACGTAATTACTCCAGTTCTTTCCCTTTCCCCACATCGCGGATTTATCACTTCCGCCGATCCACAAGCGGTCCCTGAAACCTCAGTGATTTAGGACCACTGCTCTAGGACACAGTTATAACCATCAATGACACCGCTCCACCAGACATCGCGTGTGTGTTGAAAAAAGTCAGTGGACACACTTTCTTGCAAAACACGCCGGGGTCAAGCTTTGCGAACTGCGAAAGTGCCATAACGAATGGCGAAGCTCAGGATGGAGTTAGACTTGAAAATGGAACGTGCTCATTGCGCTCATAAAATGAGCATAACGTTTATTGCTATTTCTTTTTGTGGACGTATGTAGCATATTTCTAATATAATCCTATTCTCAGCTTTATCCTACCCCATCTACCGTCCACGGGGACCATGCTCGACATTGGCAAGTTGATCCAGGACGTGTTCGTTGGTCGCAGCGGGTTTGTCGCCCGCTGCGATGTTTCAGCACCACGCTTGACGTATTCGCGAATGCTCGGGAAACTCGCAAATAGATCGGTCGCATCAGATCGTAACAATCTTGATAGCAACTGCCATTGCATGAGGCGTGGCGCTGACCAATTGCGGCAGGGCCAAACCCGCCTGCCAACAAACTGACGTGGAACTCAGACCCCGTAGACGCGTTTCGCGGAAAGCGCTTACCATTTTGTTTGAGTGTGTTGTTTATTAAATTATTCATGCACCGTTCCAACGTGTCAAGGGCTGAACGAGAAGTAAAAAAAATTAACCTGATTAATCACTACAGATTAATCGAATACTTGATAAATTAATCGATTGCGTTGACCTCCAAGCATAATATTCGACACTATAAAAGGGCCGAAACATCACATTTTCTGCCTATTTCTTACTTCGCATCAATGGCGAAACAAAACAAAATCATTTGAAACACGCATCATCGCTCCAGAAACAGCCTGAGTAAATAAAATGTCTGTACAGACCTTTGAAACAAATAAGGTTAACTTCCGAGATTGGGAATTCTCGTTCAATATGAACGGTGTCACGTAAGACAAAGGTAGAACTAACTGAAAACACAGTCGGGCTCAGGCTGGGGTCGGGCTGGTTAGGCGTGATTCGGGCCGGGTTAGGGTTGGATTTATGCCGAAAAGAGCAGTCGGGCTCGGGAAGCGCTCGGGCCAAATTTGTTTTTGGTCGGGTCGGGCTCAGGCTTACGTTTAGAAAGCCCGCTCGGGCTCGGGCCGGCTCCAGGCCAAGGCTTTATAGGGCCGGGTCGGGTCGGGCCCAAAATCCGCACCGATCTGGTCTCTACTTCACACTACCGAAATTGTAGTTCTTCTTTTACGATAACCGGGGACACGCTCTTAGAATACGCTTTGACGAAAATATGAACAGATCTCCCGTATCATGATCCCAGCTTCCTTTGACGCACAATAATATATTAATATTTAAACTCTCATCGCCCAGTAGTAGCAATGGGACAATAAAGTGATTTGCACGAAAAACGTAGATACGCTGTTTGTCGTCTACGCACACACAGAAAAAGAAAATACTTAGAACACACCTACATAGCAGGAGAAGGGAGCAGCAGAATTCCGTCTCCAAAAAAAGTCAAATTGGACGTTTTAGTGATTTATACAGCGTAAGGTTGGTCTGCCAGTAGGGGCGACACTGGTTTACATTGTAGATGAGCAATTTTGCCAGTGCAGTACGACTGCTAACCTGGGGTCTTTAACGTGCTCACGCAGTAGTGATACACGACCGCACGCCGGTACGATGCTCATCCAGATCGAAACGGGCAGGGCTGGGGCTCGAACCCAGGATCCCTGGGTTCTGCAGCGCGAGCTTTCGCTCCACGCGCGTCGAGCTGGGTGTGCGCTTCAGCCCACTCGGCCACCGATCTTTTTTTTTTTTTTTTTTTTAAAGCAAATGTTTATTTACAGGTTAAAAACATAAGCAGCAAGAATGGAAAAAATGAGGTATATACATATGTTAGAGCAAAAAAAGAACGTTACATAATTTAGACATTGCATTCAATGACCCAGGTACAAAGTAAATCAGTTAAAGGTTACAACATTGTTAAAGAGTGCAGTTACCTCAGCTCTGGATGTGTATTACACTCAAAGATCTTAAAAAAAAAATATTTTAGAGTGAGGCACTTGCGAAGGCGACGGATAGTCTTCTCGAAGCATGAAAATTTGGTGCTACCTTTTGACCTTTTTCCAGAGTGTTTCTCAGATTGTTTTTCTATTTCAACTGGTTCTAAAGTTCAAATAGTACAGTCCAATTTGTTAGCAAAGTGTCGCCACGCAGGTTTAGGGGTCAGTGTGAACTCTGTCATGTCTACTCTTGACCACCATAGCGCATGCAGGCCTAAAACCATGATTATCTTCGTCAGGTCAGTCAGCGTCCTTTTGTCGGGCAGCCGTAGGAATTTTAAAGTACACCAACTAATTGACTCTTCAGGTCATCGTGGCCGGACAGGATGGAATCCTGCTCGGTGATGGGACCTTTGGGAGATGACGATTTCGTTCGCCTCTTTCTCCTCCTCTTTGACACCGCCCTCTCCCCTTGAGATCTGGAGCCAGGATCTGACGTGTACAGAACTTGTTCTCCCTTTCTTTTCCCAAGCATTTCCTTGTCGCTGGTTTCATCCATTTCGGACGCCTCTTCGTCTGACTTTATTGGCTCTTCAGCTTGGTCTTCAGCTTGGTCTTCAGGGACAAGAGCACTGAACGAGTTGGTGATGACAACATTGCTCACTGTCTCCTTCGTTGCAGAGCGTGACGACGCCGACCTGTCTTCGCACTTCTCAGTCCGTGATGCTGCGTCTACGTGGGCTGTGCTGTGAGCGGTACTGACCTCTGCCGAAACCTCTGTTTGTGCTGTTTCTTCTGCGTCCATCAAGTATTCTGTAGGAATCTGGAGAGATGCAGCAGTTCGGTTGGCGTACGTTTGAATACAGTCTTCGGGATCGTGGCCAAATTTTCGGCATGCGCTACACCAGGGAGCGCGGCACTGGCCTCGGACGTGTCCGACTTGCCTGCATCGTAGACATTGCGGTGCTCTGCCAGGTACGGAGACAAGTACGGTGGTTCCCAGAATCTTGAGCTCATGCGGCAAGCTGTCCGCAGTCACCCCTTCGTTCAATTCAATTGACAGTATTCTTGTGGTCGTCTCTACTTGTTCGAAGCCGGAGTACTACGTTTGCATCTGGGACGCTAGTTGGAACCCAGTGCACCTTCATGGACAGCGCAATCTTGCTCCCGTCTATTATTAAACATGTCTTGTTCTTTACTTGGATCTCTCGGAGCTGCAGCAATCTTTCTTTTTCTTTGGCAGAACGCACTGTGAGCAGCCACACATGATTGTACTGGTAGGCCCCAAGCGAAGCTAGCTCGTTTGGGTTGATGATTTTCTTCAAAGCAGGACCGAAATCGTCGATGCGGTATGGCCGGGCTGATGGGTCCCCATGAAGAATCAGCGAGTTTTCAAGCAGCTTACCGTCGGGAAGAGGTGGCAGTAAAATCTTGTACTCCATCGTACTTGGTGCAGAGGGGGCAGAAGCAGAAATGGTTTCAGAATGTTCCCGGCTAGGCTTAGCCGTTGAGAATACCTTTACGGAGCCCATTTCCAACGCGGCCATTCAGCTCGTCGTCTTCTTCGAACTCCACTCGGCCACCGATCCCCCCAATTCCGTCTCCGAATCATGAGCTATACTGACAAAATTTGCATATCAAAGATCGTCTCTTGAAAAACATCGTCTGTAGAAGACGAGAAAGAGGTATGTAGATCGACGACGAAAAAGAAGGGACGATGGCGGGTACGGCGCTCCTTCATACTCCTTCAGCAAACGGAATCATCATGTAAATAATGTATATAAAATCTTTTACAGCGGAACTGTTAAGGGCTAGGTTCCCCAGGACCGTGTTCAGTATGTCGACAAAAACTTACCTGTACAGCTACCGTCATCTATAAGCGACGGCGGCAAGCACATAACCAGTCTGGTTTCCGCCGTCGCTCGTAGTTGGCGGCATAGTTGGGCGCGTTGGTGGGAATTCATCGTAGGAAAGAGCGCGAAAAGCAGACGACGACGAAGAAGAAGCACACGTAACGAGCGCAGCGCTCGTCACGTTTGTTTCTTCGTCCTCGTCTATTTTGCGCGCTGTTTCCTACGCTCCTACGCTCTTTTCAGTTTCGGTTTCGACTCACGATGGGTCGGCCGCGCGCGGCTGCGGAAGGAGCGGCGACGTACGCAGCAGCGCGAATGAGTCCCCAACCGCCGCAAAGCCGCTGTCGCCTCGACTTCCACTGCGTCCAGCGCTTCAGATTCCCTTGCAAAAGAGCACATCGCTCGCCTGGAAAGCCGCCGCCGAGAACAGAACCAGCGATGTAAAGGGCGCCGCAAGCCAACGCCACGAACGACGATCGTGCCACGGAGGCCAAGCGCAAGCGCAAGACCCGGCGACAACTGCACTCCACGCCGGCTGAACAGTTTCCGGGTGCGACTCGAGGTTCCAAAGGGAGTTCGTGGAGAACCCGTTTGGCGTCACGTGCGCCGTGTGCGACCGACTCTGATTCGCCGGAGACGTATCCACGATCGGCGGCGTGTCGGACGAGAAGAAGCGGCAATCGGGCGCGTGCGCGTTGCGGCAGTGTGTCGAGTACAGCTCCGGTGGTCTTCCTTCTTCACGAGAGTGGAAGGGCTGAACGTTTTTTTCTTGATCAAACTACCTCGCAACAATTGTCCTCCTAATGTAACGCAAATACATGGTGCCGAAACCCGGGAATAACTTAGCCATGGACAAACAAGAACAGACTCCGAACATTCATCGTAATGCCTGACGATCTTCCAAGGTACAAAGCGCGACAGTGTTAGCGCGAACAAGCGATCGCCAGGTTTTGTGTTTTTCTCTAAAACCGAAAGGCTGTCATCAAAGATAATATTGTTATAGAAAGAGCTCATTTAGGGCTCCAATATAATGGGTAAAATTCTGGGCCCACTAATACTCTTTCCTAATAAAATGCGAAAAGGCGCCGATGTCGTGTTCGCGCTAACAGTTCGCGATGTGTACTTACCGCAACGGAAATGGATCGCATAACGCCAGCGGCCATCGATCAACTCAAAAGAAGAAGAGCTGTGGTTCGGTCATCGGCTACCAGAATCATAACCGAAACCGTCGCTCCTCTAGCTGTAGAACCAAACCCCATCGGTGAACTGGAAGACAAACTTAATATCTTAACAATCAAAGAAGCTGCACTGAAGGAAATTAACGACCAGATTGAGAGAGCCATCACTGATAACACGCTGGAACAGGAGATGGAAACCGCTGAAAGCTACACCGAAAGAAGTAGTGCCGCGAAAACAAAGGTCCTTCAGAGACTCGGAGAGCAAGAGCGAATGATCAGCAGAACGTTGGAGACTTCCACACAAGTTGGTAGATCAGGACAACAGCTCTATGCAAGTCAGACACACGCAACAGTGAAGCTCCCAAATTAGAAATTGACAAACTGTCCGGAGATATTCGGTCATGGCAGGGCTTCTGAAACCAGTTTGACGCTACGATCCACAAAAAAAAAATGTATATTTCTTGGTAGTCCACAAGTTCGAGTACTTGAAGAGCTACCCAAGCAGCACAGAGTTGGCCAGTCATCGGCCAATGGCTGGCAATGGTCCTTGGCCAAGTGGCCAGACAGTGGCCAGAGACTGGCCGGTGACTGGCCTTTATCTGGCCATTGGCCAATGGCCACTGGCCATCAGCCATCGGCCAAGCATTGGCCAATGAATGGCCACTCTCTGGCCACTGGTCAAAAGACCATCGCCAGACATTGGCCATTGCTTGGCCAAAATCCGTGCTGCTTGGGTACCTTACAAGCAAAGCTACTGCCGCAATTGACGGTTTTAACGAACATCTAAGATTTACGCAGTTGCACTGGACATTCTGAAAACAAGATTCGGGAAAAATAATTCATCATAGACAAGCACCTGGCACGGATGCTGTCAGTAAGAACAATAAGCAACTCTCAGAACATCGAGAAGCTCAGGTTATAATACGACGAAGTTGCGTCTGGAGTCCGAAGTCTTAAGGCACTTGGTGAATGTTCAACCACATACGTACCAATCCTCCTAACGGTTCTACGTAAAGCCGTGCCATCACATCTTGAACTGGAATATCATCGAAAAACAACAGCAGCAGCAACAAACGAAGGCAACGAGCTCAAACGCTTCTTGGATCTTCTGAAGATTAAATTTGAAAGCCTAGAGCGGACTCAGCATGGAAACCAAAGAAAACCAACTGCCAATTTGGATAGAGCTACTCCTGGGGGAAGAGACCGACAGACACAATACCCGCCTCGACAGCTATGTTTGCAACAGGAACTCAAAAGAAGATAAACAGTGCCTGTTCTCTGGATCCTATGACTACCTCGCTGTCAACTGTTCTATACCAATGCCCATGGTAGAAAAAAACAAGTGCTGAAAAAGAGCAATCGATGCTTTCGATGCACGAAGCAAACGCACCATGCAAAGGATTGCAGAAGCGCAAGATGGCTAAAGTGTGCACAGTAATCTAAAAGGCATGCCACGGCAATGTGCGACCCAAGTTACATTGCTGTAGGAAACAAAAGTCCGCACAACAAATTCAGTACAAATATGGAGGAAGCTTCTAGCGAAACAGTGCTGCAGTCTTTTCTAAGGGCAACGAATAGCATGAACAGAGGGCCGTGCCAAGTCCTTCTACAAACGGCAAAAGTACCGACAGAAGGCGAACAAAACGGTGTGCTTGTCCGGCTCCTCATTGATGGGGGAGGCCAACGCACCGTGAGACGAAGCATCTCAGAGAAACTTCACCTGGACGTTTCGGAAGAAGAGGACTTAACGATCTTCACCTTGAGGGAAGGCACTGCAAAATCCGCAAGGAGGTGTCGAAGAGTGGAGCTATGGCTGCGCAACCTATACAACCGAAAAGACGTAAGAATTTAAGCCCTAGAAGTTCCACACATCTGTGCTGACATCATTCACACACCACCAGACGTCACGCGGGACATATTAGAAGACATGCTAATTGCTGAACCTTCTCTTAACGACAACGAATGTCAAAACGGAATTAGCCTGCTAATCGAAGCCGACCACTACGGGGACGTAATAGGTAGAAGCGTGAGACGTCTAAAAACAGGATTGGTGACCGTCGACACCATCCTCGATTGGACTCTACAAGGACCCATGTCCTCAAGATCATCTAGTGCTGTCTACTCATTGATTACATGAGTGATGACGGCTACAACCGCTGACAGATCTGATATATCAACACAACTGCGATCGTTCTGGGAACCGGAGCATATCGGAATTCAGGAACAGAAGCGTCCACCAACCAAATTGCTCCATTTGAACACTTTAAAATGTATGTAAAATATGAAGACGGAATATATCAAATTTTCCTACCATGGAATGAGAAAGTTGAGATGCTCAAAGAAAACAAAGAGAACGCAGAACGAAGACTCCAATCGCTGACTGGACGCCTCAAGAAAAACAAAGCGCTTACAAGAGACTACGGCACAGATATATGGACACAGATAAACGGATACAAACATATACATTACGTCTTACTTCACCAGTGTTCAAGCAGAATGTGTTCATACAAAAACTACAGTTCACTAGAAATCCTTTATGCTACGCATTCTTAATTGCAAACCCGCGCGTGGGCAACCAGAATCATCTGTTAAATTCGCAAATGAAAACCAGTGAACCCATGAATGCCGTTGCAACATGGCGAAATTCGAAAGGTTCAACATGTGTGAACCAACCAGAGCGACGAAGCGAAGCACGCGGCAGATCTCCACACGAGAAGCTTTTTTCGGATGTACGACTCCCTCACCTTCCATTCTTTATCAAATTAGAAGCTTAAGCTGCGTTTAAAAAGGTCACTAAACGGTTTATCCACTTTGTCTAAACACTACTACACTCTAAGAAATGCCTGCGCGTCTACTTACCCACAAAACACTCGAGGAGCCAATCTCTGCGATCAACGAAATCAGCCCAGCGAATTATGAGGCGGACCATCTGTTTAGACCTCAAAATGAAGTCTGCGCTGTGGCATTACGCAATGCAAGCATGACGCTTTGCATTGCGTGATGCCACAGCGCAGACTTCATTTCTTGGTCTAAACGGATGTTCCGCCTCATTATTCGCTGAGCTGATTTCCTAGATTGCAGAGATTGGGTCTTTGAGTGTTTTGCGGGTAAGTATACGCTCAGGCATTTCTTAAAGTGTAGGAATCACTCCCTAATGTTAATACCTGAATAAACTTGCCTTAATTTTTCTTGCTAGGCAATGGCAGTCGCCGAAACAATTCAATGAATATGAGCTTCCTTTATCTCTTCAACTCAGAAACAGAACAAGCGGCCCTGTGGCCTGGTGCCTATCCTGTGCTTCCAACGTTAGTCATACCCACGAGTTGGGCTTGGCAAAGTAGAAAACACGTGCTGAACTCTAGACATTGTTAGAGTTCGGCTATGCTCAGCACCGCAGCGGTTGGACACGAGTCAACACCCGAGTGTCCGCCGAGGCATTGATTGTTACGAGTCGAAGTCGAGCGCTCACGCAATCCTCGTGTCCAATCGCTGAGCCGCGTTCGACTGTCGTCAGGCGGGTGGTTTTTATCCCGCAATTACACCATTAAGCTTTGCGAACGCAAGGCTAAAAGAAATAGTCTCCTTTTATCCTCACAATTTTATCATGACCAAACAGCTTCTAGATCAGTGGTGGTCTGTGCGAGTATACTTGGGCCAGACTAGGATCAGTACGCCTCTGCAAAGTCATGAACATTCCAACCCAATATTTTTTTACGACCCCTTTAAGCATAAAGTGACAAAGGGCGACAGCTACTGCGCGGTGACATGTACTCAGTTTCACTTTATGCGCGAGCACAGCAAAAGCTACAAGAACGAGCTTCGGACTTCCAGTGTCCCTGCCGAGCACATGCGCTCGTTTTGTGCAAGAATCGCACAGGGCAACATGCTTGTACTTTTACGTAACTTCGCCTTTGCTCACACATTAAAGAAAATAAACATTCATTATCCAGAGGCTAGAAATCTTGATGAAAGGAGTACAGCAGGAAGAACCAGGCCACGTATCTGGATCACTGTCTTCTACGCTCCTATAGTTTCCACTTATCTTTCTTAAATACTAGCCAAACCCTGCGAACCGCTGCCCTTTGAGACGCTCATGACCGCCTACTGGTCCCTTGGAGCCAGTAAAGCGCACCCGGGGGTTCTTTGGATCCTATGACCTCAACTGATGTCTCACTCGAAAAAGCCCAAGCCTAGCGACCATATTCCACCCGAATGCCGTAAAAAGTATGCCTATGTCTCGGAAACACTGCGTCTGTGCCTCATCCCAGCGAAACGCCGAAAAGAATCAAAAGACGGAGACGATGAAAGCATCTCCTCAAAATCTACCATCATCGTCGACGTTCGTGAAGATGGTGAGATAACGAATGACTCGCCTGGCAACAAAGATGGCATTGTCCACGTGGAACACCGCCGCAAGAGAAGCACTGCAGTACGAGTTCTCCTAATCCCAAAGGATAAAACTTACCGCCTAAAGCAGCTGAATCGTTTTGACCTAAGGAGTGCGATCAATGCAACTGCAGAAAGGAATGTATTGCGCCATCATTTCAAAGCACGCGGAGGACTTTGCATTGAAGTCGCCGAACAAGATGCCGCCCATAGACTGCTGAAAATGAAAACGCTCTGCGGCTTTCAAGCGTCCATGCCCACCGTTTACCCTCAGAATTACGGGCTCATCAAGGGCGTTCCCCGGTGGTACTCCGACACCCTATTTTTGAATTACCTTGCACCAGAGTGAGTCATCGTGGTCCGACGTCTCTTTCAGAGACGTGATCAACCAGGAGCCTCAGCTACACCGACAGGTAAGGTTTGCCTAACCTTTCGTCCGAGCACCTTGAGACCAGCCCAAATAAATCTGGGTTTTACAAGACACAACGTAACTGAACACATGGTAACACCACCACGCTTCTTCAAGTGCAAAGTCATATGCCACGTAGCGAAATACTGCAAAAGGAGAAACCAAGTGTAAGAAATGTGGAGCTCAACACCACATAACAACTTGCTCAAAAGAGACCGACGCCAAATGGGCCAACTGCGGGGATCCACACCCCGCAGACTATGTAAACTGCAAGGTATGACTCTCAGCACTATCATGTACAAAGACTGCTGTGTACTCGGACACCCGCCACGCGCTCCGCACGTGAGACTGACGAGCCCAGAAGCACATGCCTTGAGCCGGGGCTCGTGACTGGGTTTTGACCCAGGTCGGCGATCCAAAAAGCGGCGCTCTTCCAGAATAAAACCTTCGGGTTTCCACCATCCTTGTGCTTTGCATCAAAGACATTCCTTCGAGGCCTAAAACTAAGGAAAAAAGCAGCACATTTCACAACAGTTGCAGGTGACTTTCCGGCCCTCATTTGAAACTATGACGCCTCATCTAAGGATTCGCCCCAGGTACCGCCACCTCCAGAGCCCGCGAAACCAAAGAAGATAATGAAAAAGTCGCAGTCTGCGTCTCAGGGCTCTGCTTCCGCTATATCAGATGAGACCCCTAATGTGAATGACTAACAGGCTGGATTATCACAGTCAAATACGACATCCGGAGGCCTGCGGAGCTTTAGCAGCGTTTTGGCGAGTAATTCAGCTCATGAATCAAAGATGATGAAAGATATTCCAACTCGTCCACCCCTTCCACGACAAAGTGAAAGCACTGACAGTTCCAGGAACGCAGTTGTAAGGATTGTCTTAACAACTATTAGGCAAGTCATGGAACGTCTGCCAGAAGGACAAGTAAAAGCTGCCCTTAAAGGCATATTGTGCTTAGGAGCCCTTCTTGCGCTTCAATCAAGAAAATGGCTTCTATCAATGTTGACAAACAGAACCACCTGACAGGGTATCAAGGCCGCACAGATTATGTTGTACCCACGATCCTACAACGAAACTGTGGAGGACTGCAATAAAAGAATTCTGAATTATCTTTATATGTACAGCGGGTTCCCATCCCAATATGAGCTCTTTCGGAGGCAGGGCTTTCAGTTAATTGCTCATATCAAGATACAAGACCTACTGCAATCGTTCAATCACGACATTTCCTTGATTGTGCTGCATTTTATATTCGCCAAGAGTTACCTCAGTGTCAGATTGCAACTGATTCTTTGAATAGTGCTGATGCTAAATTCGTTGCTGTAAAAATATCATTTAATACATCTACCATCACAGTTATATCCATCCACATCAGACCGGGCAGAGACTCCGGCATAATGGGCGTTTTGCAAGATTGGTGCAAGTACCATAAACCTGCTTTATAGTATATAGTGATTTTGACGCACACCATATGCGTTGGGGAAGCGAATCAATTGACAACCGAGGTCGAAGACTTGAACAATTAATTTTGGCACGTGAACTTTCTGTAGCCAACACAGGTGGGCCAACTTTCTACAGGCCACCCTCTACATTTTCTGCACTAGATATGACATCTCATAACTCCACCCTTAAGCTTTCTTGGAAAATTGCCCCGGACGCCACCAAAGCTCTTCGACGCCTCGTCGAAGAGCTTCGGTGGTCCTTCTGTGAAGAGCTTAGCACACACACACCTGGAAGCAAAATCTGGAAGGTTATCCGATCTCTCACCGGAGATACACGTCCCATTCGACTTTTCGAAACTCTCGCACTCGCTCAGACTAAATCATTTTAAGAACTCGCAGAAAAGTTGGCTTACACGTACGAAAGTGAAAGTACCGTATTACCAGTACCACCCACCACAAATACAGCCCGCAATGATATGGACGATGCTTTCACTTAAGACGAACTGACAGCAGCATTACACCGATGTCGACGAAACAGTGCAACAGGACGAGAGGGCATATTTTCACGAATGACAATTGATGAGGCGATAATAACTGAGGAAACTAAACGTTTAATTGGGCGAACTTGTGCCCAAAAATAAAAGAGAACAGAAGAAAGCAGAGCGTCGCGGGCGTCGAAGTCGGCGTGACAGCAGAGTCGAAGGCTGTACACCCGTGGGGTTCTGGAAGATTCGGCGTAGAAGGTTCTGCGTGTAGAACATTCCGACCTCGAACAAGCAACACGGTTCTCGAATTTACCAGAACTTCGTCAGAGTCAGAGTGAACAAAACTGCGTCTCCGTGGCCAGGGATCGAAGCCAAGCTTTCTGCGTGGAAGGCACGCGCGATAACCATTAGGCCACGAGCGCGCTGCCTGCTTGGTCAGCTGCTCTCGCGGCAATATCCTATCAGGCTCTTCAAAATGTACCCATTGAAGGCTTCATTGAAGTGTAACGATTGTTTAACTTCATCTGGGAAACGGGAAAGGACCCCGAAGAGTGGAAATTATCCATCATCATACAAATCCTGAAGCCCGGGAAGCCATTATATGACCCATGCTCACATAGACCCGTCGCCTTGACCTCATGCGTTGCCAAATTCTAGAACGCATGATCCAAAACAAGTTGACATGGTTTCTGGAGAAACATAACATGCTTACCTAACAAGACGACAGGTTTTTGTTAGGCTTTCTCTGCGACAGACAATATTCTTGACCTAGTCGGCAGCGTAGAAGATGCTAGAGCTCAGCAACAGACCCCACTTGTGATATATTTTGACTTGAAGAAAGCTTTCGACACTAAATAAAGCAGGTGTCCTTCAGCGGCTTAGTACTATAGGAATCATGGGCTGCATTCAAACCTTTCTGGCCAATTTTTCGCATAGTCGACGGTTTGAGGTTTTTCTTGGAAATACACTGAGCAACTTACATTGAAAACATAGGGCGCTTCCCCAAGGATGAACACTAAACCATGTACTATTCATGCCCTGGCTGAACTGCCAAAAGCAATAACACGTGGACCGCTAGTGATCAACGTTTCCATCTACGCGGATGACGTCTGCCTATGGACCAGCATTTGAGACGCGATATGCTTCGTCGATCATTGCAGCTAGCTACGACGTCTGTTCAACTGTATCTGGCTACAGTCGGATTTCAAATTTCGGTAAGAAAGACAACCTACGTGTTCTTTACACCTGTTCAAAGGCGATCATACGCGGATATTGATATGTATTTAAATACTGCAAATATTCATCGGGTCAGGACATATCGCTTTCTTGGAGCAACTGTCGACGCGAAACTTCAGGGAAAAGCACAAGCAGATGCCATTGCCACAACGTTAAGTAAATTTACAAACGCCGTCTGTCGCCTCGGTGGTCAGCCATGGGAAGATTCACCATCTTCCATTCTACGTTTACATAAAACTGTTGTGATGGGACGTATGCTGTACAAAACTCCATGCACTCGACTTTTGAACACCCAATTGTTACGTCCTGAACGCATTCAACGAAAAGGCGTCAGTACGGCACTGGGCGTCCCTCGAGCAGCATCAAAAGAAAAAGTGTACGCCGAGGGCAATACACTGCCTCTACTGCTTCCTATTACAAGAAACTTTATGCAACAGTTCATACGCATAAGTTAAAAACAAGAACTGCCCTTTTACCTCGTTTGGAAGCGAGAAGTGAGTCCAGATACAGCCACCTATTAGGAAAATTATATTTTTAGACCTATCTCTTCGTTGCACGAAACTACCGGAATACATGGAAAATTCCCCCTGGCTCCAGCACTCAACCGAGTATTAGGAACATCTACTATACTCTGTTTTACCTTGTGTTGTACCGCAGGAAAGGCTACAAGCGCGAGCCCATGGCTCTATAGCAGATCTCGGCAGCACAAGCTCTCGTGCACCAATGGCAGCTGCCAACGCTTTGAGCTCGCGCTTCTAGCCTTCGCTGCGGTACAACATAAGGTGAAACGGAGTATAGGCATTCGAAAAAAAAAAGACACCTCAGACATCGTTCTTCAGAGAATCGCTGAACAAGCTCTCGAACCGCGGTACACAAAAGCTCTTCGAATTTACACCGACGGCTCACTGTACCGATGCCGACAAAGTGCAACTGCCGGTTTTGTCATCCCAGCGATGAAAATTCAATGGAGTGGCCGATTTGGTAAATTGGTGTCGTCAACCTCCGCTGAAATGGAGGTTATCAAGAATGCTCTGTCCACACTTCCTGAAACCAACGAAGACTGGAATAAACAACTAGCTGTCGTCAGAACCGATTCCCGCACATCCCTCAGAAGGCTTACGACAGCAGGATTACCTGACTAACAAGTTAGGACAGTTTTAAACCTACTGAAAGCCCTCGCAGGAAAACACATGGCAGTACAGTTTCACTGGGTACCTTCACATGGTGGAGTTCCTGGGAACACCGAAACTGACCAACTAGTGGGAGATGCACATAATCAAGTTCCCTCAATACAAAGTCCTGTACATTTTAAGGACTCGCTTGGCCTGGTCAAGGCACACATCGAAGATCTCGCTCCTTCTAGCCGAACGGCATACCAGCCCTGCATTACCAAGGAATTTCCTCGTGCAAGCAACACCATTCTAATGTGTTTACTCACATATAGTGCATTTACTAAATATTTCCTACCTAAAGTTGGTGTGGTGGATATCCCATTGTGTACAACGTGCAATGAAGAAGAAACTATTCAGCATCTGCTGCTTCATTGTGATGATTGTGATGATATCACAGCGCCGGAAACAGCAGATATTATATTTCCTACTGGATGCATAGGCCGACGCCGTAAATTTCAGCGACTACTTCTCTGCTTCCTGGCCTTCTACCGGCCTATCCGACAGACTGTAACAGTCCTTCACGGTTATGTGTCCTGCTAGGAGCACAGGACACTGCCCCATCGGAGTCAAGCAGGCGCATCATGTGCGTGTGTATGTTCGTGATCCTGTTCTATACATTGGTCACAATCATCCTAACTGCCATTTCTTTTATACTTTTCATCCTCCTGTTTCCTCTTTCTACTCTCTTCTCATTTCCTTATTTCCTTTCTGGCAGAAACAGTTGGCAAGCCCTGCAAGAACAACACCTCTCTCACCTCTACGACATCCCCCCCCCCCCCCCGGTGATGAAAGGAAAATAGCTCTCCGGTTGTGTGTGTTTGCAGAGCGGGATATGATGCAGGTCCTCACCTTGAGGCCATAATTGGACTCCTCGTACAAGATGGACACGTAGGTCCACTTGAGCAGCTTGACGATTTCCACCATGGCGTGCGCTTGGTTCGTGTCCGAAGGTACAGTCCGTAGGAAGTACTCGAAGCGCTGCTTGTTGCTCAGCTCGGGGCTCGTTGAGAAGAAGCTCACCTGCGCAAGAAATCTTTTTGTAACATCGCCGACTCTTGCTAGTTCTCATCTCTACGTCACCAGGCACGTTTACCCATAAAAAACAGTCGATTGCGACACTTGTCCAAGAATATTACACGCAAGAATTTATGACACAACAAAGAAAGGAAAAGACATAAATATTTTATTCGCTTAACTCTCATCTATACACTGCGCAACAGAGTTAGTGCAAACAGGAGATATGCCCCTTTTCGCTGTTTGTACAAGTGGAGTTGCCCCTAATAGCGAGCAACGAATTTAATCGCCTAAGGTCTTCTGCCAAGATAATAAAATTCCAGAACACGGACAGTGTACGTTGATGGCAGTCTTACAGTTGCGAAAGAAAAAAAAAAAACCTGACAACTGTCAGCTTATTCTAGCAGTGTCGCGTTCGGTAGCTATGCCTACAATCATGCGGACTGCATTTACTATGTTAAGGTTGTATGTATCTCTCATTGAGACTCTGGGCCGTTGGCCATATGCCTGAGTGACCCGGCAAATTAAAGTGAAGCCCCAATGTTTGTATTCGATGCAATTAAACGGAATATTATGTTTCATACATTCCTTCGGCTGAGTTGGTTGACATATGTATATATGTCTTTCATCAGTAGACTCTCTTTTACACAAACGTCGCAAAAGGCGTTCAGTCAAATTATTTGGGCGATAGGAGATTTAAATCTCAGCGTGTCCCACTCCGGTATTACCCGGTTTCGTTCAAACTAGCTTCAGTGTCTGGTGTGAAGGCCATTTATATTTCAGCGTGACATGTAGGAATAAAAAAACGTTTTTTTTTAGAGCGCAGCTCTTAGGCGCTTCTTTCCGGCTTGAGAGGCATCGCCGTCGCAGTCGGCATAACCGCGCGCGTTGCATTACGGGAATAATGCAAGCGGGCGTAACCGCACGTTGCAATACGGGAAAATTTACCGGCTAACTTTAGTGGGAAATTTTCCCCGCTAGGTTTAGCGGAAAAAGTTTCCCGCTCAATTTAGCGGGGAAATGTTACCGCCAAAGTTTGCCGGAAAGTTTCCCGCTAAATTTAGCAAAACATTTCCCCGCCAATTGAGCAAAACAATTTTCGCTGAACTTAGCGGGAAATTTAGCGAAAATTTCCGGCTAAAAGGGAGGGCAGCAGGCGAGGAGGAGGGGAGGGTTCGGAGGGGGAGGAGCAGCATACCCTCTCCTCTGTTCCCTCTAATCCTTCTCCTCAAGAGCTGCGCTCTGATTCGGCATTACAGGATATTGTAAACGTGTATCATTTTTCGTTTCAATGGTATTAGCCCCGTGCGCGACCGACAGCGTCGCTGTGGTCGGCCGTTCCGCGATTGGCCGAACGCTGACTACGACGTCGGAAAGGGGATTTATCATCGACGAAAGTAAGAGGAATGAAAGAACTTTAATTTTGACGGTGTTGGCAGTGTTCCTTTGAGAGCGCAATGATTTCAAGCTTCCACCATGCTAAAAACAAACACCATCGAACTTGTTGTTTGCAAGGTAATGACGTCACAGGGGGAAACCACAGGAGGGCGCCACCAAAACATCTCGCCGCTAATTGTCGAGTTTTGATACAATTTTAAAGTGATTAACACCATCTTCATCTGATTGTTTAACAAATGGCTTCCACACTGTTACGGATTGTTACAGGGGTTATTTTCTGGATCTTTAAGAACATCGTTGGAGGATAACAAAGTAGGCAGTGCATTTAACGTCAACCTGGAGCGATCGCATGTTGCCGTTGTTGTTTCTGTTAATACGTCTCAAGATGGGGTGGAAACCCAAGTTTAGTTGCTTCCCCTTAAGATGTAATGTTCCTGAGGAGGTAACACAAATTACAGGAAGATTCATTAGTGGATGCTTAGAGAATGCGTTTTCTTGACCCTTGGAAACGCCACGCACGCCCCGTTTGCGAAACGCTAACGCTGACCCCTTTTCACTCATTACAAAAAGTTAATTAACAAATTTTGAGTAATTATTCGATTAGCTCCCTAGACTATGTCCCCACTAAACTTAGCGCATTAGTGTATCTTTCACTGTATTTTTTTTTCTAAAAAGATTTGTAAAGTCTAAAAATAAACACCCTGTATAATCTTCTCTGTTTAGCATATCTGAATAGTAACTAGAAAAACCGGAGTTCGAATCCCGGCGCCACCAAAGATATTGCCCTTCGGCGGCTTCGTAACAGTTGTTCCGTTAGATTAGTACCGTTCATTCATCTGCCTATTTCTGATTAATCCAGTGTTTGATACGCCGGGTTCGACAACTGAAACGCGGTTTTCCTACCCGCATAAATAAACTACGCATTGCAGTAAGCTGAATCTAAGCCAGAATATGAAAATGGCGACGTGAAAAAGATGCGAAAATTTGATAACATGACGTCATCTATATCAAAAGGTAAAAAGGAAAGACGAATTTTCTGAATAAGCTGACGCCCACCTAAGTTTAGTCAGAAAAAGAAATACCACAGTGGACGGATTTGGCATTTATTCAGTAAAATAAACTTGTAAGCAAGAAAGGCAATATTGCTTCCTTTCCCGCTGACAACTTTGTTTCACTGAGGTGGAGGACTCTGGCTTATTCTATTCCTGCTGTTAAGAATGGAACCTTCGGCGACCTTTTCCGAGTTTCAACGCAGCGGAAACGAGTCCCGAAACGAGTCCCGACGTGTTCAGGACTGTCGCCCACCTGTCGGAGCCTGCCCAAAACGAGTCTCAACGCGTCCGTGACGTCAACGGGACGTGTGTCTGTGTGCGTGTGGGTTCGTGCGCTCCGGAAGGGGAGAGAGGCATGACTTAACTGCGGAGAACCATGGCTACGACGCACTTCTGGCTACGACGCGGCGGTCTTTGCTGCAACGCACTTGGCGGTGGTTTGCTACTCGCACCTGCTGCCCTGGCGGAGAGTGAGGGAGAAAACGGACCCTATATAAGGCGGAGCGTGGGGCTGCTCCGTTGTTCTCTTGGATTTGACAACTGTATCGCAACCATGTAATTAAACCGTTCGTTACGTTACCAATTCTCCCACCTCCACAGGACCCCTGGGTTCTTCACTTCGGGGAATGGTCGTCGTCACGAGCCAGGAGGCCTCCGGACGTGCGGCTTAAACCCCGCCTCGAACAACTGGTTGGCAGCGGTTGGGATCGGACCATGCGACATCGTGCTACATCTGTGGGTGAGCGTTTGGACTTTGCTTTGAGATTCGCCAGGCTTCAGATTATGGGTAATTAATTTTGAACTGCTGGGAATCCTTAGTGTTTGACTCGTGCGCTAGGTTTGTGTACAACCTCGCGACAAGTTTTATAGCAAAGCCAAAGCTAAAGAGCAGCGATCATGGATCTGATGAGGTTACTGAGAACAGATTTACTCTGTTTATGTGAAGAATTGGGTGTGGAGGTGGAGCAAAAGATGAAGAAATCTGAGATCAGTAAAGCAATTTCAGAGAGCGCGGAAGCAGAGGAAATTAAGATTGCGTGGGAACTACTTCAGAACGCTAAAAGTGAAGCTGCAGCGAGATAGGAACGAGAGCAGGAGCAGGCTGCAGAGAGAGAGGAACGAGAGCAAGCTGCAGCGAGAGAGGAACAAGCGCAGGATGCAGCGAGAGAGGAACGAGAGCAGGCTGCAGCGAGCGAGGAACGAGACCAGGAGCGAGCGCTGAAAAGGCTAGAGCTCGAAATTGAACAACAGCGATTATACTCGCAGAACAGTAGAGTTGGGGCTCCGGTACGAGCAAGTGAGACCGAGTCGTATCAAATGAAGAAGCTCCTGCAACCGTTTAAAGTTGGGGAAGACGTGGGCCTGTTCTTAGTTAACTTTGAGAGGACATGTGAGAAGTTGAGCTTCGCCCCAGAAACGTGGCCGCAACGGCTTTTGACTTTGTTGCCCTGTGAGGCTGCAGAGGTTGTCGCGCGCCTTAGTGCTGGAGACGCGGACGACTACGACAAGGTGAAGTCCAGCCTTTTGAAGCGGTACCGCCTTTCTGCCGAGGCGTTCCGTCAAAGGTTTAGAAACGCATCCAAAAAGAGCAGCGAGGGCTACTCGGAATTCGCGTACGGGCTTAAAACCAATTTGATAGAATGGTTAAAGAGCGAGGAAGTGTACGAAAGCCGAGACAAGGTAGTCGAGTGTGTGCGCCTCGAACAGTTCTTTCGTAGCATTCCGCAGTCAGTCAAGCTCTGGGTGCAGGATAGGGTGGGAGTCGACTCTGTCGAAAGGGCCGCTTTGCTAGCCGAAGAGTTCGCAACGCGTAGAAAGCTGAGCGGAGAGGAAAGCGAACCCGGCCGGAGCGATCAGCGCAAGACCTTCCGACAGGGAAACGGCTCGCGAGAAAACGGGCCCGAGAAGCCCGAAGCAGGACAAAAGGTCCCAGAAAAGAGCGCAGAACACTCGAACGGAGACGAGGCGCAGAAAAGCCCAACAGGGCAGTTCGAGGCAAGGAAGCCGTTCCTGTGCTACAACTGTCAGGAGCCGGGACACACAGCGGCCAGATGTAAGAAACCGCGGGTTGTGTTCTCGTACGTGAACGGTAGTGACAAGGACCTGAAGCTTCTTCGTCCCTATCTTCACGAGCTCCAGGTAAACGGAAAGCCGTGCAGGGTGCTTCGGGACAGTGCAGCGACGATGGACGTTGTTCATCCGTCGTATGTAACGACCTCCGATTTTACTGGAAAGGTAGTTTGGATCAAGCAGCTGCTCGAAAAGCACAGTGTCTGTCTGCCTATGGCGACGGTAAGGATAACTGGCCCGTTCGGAGAGCTAGTGACAGAGGCGGCTGTCTCGCAAACAGTCCCGTTGGAGTATCCTTATTTGTTTTCTAACCGGTCAGATTTCCTGCTGCGCGAAAGGGGTCAACAACTGGGAGAAGGGCTAGTTCAGTCGTGTACGAGGTCCAAATCGCGTCAGGTCGCCCCTTTGTTGACGAGTGATCCAGAGCCAGAGGCAGATGACGGGGAGCAAGCACTCCCAGAGTTGGAGGCAGAAAACCGGGATGAGAGGGACCAGGTTGTAGAACAGCCTGACCTCGTAGCACTAGAAAGCGTACGCCGTCCCAACGCGCCGGCGAAAAAGGCGGAGGAAGACGGCATCAGGGAAAGATCTTTCGTAGCTCCGGCGTCACGTAACTTTGGTCCTCTGCTACGAGTAGACCGAGTGTCTTTGACAGTCGAGCAGAAGAGCGACCCTAGTGTGCCAGGGTTTCGCGGTACAGCTCAGGAGATTGCTAGGACCAATGTGACGGGGCATGAAAAAGGCGGATTGTTTTATCGGCGCTATAAGGACCGCATTTTCACGTCTAGAAATCACGTGAAAATCGATCACTATGACTTCAGCGTAAGAAAAAGGAAAGGCAAATTTAACGGCAATGCCGATGGGTTGAGCAGATTTTTCTGATATCACCAAAACAGTAGGGATGATCTCAGAGGTTTTCGTCATCCACGGGAATGAGGATCAAAGTGGGGGCACTTTGCCCAAAATGACCTCACAAATTGCGAAGGGTTTTGTCTTTTGTATTTTGTTCATAGTGACCTCGTTAGAAAAATGAGTTTTGTTTTGGCGAGAGCGGGTCAAATTGCATTGTTTTGGCAAATTTTGGTAATCCGTAATCCAGTCTGGCGGGTCTCTGGCGAATTCCGAGCGTTTGACTGCGGTGTGGCGTGGTGTTGTGGGGGACGTTTCCGCTAATGCCTCCGTTGTAAGAGGTTTGGGAGTTTGTTTAGTGCTTGCAGCGTCTTCTCAAGGCCTACTCCAAGCCCACCTCTTCAGGCCAGCGATTGTACCACCGGCCATTCAAGGTTTCCCTGGCCCCGGAGGGGCTCTTAAGAATGGAACCTTCGGCGACCTTTTCCGAGTTTCAACGCTGCGGAAACGAGTCCCGAAACGAGTCCCGACGTGTTCAGGACTGTCGCCCACCTGTCGGAGCCTGCCCAAAACGAGTCTCAACGCGTCCGTGACGTCAACGGGACGTGTGTGTGTGTGCGTGTGGGTTCGTGCGCTCCGGAAGGGGAGAGAGGCATGACCTAACTGCGGAGAACCATGGCTACGACGCACTTCTGGCTACGACGCGGCGGTCTTTACTGCAACGCACTTGGCGGTGGTTTGCTACTCGCACCTGCTGCCCTGGCGGAGAGTGAGGGAGAAAACGGACCCTATATAAGGCGGAGCGTGGGGCTGCTCCGTTGTTCTCTTGGATTTGACGACTGTATCGCAACCATGTAATTAAACCGTTCGTTACGTTACCAATTCTCCCACCTCCACTGGACCCCTGGGTTCTTCACTTCGGGGAATGGTCGTCGTCACGAGCCAGGAGGGCTCCGGACGTGCGGCTTAAACCCCGCCTCGAACACTGCCAAGAACAGAGGAGAGATAAAGGGCGACCAGGGACTAAACTTATAATATTCTAAACTCCCGTTAGAAAGCGTTTGTATCAAATGTACGACTTATCCGAATGTGCATCTTTTGCAGTTCAACATGCCGCCGTCCTTGAATTGGTAAAATTATCGACAGTACATTTGCAGCCATGACAACTCTATCCTCCTTGTCATGATTGAATCATTACTCGGCAATGAACGAAGCTACTTTAAAAAAAAAAACCACAAACTAACCATCGTGTAATCATTGTGTAGAACTTCTTTGCTTAAAGGGATACTGAACCAAAGAATTTAGTGTCCATAATAAATGTCGCACGTTCTTTCCACGAGCCAGCAGCCGCCGGTGTGCGCGAGCACACGCAACGAAAATGACGTCAAAGACCTCCATTCGCGCTTAAAGGGGTACTCCGGCGATTTCTTCATGGTCCCAGATTTGCTTGAAATTTTGCTAAACTCGCCAAACAACATCGCTAAAATAGTATCCCAAATATTAGGTCAAAAATAATTTTTTTTCACGAAGTTATTGAATTTACAATTTCGGTCCTCACCGTGTTTTTCAAACTGAAAGTCTCTACTGGCAACAACAAAAAAGTTACGTCAGTGGAAGGCAGGGGTTCACTTTTTGGGCTGTAGAATTTATTCACAACTGATTCCAAGCAGTTTCATGGTGTCAAATCAATGCTTTAGAAGCTCGCTCCAATACCCGCGCGCCAGCACGGATTAAATGATTGGCATATTCTATTTTTTAGGCTGCTTGCTCGACTGGCAAGCCTGCCTGCCACTGACGTCACGGCACTGAAAAGTGCGGGTATATTTGAATGTTGGTTTTTGCATCATTTCCATTTGCCGATTTCACAATAACTAATATTAATTTCGCGATACTAAATAGCATACTGGAAAGGGTAAAGGCCGGGGAGTCAGAAAATATAGTTAGTTGAGGTAGCTCAAAAAATCGCCGGAGTACCCCTTTAAGAGGACAGTGAAATGCATGGGCTTCGGGTCAAAGGAGAATAAATGCAGGCTTTTCATCTCTACAAGTGAAAGCTACGTGCTTGTTGAACAAATAATCGCTTACCTTTTACACCAGACACCACTGTGTAGATGAATAACTTGTCTTTATTCTCCTTTGGCCCGAAGCCCATACATTTCACTGTCATCTTAACCGCGAATGGAGGTCTTTGACGGCATTTTTGTTGCGTGTGCTCGCGCACACCGGCGGCTGCTGGCTCGTGGAAAGAACGTGCGCCACTTATTATGGACACTAAATTCCTCGGTTCAGTATCCCTTTAAGGCATCCTTCTTCCCTAACACAATAATCGAATGGAACAAACCAGCTAGAAGTGTTTTCAGTTCAGCTGCACTAACCCTTCTTAACGACGAGCTACCTAAGCACTTCTCAGTCGAGTAGTTGCCTGCATTGCATTGTTAGGATTTGTTTCGTCTATTTTTGTTGTGCGTACCTCCTGCCTGGGTGTTTATATAAAATACTAGAACTATAAACAAATCAATAAATATGTAGATAACTGATTTCCTTTGAATTCGACCAAACTTTCGCGGTCGGCGGGACGTCTTTTGATTTTTTCCGAAATATATATATATATATATATATATATATATATATATATATATATATATATATATATATATATATATATATATATATATATATATATGTGATAGTTCAAATCCTAAAATGAACGAAACTGCACTTTAAAAAAAAATTAGAGCTCGGAAGTTTTATGTGAAACAGTTCTAAAGTCTCACCTGTTGGAATAGGTAAACTTTTTTCTCCCAATTTCGATTATTGTTTAAAAACTGTTGACTTTTTTTTTTAGATTCCTAGTTTTTCTTCAACTTCAAGATACAATTATAAAATAATTTTATTATTTTGGCTTGAATAATTTTTGTTTGCCAAAATCGCAAATTTGCTACCCCAAGATATTTCGTCTCAATTTCAGATTGTCGTAGACACTGAACCGGTGCGAATTAACTATAACTTAAAATAATGACCTATCATTTGCTTCAAACACAAGCTATCTAAAAATGAATTTTTTTGTTTAGTGTATTATAATGTGATTAATTATATCTTGCTCCAAACTAGCCGAAAAAGTAATATTTTAAAAATATTTATTTACCGGTTATTTTTTCAAAAAAGTAATTTCTATTTTATATTAATTATTGTGTCGGTGATTTACGATGTTAACATTTACCGTACACATCGCGACAGTGTTAGCTCGAACACGACATCGGCGCATTTTCGCATTTTACTTCTAAATAGTATTAGCGAGCACGAAAATGTATCGCTTACATTATAGAACTAAATGAGCTCTTTCCGTAGCAATCATAACTTGGATGACATCCCTTGGTTTTAAAGAGAAAAACTGGAAAAACCGGCGATCGCTTGTTCGCGCTAACAGTGTCGCGCTCTGTACATATGAACTGGTTGACGTTTTATGGTTGAATTTTGAAGACAACCGTTTAAATAAGTCTTTTTTCTTGCTCTTAACTTGTACGGAGCCTAAATGTTCGAGTTATTTGAGATCAATATTTTCAGAACGTTTAAATAATTATTTTTTTCAAGCTTTCTTGTGGATTGTCCATAGGATACAGAATCATTGCATATAAATACTGATTAACCTTGTATTTTCGTGCTCACGGGACAAACAGTTAAATAAGCCGTTTTTTGACCTGACTCGCAATCTTCGCTCGAGAATACTGGTTTCACTGCAACGGTATTGGTGGACTCAAGAGTAAGAGATGAAAAAAAAAAGGACTACTTCACCATAACGTATTCTTTATTATACCTTCCTCGCAATATCACGTGTCACCGCAAAACAACATCACTAGCTAGGATAAAGCCCTTCGACCCCTTAGGTCACCTGAAATCACTCACCGTGGCGAGTCAGTGTTCATTCTGGTAGAGGATTGTATTATTTATTATAATTATCACCAAAATATTACACGAAGACGAGAATTGCACAAATCAAACAAGAACTCTAACGAATCACCCATGCAGCGGGTTACCATGGGCATCATTGTGGTGCGGCATTTACGTGAGGAATATGGTAACCCGTGTTTGAGATATAAATGACATCATATTTAAATATACTTAGGCACGGCGTTATAAATAAAAAATAAGTACCTCTATTTTGAGTACGTCAAACTTGTTTGCAGTCCAGGTCAAGACTGCATTAAATTTGACTGGCGAAGGTAAGCTATCGGATAAGCCTTATGACGTGAAACACATGCCGAACCGTATACCGATGCGTATGCATAATAAAGGCTATCGTGAGCGTAGTTAAACGGAGTGAAATAAGTTAAGTACTGCTTTGAAATTAAAAAATAAATAAATATATAGTTTAAAAATAAATTTTTTATGTAGTTTTCATTAATAAAAATATATCATTAACCTTTTCCCATTTACTGCCACCGTCGTCGTTAACAAAGGGATATAAATATTATTCTGACTTTTTTGTTGCATTAGTTTTAACGGACATCTAAATAGCTCTACAGTGTCGTCTGTGAGCCTCAGGCTCCAGCTTAATAGCTTCAACGCAGGGTTGAAACCATCTTAAAAAAACTAAACCCCAAACGCACAAAAAGCTAGTTATAGTGCATCGTGTCGTTTCAATTAGATTGACTTTTTATATTGGTTCGAAGAAGTTCGGCCAGTGATGGAACTGCTTTGATGCGCCATTAGCGCCAAATTGCGCCATTAGCGAACGTCTGTAGCAGACGTTCGTTAAGCGCAAGATGTAGCATCTTAGCCAAAGCGCCATTTTTTTTTCTCTAAGTATTGTGCCCCACCAGCGCCGAGGTGAGCTTGAACAAAGGCAAACAAACTAGAGTATTTCATTATTCGTCGATCCTAAAATTCAAAGTATAAGGAAAGGGAAATTATACAAATATTTATTTCGCAGCGTTTCTACCTGCCGTATAGTTCGTTTCGTCTAAAGTCAGAGCACAGTCGAAGGCTTTAACACATACTGTGAACGACTTATTTTTCGCGGGCTCAATATATCGCGATCTAGGCCAAAGCTGAAGTTTTGGAATAATTCGCGGGTTCTAAACTTCGCGACGTGGTGGGATCTGAATATAGATTCCAATGTGTTTGCGTTTTGCCGGAATTGTTCGCGGGACCTATTTTTCGCGAATGGTAGGCGATCCGCGAAATTCCCGAGTACTAGGTCTTCGCAAAAATTAAGTCGTTTACAGTAGTCACGAACAGACATACTAAAAGCGCAAGTCTAGAAGGGGAATTCGCAGAGCTTGATTGGTTTAGCCAATGAAGGAGCACGTACTTACAGATAGATGACGAATGTCGTCACGTCGCACTTTTGAGGCTGCTTACTTTTTCCCACTGACTCGTAGCATCGCCTGTTCTTATAGTTTAGATAAAACTAAGTGTAAATATTTTTCTTTAACCGCGCTGGCCCGTCATTCTCCAAATGTCCGTACAATGTGGGCAGCTAAAAGTCGCCAGAGAAATTTACAAAATAGATGGATGACGATATTGAAGTAAGACAGACCCTGGGTCTTTTACTCCTGATGATATCACTTTATCATCGTGTGCGTCACATGTCTCCATTATGTTGCTATTGTGTATTGTAGTGCTTGCGCCGCTCCCGTCAACCTTTACGGTCTCACACCAGCGCGCGCGCGTCTAACTTCACTGCTTTGCACCAGAGTGCTAGGAACAGCGGCTGACATGGGAGAGCGCATGGGTTAGCGTGATTGACTGGGAAGTTATACTCAGTACTGTTAAAGATCGAACTTCTCTGGTCTTGACTGTAGTTTGACCTCTAATTCTAAAAAAAAAAAAGAATCTGCGTCGTGAAAGGGGGAAAGAATTACAGGAAGATCCATTGGCGGATTCTTAGGAAATGAGTTAGCATGATCCGTGGAAACGCCACACACGTCCCAATTTGGGAAACGGAAACGCTGACCCCTTCCCTTTTCTTTTTGGGGCTTTCTCTTTTGCTTCCTCTATTTTATGCTGCCTTTTTTGGCCTCATTACGGGGTCAGCGTTAGCGTTTCCCAAAGGGAGGCATGTGTTGCGTTTCCCAAAGGTCATGTTAACGGATTCAATAAAAATCCACCAATAGATTTTCCTGTAATTTTTTTCACCCCTTTTCAGTACTCTGTCAGAGTACGTCGACCTCCTTGGGTACGGCCATCCATATCATTCGTGGAATGAACCACGTTTATACCACTCGGGAAAGGAACCGCATCCATATCACTCGTGGAGGAATCCGCATCTATCGTTTTAAATACGCACACACATCACTGCCCACGCACCGCTAGTACGGAAACCAACAGCGAAGCACAACCGGCGACGGCAGAGCGGCAAGTCAACACGCCCGCATTCCACCGCGCAGCTCCGCAACGCGGCGCTGCATCCACACTGGCTCAGAATCAGGTCTGCGCTTGACTGACAAAAACAAAAGGGCTCGTTTTCACGAAAACCTGGTGGTGTCTGTCAGTTTGTCAGCGCCTGGGAGCAAGGGGGAGGTTCACGCGTGCTGCCGTCACTGCTTCGGACCAATGGGAGCGTCACACGCGTCACCCTCTCCATCTCCTTCTCCCTCTCTTCCCGGCGCTGACAAACAAAAGACGCCGCCGGGTTTTCGTCAAAACGAGCGTTCTATAGGCTTGCTGACAAACTTGCGTTCGAGTGCGACTGCAACCACTTGCGCCTCGTTATGACTGCTTGCGTCAAGCTGGCGACACTTACGACGAGCCAGTGGGGAGGCGCTTTGCTGCACGACGCAACGCTGCGCAACGCGGTCTACGCAAATGTGTGAACCAGCCTTAATGCTGACGCATTAAAGCGCGGGTGTCTATTTGAATAAATACAATAATCAAGGTGGTTCCCGTGCAGCAGGACGTGTTAGTCATGTTAAATAAAAAATGAAAGAAATAAAAGGCGGGTTTTTTAGAAAATCGACTTCAAACTTGCAAGTTTTTCTAAAGAAAGACTTGCAGGTTTGAAATCGATTTTCTCAAAAACCCCACCTTTTATTTATTTCATTTTTGTTTACAGTAAGGTAATATAGAAATTTGTCAGGACCTACCAATAGAAATTGTAATATATTGTTTGTACGACTGCTATTAGGACTCGAATATCGTGCTGTGAGAGTTTTGAACGGGACTTCACATAGACGCTCAGCTGAGCAGGATATTGACCTATGTAAGATTTTCTATTTAATGTTAGTACTTACCTCAATATCTGAGCGTAAAAGCCAGTGAAGCAACAATATTTATCCTAACATTATTTACTTACTTGGTACTGGCGTGATTTGCAAGGTGTGTGAGCTTCGCCCTATGTATTGACGGAGAAGATACGTAACATCTAGACTCCCGGACAAACTTAAGTCAAGAGAAAAAAGTCTAAGTAACCCGGCATGAATCACTGAAAATAGAAATGAATCCTAAACACATGACTAACACGTTTGAAGAATTACACGCTACGAAATGCTTGTTATTTTACGAATGAGTCCGTACGCGCACAAAAAAAAAAAAACCGTACTTCCTAAGCGTCAGATACTAAATCGTACATATGTATATGCACTGCATATCTGTTTGACATAAGAAAATTTGACAATTACTTGTCAAGTTTGGTATTTCAAACTCAAAGCCGAAAGCAAAACGACTTACAGGAATTCTCTAACGATCTGCATTCCCCCGTATTGGGAGGAAGTAAGCGCTGTGCCCGCACTTGTGGATACGGACTTCGAAGTAAATTTTTTAAGTACACTATTTCAAATTTTATTAATGTTTATGATTGGATATTGATGTAACTGCTAACGATAAATAGCAAATCTTACAAAGGCCAAAATTCTGCTCAGCAGAGCGCCTGTGCGAAGTCCCGTTCAAAACGCTCATAGCATGAGATTCAAGTCTTAATAGTGGCCATACAAACAATAGCTTACAATTTTTGTTGATAGTTTCTGATAGACTACTACATTAACTAACTTTGAATAAAAAATAAAAAAATAAAATAAAAAGTGGGTTATTTTAGAAAATCGACTCCAAACTTGCCAGTTTTTCGAAATTTTCGTTTTTCAGGCACATGTAGGGCATTATATACTTATTGCAAAATATTGAAATTATACTCGCAAGAAAGAACTTAATTGGAGCTTTACGGTGATATAAGGATCATAAAAATATGTTGATTAGGTCACACAGCACAGCTTGCTGAACTTCGTCAAATATTGTCGCAGAGAGGTGCTTTGACAAATAAAAAAAAAAACAATCATTAAAAATGTTAGGACCTAGACGCTTAATTATCATGAAAAAGCATTTGTCTAGAGTGTTCCCAAAACGTTATACTGATGTAGCGTAAAAAGTAGGGAAAAGGGATGGAGTGAAATATGGCACCTCCGATAAGCTGGAAAACGTCAGTTTCCACCTTGGCCGCTTCAACGGTTCATAACTTGAGAACAAAAAATCCGACAAAATTGCCGTTTGCGTCTTATTTTATCATAGGAATTGCCCCAAAACATATATTTTTTTCATCAAAATTAAACATTCTACCCTAAATCCGTGCCTGAGTTGAGATGAAATCACCCAGGTTGTTGTCGTATTTGTGTGCGATGGCTTTTTTGCGGTTTATGATGTTCTTGAGTCTTGAGTTCGGAGTACATAAAACTTGAGGGAACGCATTTTTGTTTTATAGACGTTTTGGCGGATATGCAGATATTTTGCCAGCATTTTACATGAATCATACTTACAGGCTAAAGTACCTACTGAGTGTAAAAAGGGGGAAGGAGAGAGTGGCTTTAGCTCAACTGAAGTGTTGCGCTATGCTTCTGTTTCAACTATTCTTAATACCCATTGTAAATGGAACCTAGACTGACCTCAGCCGTTATTCTAAAAAAAAAAAAAATCCTGTGTGTTCCTTTTGCGTCTTACCTATTATTACTCCAAAATAATATTGGTAATATGGTTCAGTATCAAAGAGGAACCCTCAATCATTTTCAGATATGATACAATTTAGCGATGCAATCACATTTTCGTCTTCAAATGTCATGGTTACAGATTTTGGAATCTTTTGTAAAAGCGCCAGTGGCTTGTCCTAAACCAATATTTCCCCTGCTTCAAAAGCTCCCACAAAGGGTCCATTGCCGCTTTGATCACTGAGTTCCGCAAAAACTCTTTCTGCGTGCGGTTTACGCAAAGCCTGGTAGACCTCGTAAGGAAAACAGTCTGTTCTCCTATATACCCCCCCCCCCCCCCCTCCGTCTTTCAATCTTCATATGGTCCTAAAGAACGTGTTTCAGCAAAAGATCCCCCATTCGTTTTATGGAATGCGACTGAGGGGCTTATTAACCCACAGACCCAACACTGTAATTCTTCCTTTAGTTAAATCCTTCGAGACATTGTGGGTGTTAAAGTAACACATTGGTTGTCACTAAGCTTTCCGTGTGTAATACCCTTTATGGCAGAATCGTTGAAACAAATATTTCAGTATAAAGAAAACTGTAACGAAACTGAGCCCAAGGATCTTTCCGCACCAGAAAAAACATAGGGCCTTTTAGTCGGAGCAGACATGGCCCATGAGAAAAGATTATTTTTGATAAGAACCTTTGTGTGAAGCGCGCACAGGAAATTGTAGGAAGGTACTCCTCCGAACTGATTTTATAAATCACACTAATTTTAAAATCACGATGTTTCAAATAGTTCGTTTTTATTTCGTGATTGTTTGCAACGTTGCGGTGAAGCTATTATGCTGAAGCTTAAGGCACACAGATGATACTGTAAGAGCTGTATGTATATATATGTATATAAGCAAAATACAACAAAAATAACAAACAATATTTACAGCCCGAGTTTTATAACAAAGAGGCCAGAGCAGGTACGTTTTCACGGCGGACAACGCAATCATTTGGAAAGATCTCTCGAGGTGCACCTAAGCACTTCTTATTAGTTGTGAATGCGAAACCATGCACGCCGCTCTTCCGCTCCCTTCTGTCGTCTGCTTCGTACTTGCGTCGACGGTCGAGCGCGCGCGCTGTCCTTGGGCGTGGAGCCGCTGCCTCGCGGACACGCAGCGCCTTGGGGTGGCGGTCGTTGAAAACGACGCACAGCGGCCAATGGGGGCCTCGTCGACGCGCGCCAGCCAATGAGACCGAAGCCGAAATCCATCAGCTTTACTCCGCTCCTTTGGGATCGGGGAAAATAGGTCCTGTTGTTTAGGCTTTTCGCGTGGTTTCATAGCTGGGAGCTGGCTTCACTTGGAGAATGGATTTAAGGTGCCGTTTAGCGCGCTTCATACTGGTGACGTCGGCTCGCTCCATGGGACAGTTAATGCTTTCGCATTAAAAACATAAATACGGTGACAAACGCATCCTCCGAATTCGGCCATTCTGGACCCAAAGCGGATCGACACTCAACAACCTGATCTCAGTCGTTTTCTACTGACCGCGCTCTAGTTTTGAGTGATATAGTCTGTAATCCAGGCAGTATGTCGTGCATCATGTTCGTGCTTCATGTTTCGTGATTTGTTTCTCAGTGTTAGTATCGACTAAACTTATAGACTCGACACAAAAAAGAAAAAAAAAAGTTTGCGCATTATTTATGCGCTGCGCGAAATAGTGCTGAAAAGGGTTTGGTTGTCGAAGAAAGAAACGAAGCGTTTGGCCTCTGAAACGTGTGCGTCTTGATAAAATAAGATAAGGCTAATCTAAGATGCACCTACATATATCTCAATTACACACATGAAGGGAGAAATTAGTAACTGTTGCGCGAGGGGGCGGACCTCTTTTACTACGTTTTTTGAAGTGAGTACGAGTATAATGCCGCAATCTCGCTGGCTGGAAACCGATATTAAGATGGTCGGGACCCGTCACAGCCAGCATTTCTTCGGCTTTAGTGAATGCATAAAACACTCACCAACAAACGAGTAAATTCCAATCGAGTCCATACAAACGTATCTGCAGCCCGCGCGGTTGTGAAAGGAGGCTTCGTTCCCAACATTTTTTGTGTGCGAAAAGTAATCAGTGTAGCGAATAGCACGAGAGACTATATTTAACGTCCCGGTAAAAGCAGTATCAAAGAAAAAATAAACATTGGTTTCGCTCAAATTAGTCAGCGGGCGGACAGACTGCAGAAATGAATGCCTCCGTCCAAAGTTTTATACAGTCATATTGTCTGCACAAAAAGAAGGCGTCTTTCTTTTGTTGTGTTTTTGTTATAGCGTTAATAAACGGAACGAACACGCGAATCAAAGTAAACTAAGCCGGCGGCGCAGCTTATTAACGTTGGCGGCATTGTCGTCATTTGTGGACCGTGTGTAGACGGCGCTTCACTCCCCTCCTCCCCCGCCCCCTTCCCCGCGACGTGAGCAGCAAGTTGGCTTTACCTCGTGATTAGCTTTCTTTTATTTCTTCATTGAACTACATTATATTGGTCTTCGTGCTCTTTTTCTCTCACTATCTTTCTTCGTGTGTGTGTGTGCCAACAAGCAGGTAGGCGGGAACTTAAAGAAAGAGTAACCATACACCGGAAGAAAAGCAAAGCTTCTGCAAACTTGGACGGCATTTAAGCGTCCAAGCGAATCTCCCTCATAATTGGATCTCTTCCAAGAGGATGATTATCATTAAAAGAAAAAATAAGGACCCACAAGCTCAGCGTTCAAGCAACCTGACCCCGTCTGATGAAGCATGAAAGAAGAAGAAAATTACATCGAGGGTTAGATCGCTGTTTCCAACAAGATTAGCCGATTTTAATAACCCTTCCCGGATGCGGCCATTATGCTTAATACAAAGCGAGGCATTCCACTTATTCTAACTTTGTCAAACACGCGACGGCATGCCCGCGTGCGCGCCGAGCTTATAGCGGGTGAGGGGAAAACAGGTTGAATGGAGGGTGGAATTTGGCGCGAGTAGCTCATTATGAGGCGCCGGAATGATGGTTGGATGCAAGATTCTGAACCGTGCTATATCTGGGAACGATAGCGCCAAGCACCCGAGCCGCTCTTTTCTGTTTAAGCTAGAGAGAATAGAAAGTCCGGCGCCGAAAGGAATAATAGGGAGCCTAATATAGCTTAAAGGGACCATGAAATTAATTGTGGGCTGGAATAAATTGGGATCTCACTAATCGCATATCCTTTAGTGCGCCAAAAGACGACGATAGCACACGAGGGTGGAAAGCCAGAAGAAGTCTGTTTTTCGGTACGAAAATATGAAAACCTTAGCGGACTATTTCTCACCTCCTTTCCCTCGGAAGCCCTCCGCCTTTTTCCTGCGATAAGTGCGCGATGCCCAAGCCCGTCAGCCGAACCCAGCTCAGGCACTGGGCACGACCAATGCGTCACTCGGACGTATGTGCCCGTCAACAATCAATTCGTCGACAAATATTTGAATTCGCGTTCGTGGTCAATGCGTGCCGTGGCGGTACTTATCATCACTTGACAATGACAACTTCCACGGTGTGCTTCAAAAACACGCTGGAAGCTTGAATTCATCCCCTCTGGTGCTCAAGCACGTTACAGCCACGTGATTTCTCATTTTGGTTTTGAGTTGAGGATTAAAGACAAGGAGGAAGAAGTTGAAAAATCTGGACTCTTTATACTCTTTCATACTTAGCGTGCAACGCTGTCAAAGCTACTGGCGCGAGCGCGTGGCTTTATCTATGGTTTTGTTTGCGCGAGAACGCGTGCAAATGATCAACGAGATCAAGCCCCACGCTCGCACCAGCAGCTTTGACAGCGTTGCACGCTAAGTATGAAACAGAGTATAGGTTTCTAGATTACGGTATGCGCAAGGTGCCGGATTATCGTCTCCGAAATCTTAAGAAACGAAAGATGTGACTTATAGAGTTCACACTTCTTGCCTTATGATGCGTTCTTCGGCGTTGTGATCGGCTAATGCCGCGAGATGATGAATCGCGGGGCAATAATAAGATTTTACTGATTTGTCACGCCCGGCGTTTCTCAAAGGGACACTGACAGGGTATTTATGCCCGCCGAAGTTTTTATTTGAACATAACTCATGAGAACCCAACTACTACCCAGAACAGAATTGGTGGCCAAAATAATTTTTCATTCCGCCCGAAAATCGCCGGTCGAAAATTGACCGGTCTGAGGCGCGCTCACTTCAAAGTCGCGGATCATCTAACGCACACATTTGCTATTAAAAATTAAAAAAAAATATATAAAACCCATTTTTTGTGGTTTTTAAAAAACTGCCAATACGTTGATTGAAAAAAAAAAAAGTTGCCAAAAGGGCAGGAAGTACATGTACATCATTATCAATACGGCGACGTACCGCGGGCTGAACGACGGGATGGCGGCGCACGACGAATCAACGTTGCGACGGACCTGGGACCGCTACTTCGGAACTGTCGTACGCGGTACCGGCCCATCGATGCTCAAGCGCAGAACAGCGAGCGGAACGGATATAAGTACGAAACAATCGCACGACAAACGGAGCACGCAATGTCGTCGTCGTCGACATCGCTTCTTCAAAACAACGTTGCAGTGAAAAAAAAATTAAAATAAACTGGGTAGGAAGCGATGGCCACATGACTTCCGGTGACTCTCTTAATCGCGACTCCAACTGTCTATAGGTGTCGCCACTCGTTTTCCAAAATGGCGGTTATAGTGAGAATCGGAGGTGCGTGCTGGTATACCAGCTGCTGAGCCTTCTGCTGGCTTCACTGAGTGACACAAATTGTCCCCGCTTATATGAGGAACCTAGGGTGTTAGGCCCGCAGGTCACTTCTTTACTCTAAAAACAAAAACGGTGTTTAGCGTAATACTTACGCCAGGAGGCTCGTTTTATGTCAGGAACGAAACCGAAACTAACTTCTATTTTAAATTGACTTTCTCAGCAGAGGTTTTAATTTTGTTTTTTCGTCTAATGCAAGATGTGTCTCACAGTTTAATTATTAGGCTAAAGAAATGGTTCGTGGACATCATTATTTCTGACATGCGTGTTTGATCCAGACACGTCAAAATATTTTGCAGAGTTCAGTGTCCCTTTCAAGAGGGTCTTTCATTCACCTTAGACGTATCAGAATCTTGTATTTGTTGACAAAATGAGCCCTGATATTTCTGTGTTCTTGCTGCTTTTTCTCACTCAGGTAATTGTCATGAAAAATATTGAGCTGGGGCCCATTAATGGGTTTTTGGGCATTTAGATAATTAATTTCTTTGGTATTTACTATAAGCACAAGAATAACAGACTCCATCAAAATTGTACCAAATATCACCACGGGTGATGACTTTAGAATGTGTCCATAAAGACGTATAGATTATGAAACGCTGTTTTCACTACAAAAACCACAAAAAATAGAATCCGAGTTTGACAACAAATGTGTGTGTGTCTTTTAGGACAGCACGTGACGCATATGACTATATTAATCCAGTGTTTATGTCTATCTTGATAACGATGTCAGAGTTTTTCATATGCTAAAAAAAACATTAATGCGACCTCTCTGTAAAGATTATTATGGGTAAATGGCGTGTTATTCTGATTGTAGTGTGGCCTACATTACAACAATTTGTAATAATTATAATATACAATTAAAATATTTCAAACGCGCAAACAACTATGGCAATCCAAAGTTGGAAAATTATATCACTGGTGCCAATTGCAGCATTTTAATTAACAAGTTATAAAATAAAAAAATAGTCTAAAATAAATGAAAACATTCTAGCTAGTTTGAGATATCCGTTTAAAATGGCAATAATTGTGAGTAAAGAATATGGTGTTATCAAAGTCGCGACTTTTGACAATTGCCTCAACTTCTAAATTCGCCCCCAATCCTTCCGGACCAAATGCCCAGAAACACAAAGGAGTGATTCCGTTTGCTTTTTTAATTACAAACCTTATCAGAACATTTATTTTCATTAATTTTTAAACACCGTCGTTTGGCCAATTTCAGCCTTTCCGATTCGAAGGAACATCTAACTGCTTTCACGTCTGCTCACTGCAGCACGTTTTGTTGGCGTTGGAAGACCGGTGAAACAGTAGTGAGTTGTATTGTTGCGTATACGAGCGAACGCCAGCACTGTGCGTTTGCGTTAATGTTGCGTGTTTCAAACTGCCCGTGCGCGGAGCCCAAAACTGCGGTCTTTGAGTGGCGCAAGGCGACGGCGCGCATGCGCAGCAGTTAGCACTATACTCTAACGCAAATGCATGGCCCTTGCGCTCGCTTTTATATGCAATACTAAAACTCTCTAGGAAGTAAAGCACAATCCCATACCGGCTGCAGCACTGCATTGGACAGTGGAGAGTGTGGTTTGCATTCAGAAATGTTATTTCGCGAGCCATGATTGCGAGCAGTTCCGCCGTGCCCGCTGAGGAGGAGAACCGGGAGATCCTCACTAGAGCGGTTCCCGTTTCCGCCGTGAGAGGGCGAGCAACGAGCTGGTGAAGCGATTAGCGAGTTCGTTTCACTGCACTCGTGCCCAAGCGTGCCCGCTCGGAGCGTAGAGCGGGTTCGTTCCACACGGGCGTGCACTCCACATGTGCATGCACTCGCTTCACCGAGGCTATGTTCCGAATCTTACCCGAGTAACCTGTCTTCTACGTCAGCGGGTAATAATACTACGTGACATCAAGCGTAAACGATCCGCGACTCGATTGTGGAATGGCCGGTATAATCACCTGGCTACTACGCAGATTGGTTTCGTCTTGGGCTATGGCAAAAAGGAAACATAGCTGAGATGGCGGAAAACGGCAGACCATCTCTTTTGATCATGAAGAAAGCACTCAAAGGAACGATAATGTTAACAGCTTTGTAGTTTTTTTGTGAGAGTGACGAGTCTGCCACTGACGACGCGGTGTTTTCTGAGGTTACTCCACAGCTCCTTTTGCTCACCTTCCTTTTGGGCTGTATATTGAGATAAAAAAATACTTACACCTTTCAGTTAGACATCCAAAATTTGTTTTTATTAATCAGCGCGATCGCTGTAAAGTCTAGTTCAGGTGCCTTAAACGTGCCTTAAACGCGTCGTAATTTGCACCGATTACGTTTTGCAAAAACTGCTTCCACACGGTGTAGCGGTAGAGCGCATGGAGCTTTCTCAACAGTGACATGTAACCTATATTTGATTTGACGCGACTATGATTACAAAATCACAGAGAGAACTTCGAAATCGCTATAGGCAATTTCTTGGGGAGGGAGATGTGGTGGGGTTGTTGACTGATCATGTACATGAAATCTTCGATGCCTTCACTGCTTTACAAGCGTTATCCTCTCATTGCACACAGTCTGGGGAGAAAAACAATGCTTCCAGATCATCTACTTCGTTCAAAAATTTTCATCCTTTAACGTAAGAATGCGGAGTTCCCATCAACGCCGAGAACGAGAATGCGAAGAGGTTCCTGTTTACGCTCGCACTCTGATAAAAACAACAATTATACCTTCCTGTGAACGGTTCAAGGTTGGATGTGGTGCAGTCAATTCCTGCAATGAAAACAGCAAATCGCAATAACCGTACATAAATGGCTCCAACTTATTCTTTGTTATTTCGAACGTCTGCCACCAACGTCAACGGAGTAAACGAGCTTTGTCGGCAGTAGGCGCAGAAAGCAGACGACGAACAGATCACGTGACGTATATAGTCGATTTGATCCGGCGTTACCCCTCGATCGAGAAGGATAGCGTGAGTAATAACTCCGAAGTAAACAACCCGCTTCTGGAACGCGAGTTCTGACGTCATCAACTCAACGCGAGAAAGTTTTGAAACGCCACGGTACGAAACCTTTACTCCGGAGTCGAATCGAGTAAATTTTGGAACGCAACCCGATATAATCGAGCGTGCGCCAGAATGCAATTCCATCATGCATCGCTCAGGCCAGGTGCGAGAGCTGGCGAGTGCAGACGACGGGGGTTCTTCTGCTTCTGGTCTGCTCTGAGATGCCATTCACACGAAGCGTAACCGAACAAAAATTATCATTTTCTGCTAGAAATCGCGTCCCGCGATTTCTAGCAGTTGCTGAAATCTACCGACGAGTAAAGAAAGGCTCGGGACAAACGTATACGGGCGTACGGATGAGAAGTTATTGCCAAATTATGGCCAACTGTTAACTCACGAATGGACGATATTTGTCGATAAAATTCGCCCAACAGAGCCTAGATGCGCAACCAAGAACGCTAAACGTGGTAGTTTTAACCGAGGCTTGCTTGGGTAAAATCTTCATATTTAACATTTACCAACACCAGTAATTTGGCGCGCTCGTCTTTTTGTCCGAGAACGCTCGTGATCTCACCGCATTGGAAATAAAAACTAACGCAGCTGTATGCGACCAAGGATCGAAATGGAATGTCTCGCAAAACGTATTGCTAGTGGTTCCAACGGACTAGTTTGAAACCGTAACCTTTTCAGTGGTTTACGCTTCAAACTGATCAAGCTTCCTGCCGAATACTAACAACGGTGTTTTCCGCAGTGTGAAAGCTTTGATAAGACTCCAGCGATTGCTGGCCTTTGTTATTTCTTTCAGGTTGTTTTGTTGTCAGCTTGTCGCGGAAACCTAAGTCATCTGTAAATACCTCCACGACAATCGAGCTGTTGAAGTCAACGCAAATGCAAACATCGCAGCGTCCGCACTGTCTCGCATTCCCGCCTGTCATGTCGAATAGCAGGGCACTAGTTTCGTTTTGAGGTCGGTACTCTTGCTACAACATAGATCGCGACAGTATCAGATTGCACTCTGCAAGTTCGTTCGGGTCCGGTTCTCCGTGTAGAACTCCGCGAGTGCGATGCGTTCTGGGAGAGAACTTGCACGGTGCCAGTGCGTGGGAAACACAACTTGCTATTACTCTCCACATTTCTCCCTCCTTCTCGGTACGCTAGTCGGCCATGAATTTCTGTGCTCATGTTTCGGTTTCCGTTTCGGAGCAGTTGACTTGTTTGGCTTTATCGAAAAGATAATTGACTCTGCAGCAAAACTCTGCAGCAAAAATAAGAATTGGGTAGTGTCGTGAAACCATACTACAGGGTGATACAAGGCGACGCCAGGCTCTTTAAATCGACCGGAAAATTCGGTTTCTTAACCTATCGCGCTACGACTTTGTGCAGCGTTGCCCACAGATGGTGCATTTTTTTGTAAAATTTGCAAAGAGCGAACTTACCTGAGGAAAAAGTTAAGAAAGAAAAAGGCTTAGCTCCTATGGAAACGCAGCTACGCCACCGGTCTGCAAACAACATGGCGCCGTTTCGCACGGGAGACAAGAGATGACACAAGCGGTCGCGACGCCAACTGCCGCCAACGAACGAGCATACGACGCCGAGAGCCGGCGTCTTTTTTTTTAGCAGACGATCTTTTCGAATCAAAAGCGGCGCGAGCTTTTTTTCATATCAGTTGCTGTTTTTGTTTCTGCGATTGTCGCCCCCTGTGGAACGCGCGCCGCTTTTGAGTCGAAAAGATCGTCTGCTAAAGAAAAGACGCCGGCTCTCGGCGCCGTATGCTCGTTCGTTGGCAGCGTTCGTTGCGCCATCTCTTGCCTCCCGTGCGAAACGGCGCCGTGTTGTTTGCAGACCGGTGGCGTCGCTGCGTTTCCATAGGAGCTCTGCCTTTTTCTTTCTTTACTTTTTCCTCAGGTAAGTTCGCTCTTTGCAAATTTTACAAAAAAAAATGCACCATCTGTGGGCAACGCTGCACAAAGTCGTAGCGCGATAGGTTAAGAAACCGAATTTTGCGGTCGATTTAAAGAGCCTGGCTGCCCCTTGAATCACCCAGTATATCGCGAGGAAAAAAATATTATTATTTTCGTTCGAATGATTAATGACTTAGAGCTAGCTGCCCTTGACTCCAATACTCTCGCCGAACGCGTTCGAGTGCGAGAACCAAACGCCGGACGCCGGCGTCCCGCCTTCGAACGCGTTCGACAACTGCATTGGAGTCAAAGGCAGATAGCTTTAGGCCTACCCACTAATCCCTCCAACCAGAGCTCGGCGTTCTGACGTCCACGCACGCTTTCGTCTCCTCCTTTCCCTCCGTTCCTCGGCGAATAGAGTCGACCAGCGCGCTGCTTACGAACAGGCGCGCGTTTTCCCACACCATGTCTGGGCACTGCGTTTGCGCAGAAACATGATATGCGAGAAGTGAAGGCTCTGCGAATTAGCCGTGACAAAAGCAACGCCACCATAGTGGTGTGACGTCAGCGCCGCGTGTTGGCGTGCGACTCTAAATAGAATGGTTGACTTTGACATTTTCTTAGTTCTCCCCGTAGATCGCAGTGACTGGCTCACCGATCGCTCCGTGCCGAAATAGACAGATGGGCATTTCTTCGAGCTTATCGTATCGTAGTGTAAAGCTATTAGAGAGTTTTAGTATGATCGTTCTGATGACTCCGATAACGAAAGGCGATACTCCGTCGCCGCATTCGCGCATGCATCGAATCGTTATCAGCTATCCTAATTGGAAGTACCGGAAGGATTTACTAAAACTTTCTATTGTCACTGACAGCTTGAAACATGCAGCGCCTGGCTTAATGTCGTTTCGCTTCTCGCTTTATGGTTCGTTATTTGAGATTTTTGTCAGTACTATAAACGTTTGCATCGCTTATCACCCGGGCGAAAAATTTCAAATCACTGAGCTGTGGACGCACGCGCAGCGTCCGATATACCACACAGCATATGAACAGCGCATGCTCAGGAGTCGTTCCACAGCCTAGCAGACAAAGATGGCAGCGCGCAGAAGGCGATTTTTGCGAAGGTCGATACTATAGACCCCTTTTGATATACTGCCCTTTGTTGGCGGCTGTGGAATCCCTGCATAATGGCGGACTAAACCGCAACATCACGGCACACTTTATATGTTTGGTTGGATTATAAGGGAAAAAATCACCCACAGAAAAAGGTGATGAACGCTGTGATGTTGTACTTTCGACGCTGTTTGATTGGCTCGTCGGGTCCTAGTGCTGACCATACTACGACGTTCGCTACCTTATGAAAGGACGTGCACTTTCCTTAATGCAGTTGTTCCGCCGTTGGGCAGTGGTTTCGATCTTCTAATAATCGGCACGTGACTTTCGAAAGGGGACTATACTCGTTGGCTGACACTAAACACCAAACAATGATATTTCTCGTGTAAAGAAGTTAGCGAACCCTTTGTCGCAAACCCGATACCGGTCAGGGATTTCAGTTTGAATCATATGCTTTGAAATGGCAGCACGAACTTCCGATACCAGTATAATGTCATTGTATACGAAAGCAAGTCAAACCTAAAACTCCCCACTGTTAAATGCCGCTTAATTTCCGACGCACGTCAGTTCTCCTATTTAGCAGGCCGGTCATTTCTTCTTCAATTGTACAAAAAAAAAAGAATGCCGTAAAAAATAAGTAAATCGGGAAAGAAACGATCTAATCTGTGCGGAGACCTCGAGAGCCAGAGGGTGTGATTAATCGGAAGCCGGAGGTCGCTAACTACCTCTGGACACGAAACTCATCAACGGTCTCCAAAGTACGTTTTGAGTTATTTTTTTATTGTCATTATTTTTGTCCCCGAATTTGGACCGTAGGTCGCTAGAACCGAATGGGTTTCAGCGACACGTGTACTGATAATGGAGGGGCTGCCTGCACCAGGTTCCGTGAACATGTGCTTAATGTATCGAAGTGGAGAAATGTCATTTCGGGGGGGCCCGACATTTCAGCCTAATTCTCGTGTCAAGTAAAGTGATTGCCCTTCCGCTGGCTTAAATCGGTTATCCTTCTTTATTTTTATTTTGTGACGCGATTCGGTACGAGGAGTTCGACAATTATTCCCGAACACAAATTAGGCGTTTACCGGGACTCTTTTTTTTTTTTATGAATTAGTACGGGAAACATTAGAGTCCCCTAAAAACAGACATGTCCCCGCCCGCCCACCCATTACAAAATGACAGCGCGCTTTTCAGGATGTCGTACCAACACCGAGCACCGATCGCGCTCAAGTGTTGCGTCATCATTCGCTTGACACTGTCGCGTTAGTTGGAATTGAAGCAAATATCGATTACTGGTTTGTCGCAGTGAAGAGGAGTGTGCTGGCCTTACGTTATCCCTGTTACATCAGAACTGTACGAGAGGCACCGCGCCGAAACGCGGATTTTAATCCTATCATTCGCGTTACATCCGGGTTTTTTTTAACCGCCAGCATTGCGCCTGTAGCACATAGGGTAAAGATAGCGTACCCTGCGCCTCCCACGCACTCCAAATATCTCTATACTCTACAGATTTAGTGGTTTTTGATGACGCCAAGCAAGTGTCTAACTGGAACCAGATCATCCCCATCATTGTTTTTCCTTGGGCACCCGCAATGGGTATTAGACGACGGAATGGTTGTACAGGATAAAACGGTCGACACAAGTAGAACACAATACTGAAAACACTGGAATTTAATTAGAGGGGTTAGACAGAAATATATTTTACTGTTATTTATAGAAACAATCTGCTCAGCTATTTCATTAATCTTTTATTGCTCATGGTAATGTAGACATTTGATAAGAGACCGGTTGCGATGAAATTTCACGTACTTAGAAAGATGGTGAATGTTTATCTTTATTTTATTTATGTGCTTATTTTCACCAATAAAGAAATAACAAGCTTTAGGTAATTATCGGACTTATCGTGAGGATTAGCCCCCTATATGTCCCCCTGGCCGTATAGCTCACCAGCACAGACCGCAGTAGTGTAACTTTCATGGTATTTTCTTTATAATTTTTATTGTCTAAAAAAGAACACCCCGTATATATGCCTAAGAGGTAATACGGTTCATAATAAAAAATATTGAAATTTCTCGGGTTTAACTCGCGGCGTACGGCTTTTAAGCAGTCATTACCCGACGGGCAAGGGCGTACCTTTTTTATTGACACTTGTCCCCGTGTAAGTCGTAGAAGGTGGCAATACGGAATCTATTCATCCGAATGTTTGGCTGCTGCAGCACGTACGTGGAGTGCCTACAATCGTTTACATGTTAAGAATTCAGCAGGTCCTCCGCCTCTAGAGCGGGCTTCCTGCCTTTGATAGCACTTCGTCGCACGCGCAGCCAAAATTCGGTGTCAGGCAACGGGTGCTCGCTGGAGGTGAAGCATCCGCTGAATTCTTAGCCTTTCAACCTTCAACTTTCAACCTCATTGTTTCCCTCCAGTGGAGAGGGAAGGAAACAAAAAAAGGAGCCTGCTGTCGCCTGACTAAGTGTCTCCTCCCCACCCGCAACAGAGAAAAAGAAAGATATACAGAGTACTGTAAATCGAAAGAACAAAGCGCACTGGCTAACATGACAAGAGAACCCCAACACAGAGCACTCGCCACGGTAGCGGTCTGGGGAAGATAACATAATCAAAACCGTCACAGGGCACACAAAATATGACTTGCCCCTTGGACCATCTCAAGCAAAATTAATCTAGACTAAAACTAAAAAAGAGAAACCAATTTTTTTTACGTACTTATAACATCTATGTCACATTTTTTTCATGCTCGACGAGACTTGAACTTCGCAAAGGACACACCCGCTTCTAAGGTGGAGGGCTATCCAGGACGGGATGCACCTGCCCCCCCCCCCCCCCCCTTTCTCTCTCCGGCGAAGACCAGCTTGTGTCCATTGAACTTCACCTCTCCCTCGTTTAGGTGACGGCGTCGCTCCAGATCCTCACTCGGAACTCCGCTGGGTGCGGCGTCCGTCGATACTATTGGGCAGGCTGTTTGATCTCATGCGTTGATTGACGCCCGCCACGGGCCTTACGTAACAGTAGGTTGACCCCTTCGGTTTCATATCAGCAATGAATGACAAAAAAAAAGTTTTTTACAGGCATTTAATATGTAAGAAAGAGTTCGTAAGTGGTGTAAGAGTGGTAACTTGGGCGAGTTGGTGATGCATTACAACAACAAAAAAAAGAGCGCAAAAATTAAACGAAGCACGAGTGGGAGGAATGTACACGACAAGCGCTGACTTACAACTGAATTTTAATAAGAAGAAACATGAAACCTTTGAACCACCAAAACACAAAATACTGCCAATCTTATCAATGTGATTACAATCTTGCTTCGTAAAGACACATGTAAGCAATTTCGCTGCAAAACAAGGCAATGAACGGCGAACTTACAAACATACCCTCCTCGCACTGTGACATGACAAAAGCCTCCGCAATCTTTTCGTTCTTTGGTTAGTTTGCCGCGTCAATCAAGGGAGCATGATCTTACCATAAGAGCAGTGTGAGTAAAGAGGCAGTGTGAGTAAAGAGTGGCGCGCACCCGCAGCTGGCACACTGCAGTGTACTGCCAAGTGGCCTGAGAGAGAGGATCTTATGGTAAGATCATGCTCCCTTGATTTATTATTAACGCATCTGCCTGACTGCCCGACATATACTTTTCCACACGACAACGAGATCTTATATACCACTCCCACTTCACAGTTCACAAATTGCTTTTATGTTTCTTTGCAAACCCCACCCCCCGCACCGCGGTCAATCCTGCCACACAACTTTTCCAGCTTCCTAGGAACGAGGGAGATTACGGAGGCTTTTCTCATGTCACAGTTCGAGGAGGGTATGTGTGTCAGTTCGACGTCCATTGCCTTGTTTGGCAGCGAGATTGCTTACATGTGTCGTTACGAAGCAAGATTATGATCACATTGATAAGATTGGCGGTTTTTTGTGTTTTGGTTGTTCGAGGGAATCATGTTTCTTATTGAAATTCAGTTGTAAGTCATCGCTTGTCATGTACGTACATTCCTCTCGCTCATCTTTCGTCTAATTCTTGGGTTTTTTTTTTTTCTTTTCTTGTAGCTCATAAGAGGAAGTGGCATGCCGCAAGAATTTTGATTTATTTTATAATGCATCGTGCTTTCCGCTATAATGCTCAAGAGCCGCTGCGGGCTTTTCTTGAATAAAAATAGACATTGCGCTCATCCCCGTCGATAAAAGAAAAAAATAATCCAGATAAAGACTTTACAGTGAGCGTTTGCCCGATCGCGAATAGCGACCACAGCGACGCTTTTGGTCGCAGACATCGCTAATAGAGTTTTGCTCACAAGGCATCCGTCACTCCATTTTCGGAAGCGGTAACGCGACTCAACGCGCGTGCTTTACGACAAAGGCAATTTCGTGTGTTTCCGATCAGATAAAATCTCGCAACTCCAGTCCTACGTTGACGTTGCAGTATTATCTTTGGTGTTGCCACGAGGCAAAATTCACGCGAAACGTTTTATACGGTAAGTAAAACGAATTGAAAAACAAAAACAAAAAAACAATCCTTATATAAATATCTTAAAGGTCGCTTTCGTTTCAAACAGACCCTACGGGAAATATGTGGCGTCCCCGCAGCCGTTTTCTTGGCGGATTATGACGATGCGATAGATGTACGCAGTGTTGGTGTTATCGGTAAAGCGTTTAGATGTACGCGTTACAAGTAACACTGTTACCGGTAACACGTTACTTTTTCCCGTAACGTATTAACATGCTCGTTAATTTTCTGAAACAGTAACGGGTAACGTAGTTACGTTACTCGTTGCACCTTCTTCCCAAGACCTGCAAAAATACATTTAAATTTATTTCGGGTTTCTGTAATTCGTGTTACCTTAAGGTGACGCTGAAGCGGTACTGTATCTGAGTAAAAGACTTAAACCGTCTTCATTTGGCCTCCAGGATCCCAAATATCGGGATTATTTTTCAATTTGGTGCATGAAGGATGAACACCGTTTTCAAAGTATCCCTGAAGTCCCTCCTTCATGGAGCGTTAAGCGCCGTTCACACTCTTACAACCGAGTAGGACCGAGAGATATAAAGGCCCGTTCAAACACTTGGAACCGAGTACGACCGAGAGAGCCAAGACCTGTTAAAACCTCTTATAATGTCTTAGGACGACAGAACACACTCTCACGTTGGCGCCATCTATGCGGTGACCCTGGAACTGCATTACATAAGAGCGAAGGTTTTGCGCGATTTCCAAGGTCAAATGTGCGTACTACCAATAAGAAAGGACTCGTTTATAACGTTGACAAATTTTTTCGGGTCAAGAAAGAAAGGATATTGCGTGAGAAAAAGAGGAAATATACCGGACCACCAGGTTTACACTGCTACCCAATAGATGGCGCTAGTGTGTCCTGTCGTCGTAAGAAATATTAAGAGGTTCCAAGTCACTGGGTTCTAAGAGGTCCCAAGTGTGTGAACGGCGCTTTAAGTCATAAAGGTAGTTTTCGGAATCTCCGCTCTCGCGCATCTACGCAGCGCCTATCAAAGCTATGCACCCGCACTCTCGCTATTTTCAAAGAGTTCAGAAAAAGCAGAAACAGACTGGTCTCAGTACGGCGGATTACACCTGGCAAGCTTGCAATTGCTCGCGCTGCACACACGAGCAACGCGGGCTTGGCCGCCGAAATATTATTTTCTGATGTAGCGACTGGTCGGGAGGTTTTCGTGTTTTCTCGCGTTTAGTTACATCTCTGGGGAAACCGAACGTGATACTCAGATTTATTGGATAAAAATACTCTAGAATGCACCTATAACTATTTTTTTTAAGAACCTCTTCAGCTACCCTTTAAGAGTAGATGCAGCTAGACACTGCGAGTTGATGAGAACAATCAGACAGCGTCAAAAAGGTACCATCATGACGTTCGTCATTTTTCTTTACGTGTTCTACCACCGCTGCCCCAGTGATAAACAAAAAGAACCCGCAAGTAGCAGCCAGAGCGCGCGCCCAGCGCTGCTATTATACTTCGTTTCAGCTTCCGTCCGAGCGCAGCCAAAGGCTGAGGGAAGGTTCGAGCTTCTCGAAGGCTCTTCTCGAAGCTTTCGAGAAGAGCCTTCCTACGCACCACAAAGTAGTCCGCAAAAGTTTTCTTTTTTTTAATAACTGTTTTGTGCGTAAACATTGCACAATATTGCAGATATGTACTGCTGACAATTATTTGCAACTAAAGGAATTAAATATCTGAAGTTTATGGTTTTATTAATATATGTAAATGCATGTGGTTTGGTGAAAGCACGTACATCCCCTATAAAAATGATTTTTGACTTTTTATTGAAAACGTGTTGACTTCTTGTTGACTCTAATTACTTTCTTTTGACTTTGACTTTATGGTGACATGGGCAACAGAACGTTTGTTAACTTTGTGTTGAAACTTTTCTGGTGATTTTCTTCAGCCTGAGTCAAAAGAAAAGCTGTTGACTTTCCATTAACTTTATGTTGACTTTTTTCTGCTGACTTTCTGTTGACATGGTCAACAAAAAGTTTGTTGACTTTCTGTTGAAACGTTTCTGATGATTTTCTTCAGCCTGAGTCAAAGGAAAAGCTGTTTACTTTCTATTACCTTTATGCTGATTTTTTTCTGCTGACTTTCTGTTGACAGTGTCATCAGAATGACTGCAGACGTTCTGTTTACTTCGTGTTGAAAAGTTTCAGTTGACTCTCGATAGCCAGTGTCAATAGAAAAGCTACAGACTTTCTGTTGACTTTTTATTGAACATTGTACACCCCGACTAGATGCCAAAATTCGCAAAGTTTCTGACAAGGTGAGAACGGGAAGCAGCTTCAGTTGTCCCGCCTCCAGCGCGAGCCTACTACCCTTCACAACGCTTCGGCGTTCATACACCTCGAGCGCGCGCGTGCAGTCAAAGCACGACGGAAGGCATGGGGCGCGTCCTGGAGGCCAGGCGTTCGAAAGGCATGCCCTGCCGTTCTGACGTTTTAAGTGACTACAGAGACTTTAATGACCGCATTAAATAGTCAACTAGTAACGAAAATCAAAATAACTATTTGAAAGTGGAGAAATGGCCTTGAACTCGCTTCGTCCTGAGTCGTGCTATGCAGAGAAGCGATAATATTTCTTCTAGGAGCCGTTTTTGTGGATGTTGTTTTAAGGACTGCGCCGAATTATTATTAGTTGTACCAATGCGTTTTACTAAGAGATATCGTCCACGAACTTCGAAGCAATGTTTCCCTTTGACAGGCTCCCGAGGAGACGATCAAATACTTGGAACCTTAATAAGTGCCGAGATGGCCACCGGCCAAATGATTACCTTTAATATGTAGGCTATATAACTTATAAGGCTCTGGAACAGTCAATGGGAGTGTGATTCAGGTGTTCAGTGCTTCATGGTGTTTGTGTTTGTTTCTAATGTGTAGTTGTGGCATGTATGTAGTAGTGCCTTCCAATACCACAGAATTTACTAACATTTACTGATTTAGTAACATACTAAGAAAATATAAAAAAATCGCGTTTTTTTACTTTTTGTTTGCTGCAGTTAATTCGGAGGAGTGGAAAGCCACGGTAAGCTTCCGAAACTTTGTTGAATGAATAAATAGGCTGTAAATCATTTTTTTTTTCTTTTTAATCTTCTGTAGCATTTCAATTGAAAAGCTGCAGAAAAAGCATCTTGGAGGCTACAGAAAGTCTGTTGACTTTCTGATTACAAAGTTGGCAATATTCAAAAGAAAGTCAACAGAAAAGCTAAAGAAAGTCAGATGAAAAGCTATTGACATTTTATATCCTCTGATGACTTTTTTCAACAGACTTTCAAAAGACAAGCATCACAGTTTTTTTGTACGGGCAGGCTGCGCCGCCTGGAAGTGAGCCTAGGGTCGACGGTGTGTGGCCTACTTCCGATGTGTATACGCCCTTCGTTCGGTGCTTCCCAAGCTTCTGCATTGCGCACCTTAGTGCGCTGAAAGCTATCACCGCTTTATCACCGCTATCGTTGCTGGCTCGACGCGTCTGGCGCGATGCAGCTCGCCGCTGTACTTCGTTTCAGCTTCTGTCCGAGCGCAGCCAAAGCTACGTGTGGCCGGGGCCAATCAGACGCCGGCAATAGGTCACGCGATCTCGCCTGCACATTTGTATCACTCCGCTGCGCCGCTGGTCGTCCGCGCTGCCCGCGCTCGCCGAGTATTTCGTCTGCTACGGGCACGGTGTAGGACCTACACCGTCACACTAAACATTGTAACACCCATAATCGTGTAAAAAGGGTGTAAGAAGGGTGCAAGTTAGGAAAAACACCCTTTTTAGAGCCTTTTTACACGATTTCTGAATATCAGTGGGTGTAAAAAGGGTGTGTTGACGTCTTACACCCCTTACACGCCCTTTTTACGCCCCACTTGTAGCGATGGTTTCTAAAATCGTGTAAAAAGGGTGTATGGGCGAATTTTACGCCCTTCATTCACACGGTGTGAGAGGGGCGTAATGTTGATACTGTCGAATACACCCATGATTTCATAACCGTTCATGTTTATCGCTTTGGTGAAACTGTTGCTGATGTACGGCGGTACTAACATCGAGTATGATTAATCGCCGCACGAAGGCGCGTATGATTAGGAAGTGCTAGAGAATAGTTTTTGCAACTCCGATCGAACTCTCCATCCGACACGAGCCGAAAATTACGTGTCGCGCGTGCATCCGTTTTATCAGTTCAACTTCGATTTAAAAAAATCACTTCCGCTCGCAAAAGGTGACCGAAGACGTGTAAATATACAGCCCAGGAAACATACCGTATTGCGCGATGTTGGATCTAATCGAAAAGATTGTGCCCACACCATTTTGGTTCAGCCAATATTTAAGGAATGGGATGAGTCGCGCCGACGCCATCCTGACATAACGTACGCGACGCCGTTTTTGGTTGAGTGATGAGAGTATCCTGCGTTAATCGGCTATGCCGGAGAGGTATTTCTATTTCTTGACCGCCTAAAATACGACGTTAAAAAAAATTAAGCAACACGGAATCTGCTTGCTTTTAGCCCGAGAAGTCTTTCTCGGGCTAAAAGCAAACAAATTCCGTTTTGCTTAATATTTTTTTTTTTTTTTTGACTGCGCTGAAGCTCTGAACAAGCTGTGGCGCCCTTATTTCGGGTAATACAATCTCACCTGTCTGGACCCATAAGTACACTTCCCAACACATGAAGAAAAAAAAAGAAAGGGAAAGAAGGAACTCAAACGCATAAACAAGACGACGATCAACGAGTTCTACCGAGACAGCACAAGCCACTCCCCGGCTCCACACTTTTCGAAAGGGAACCGCCACCCGAACAACAACGACTCCAAGGTCCCGCACACAAACGACCCTCCCTGTACAGCGCAGGAGGCAGCAGAGGGAGATTAGCTGCTTTGTCCACCCCCTTTGACCTCGTCTTCTGATAAGCTTCCACACCTCCTTTTGGGTCTTCGTGTGGCTGTGAGCGACTGCGAAGGCCGCTTCTAGCGAATCAGAGGGGTAGAGCAAAACACGTGACCGCTATCCGTAGGACAAAAACGCTTGGACGAAAATTTGTCACGCGACTCGCTCTGACGCGCTGATGGGCTCACTGGACTCATAGCCTTCACCGTTTGCCAGGTTATGGTGAATTGTAGGGACCACGTAAATCCGGTTTCCAAAAAGCGTCCTTCAGTGCTCTCCTGTTTTTCGTGCAAGCAGGTCCTGACGAGTTCCACTTCGCGACCGTAGTTTTTCGTCGTGAACGGCGGAATACATCCATGTCAACTTTTTTTATAATGGCCGTTTATTTCGTCGGAGTCTATGGAATTATTGTGCTGTGTTTGTAGAACGCGTTTCGGCAAAGAGCTGCTCATCGGGCCTCGGCGGACGCGAGACTTCCGTTGATTGTGATCGACCGCCTTCATCCTCTACATTTTGTTTGCGTTGTTTCGAGCTGCGCGAATCAGATTGTGCATCTATCACGACAGAAAGCTCCTCATCGGTGATCGCGATACTTCCGTGGAATGTGAGCGACCGCCTTCATCCCCGGCATTGTGTTTGCGAATTGTTCTGTGCTGCTCGAATCGGATTATGCATCTATCACGGATTACATGAGATCGCTCTCTTATATGTAAGTACTCTGCATGCATGCTTCTGATTGTAGTCCTGCTTCCGTCTCAATAGACCATTTTACTGTTTACAAACATGAACTGCCGCTTGCGTCCCAAGTAACTTCCGGTCGTTCCGTCTTTGTGAACGTAGTAAGCAGAGACATGGCTGCGGCCAGATGACCTCCTTGCAATCGTCTGAAGAGAATTTAGTAGAACCTAGTAGAATCTTGATCGAAAAATAAAAAGTGAACCAGGCATGTTTCGACTCATTCGCAGTCATTTCTTCCTGTAGTCTTTTGGGTTAATACACCCTATCTTATGGGTGTTGGTCATTGCGTTTTTTTTACTTACCTTTCTGGCGGCGGTACACCCAATTTAGAGGGCGTACTGCGCAGTCGTAACACCCTAATAAAACGGTGTACTGTGGAATCACACCTTTATTTAAGGGTGTTCGGGAAAAACACCCTCCTTTAGGGGTGTTAGGTATAACGCCCTTTTCTTAGGGCGTTTTGCTACACCTATATGGGTGTTAGTTATAGGACAAGCCATTTACACCCATAAGGGTGTTACGATGTTCAGTGTGATACGGGTGTGTCAACGGTATCGTCTGCTACAGGTTTAAAAAATGCCCTTTCACGTTCTGAAATTTAGTCACAGGGGATGTCAGTACGTAGGCTGGCCGCTGCCGTCTGTGTCCGAGCTTTCCACCTGTTCGGCATAGTTTCGAGATGTAAGTACAGGTTGCAAGGTGCCCGATGACCCGGCCGTTGGTGTTTCCTTGTATTGTCTGTATATACCAGGGCTCGAGGCGCAGTCCTTTTCACCAGCTTCTCGGTGTTCAATGTAATTGGCATGTAAAGGGGTGCCCTGAGTTCGCCGCGTATCAGTGAATTGTAGTGGCCGGGACGCTTTTCTTGTTTACAACGCATTCGCGGTACGACGCGGCCGGAGTCTCCTGCCGAATTTGAAAGCAGACATTCATCACGACTTCTCGCACCTGACGCCCAAACGTGACTTTGCGAAAGGACGTTTTGAAGCGACTCGGTGAGGAAAGCAGCGAAGCACATTATTCGGCCATTACGGGAACGAAATCACACAGAAAAACTGAGCGCTGCAGCCGTGTTGCCAGCGGGACGCTTTCGCGTGTGTACCTATCTGTGTCCGCTCACCGACCGGCGATGTGTTGACGATAATCGGCTGTATTTTAAGGACTTTTCTCGCAGTTATTGCGATTGTACGTTCGGTAAAGAGCTACAAGCTGATCTAGATCGCATTCTTCTTTGGTCAAAAGATAACAAATTTCCCCTAAACTTAAACGAAATGCGCTACCATGCACATCACGGCCTCGCGCCAACCTTCGACCCCTCCAACACGTTTCCTGAACCGAGTGGAGATCCCAAGAACAACGCATATCCACCTCCTAGGTGTCATCATCGACCAGCATTTCGATTTCCATCGCTACGTCCAAAACGTCGTGTCCGGGGAAAGGTGACTCCTTGGCTTCGTCATTCGGTCCACAAGAAGAGCCAGTCGCGATGTGCCCAGATTGCTGTTCACAGCACTGGTGCTGCCCATCCTGGAGTTTTGCTGCTCGGTGTGGGATTCGGCAACCAGGCAACTTGTTGCCAACCTCGAGTCGGTGCAACGTCGCGCTTCCTACCTTATTATGGCTCCAACTTGGCCCCCGAACACCATCCTATCGAGCACTGCACCTCCTCCGTTCAGTCGGCAGGGACCCGCTTCAACATCGACGTCAAGTAGCGACCACGCGGCCACTTTTCGGCTACCGGACTCCTCGCTTCCTTTTGCCTCCTCCCTGCGGCGTACTCGCACTGGTGGACTGCAGCAACTTTTAACCCGTACGCTTCGTCACTAGAACTCCTTCGCACCCCGTGCAGTGCAATTTCGGAGGTCCCCCCGCCAGTCACCAGTTCACCACCAATCGACAGTGTCTCACTTCGAACATTCACCAAGACAGTCAGGGCCCACCTGTGGAGCATCTAACTCGATATTTCATTCCGATCACGGGAGTGGGCTCCAGCAGGCGGACTGCATGCACCATCCTGTACACTCGTACACCCTATAGATGCTTAGCTCACAATACTAACTATTCTTCTCGAGAAAACTATGATATAGTGACTCATTTATACACATCTATACACACTATGTGCTAGCATTAGCGCCTGCCTATTAAATGCGGCAGAAATCATCCGAAACCAACGTTATTTCAACACGCTCCCATTGCCTTCCATAGCGACCGCCGCGCGTTTGGTGGTGAGCTAAGGCGGCGCCAAGCAGAACACTCGGTCCCTCCAAGCCGTTCACGTGATATTTCTTGGCCCGCGCACTCCCATACGGACAGGCGGAGTGAGCAGGTCACCCCTATGCGCAAGAAGTGCGTAAAACAATACTAACCCTGAGCTCGCAAGTGCGGGTAAGGATCGATGACTTTGAGCACTATATTCCGTCACACTTTAAGTGTGAGCGTAGCAGAAGCTATACAAGAGCGAGCTCCGGGCTTTCGGTGTCCCTGCCATGCACGTGCGCTTGTGCTGTACAAGCACAATTCAGGGTCACATGCCTGCACTTGTAGCATCGGCTTCGACTGGACTTCAAATAAAACTAAGATTTCTGGGGGGTTTTTTTTAGGTTTTGATTGTTACCGACAATGCTACGAAATTGACAAACAGCAGAGGAATCTCGACGTAACAAAGATGGCAACGTACAGAGTGTTGCCAGATGTTCGATCAATTTCGCATATGGTATATTGGCTGGGGGTATCCTGCCACGAAAGACGTTGATGGCGATGATGATTAAAATGATAGCTACCTTCGCAATCTGGCGCGCGTCAAGTTCCGCGGCCATGCTTAGTGGTTAGAAACGTTGGCGAAAGTGCTCTGCTGGGCGCCGCTCCAGCGTTCGGCGTGCTAGTTGGGTGCTAAAAGGTGCTTGGTATCTTACTCAGTGCACGTCTTGTGTTCTTGTGTGCCGCGGATGGCGTTTTTCAACTCATTGAGAACGTTTGTCGCCCCGCATCATGGCATCCGCCAGTGCGGCGCTGAACGCGCCAGCGATAGAAATTGGAGGCGAGAACTCCAAATATTGTATCATTTGACAACGATTGAATTCACCTTCAGCTTTTTCGTCGTTTTAGATGCAATACATCGAGAATGTTTCTGCGTTTCGTGTCGTCCACAACAATAAAATATAATATAAACAAGGAAGCGCAAAGTAAGAATATTGCAGGGAGCAATCGAAGGCAGCTCACTCCGGCTTGAAGGAGCTTCTAAACGTTTTATTTGAGGATCCTTTGTCGACGAGTGTGTCTTTTGTCGAGAATGGAAAACAGCGAAGTCGAGATGGGTCTATTGCCGGAGCGAGTCGATCAATAATTCAACAGTTCGAAAACGATTCATCAGCATGTTTCAACTTTCAGCAACAAAAATTGAAGGTTTCTTTCCAGCTACGTTATGTACTAATTTTGAAGAAAAAAAAAATTCTATAGTGGCGGTGTGACGGTCAACATAGGCTCACGGCTCTCTGGTATCGCGCAGAAGATCGCGATTCAGAAAACCCCATAGAACAAACTTTTCGACAATTTCCAGCCACACCCCGTGGCGAAAATGAGCCTTCAACTAAGTGTACAAAAAATCATAAAATCAAGTCAGTGTCACCACTTCAAAATATCAATCTTAAGATAAATTCAGTTACAAAAAGTTACAAGCTGAAACAGCAACTATCACGAGAACACTTGCACGCACCTTGCGAGCGTACCCCATGTTCATCGGCGGTACAGCGTTCGGTGCGAGCTCCATTCACAAAATGTTTCGAGAGCAGTCGAGAGGATGGTGTTGGGGAAAAGACTTTACGCATTACGGACACAACCCACTGCCGCCGCAGATCGGGGTCATGTTAAAAGCGATGGAGCTTAAATAAATTGCAGCCGCACTCGCCTTGCCGGATTCCGTGCAAGCTACATAGGTCCTTGGACAGTATTCGACGCTTTCTCTCGTTGTTTGTGCTCCCTATAACCGAACAATGGTGTCCCGATGACCGGGGGATTGTCGCCATCCAGACCCGTGGCTCTAATTAAGTTTGGAAGTTTAAAACAGAGAAGAAGGCGCGAACGAAGTTCGGGCAATGCATACACCCAACACCGGCGAAGCCTCTCATCCGGGACTTTCACTATTTCTAACGCACCAGCAAGGGGGAAAGCGCCGGTAGCCCTTTCCCCTCTTCTCTCTCGCTCTCAAAATGGCGATACCCACGATAAAACGGTCTATACCTTTGGCAAGGGCTGCCGCGTGCTTCGGCTCTGTCCTTCTGATTGGCTCGAAAGGAAAGCAGCGTTCAGTCTTTTCCAACTTACATATAGTGAAACGAAGTATAGACGCTTTGGTGGGTTCCGGGGGGGTATCAGATACCCCCCCGGAACCCTCAAGTGGGTTCCGGGGGGGGGGGGGGGGGGTATCTGGTATGCGGAACGAAAAAATTATAAAATATTTCAACCTGGAATATGCGAGAAAATATAGGTGATCCAAAATAAGAATGTGTGACTACAGGCATTTTTCGTAACCACCTTCCAGCGGCGTGGAGAAATCAAAACGATGTTTTACCGCATACAAGAAGTGACGGCATTCAAGATGGCTGCGTCCTTGTGGAAAACGTGTATAGTAACGGCGACGAGGAGAAGCGAGGCGCGAAGACGACGTTCTCCGAGCCTCGACCGAAAGCGCGAGTGGGCGCGGAATGCGCTCGGTCGACGACTCGCGGTCCACGCCCGGTGCCCGGGCCCATGGAACCCAGGGCGACGGTGGCGGCGGCGGCAGCACGAGTCCGCCGATCCGCACTGCGGCTGTCCCCGCGGCGAGGAAGCGGCATCCCCGCCGTCGACAGGCCTCGGGCGCAGCCCGATAATGGGATTAGTCTCGGCCATCGCGTCCAGTCGGCTTCCGAGTGGTCCGGGATATTGAGTGACTCGGCTGCTCGGGACAAGTGGGGCTCGAGTGAGCGCGCGCCTCCAGCGAGGATTACCGGACGCGTGTCAATATTGGCGGCTCATATCTCGGGCTCCGCGTCGGGCCCGGCGCTGGGGCCGAGCAGACCGTGCCTCCGTGGGACCGCTGCCCAAGCAGTGCCATTAGCAGCGAAAAGCTGGCAAAGAGGCGCTCGACAACGCGCCGGACGCCTCCTCGTGGAACGTTGGCGTCGTCCCTGGGGCACGCTCGGCAGGCTCTCGTCGAGCCCTCCTGCTCCGATGGACGTGTTGTATGCCGGTACGCGTATTCGGAAAAGCTTGTGGAACAATGAATAGACCCCTTGCAAAATTGTGAAATGATGCATAGATTATGCGCAGCCGCCATTATTTGGTCTCATCACTTCCGGCGTGAAGCCCGTGATTGGTTCCGAGTTCGCGCCGATCGCTGACGCAGCACTCGTGTGGAATGCGTTTCGATCCGAGTACAGTCTGTCTATGCTGGAAAAAGCGGTGGAGAAACTGCATCGTGACGTCGCCGGTGGGAGGAGCCTAATCTCCATCGCCAACAAACTACATCGGAAGAGAACTGCACCGTGACGTGTCCGGTGACGTCGCCGAACTCTGGCGATTGAGTTGAAACTACATCGTTCTTTTTTTCCCTACAGGGAATTTCGGAGAATCGCCGAGCGCACACCAGCACGGAGCACGTGGAGCGAAAGCTCGCGCTGCAGAACTCAGGGATCCTGGGTTCAATCCCCGCCCCTGTCCGTTTCGAGCTGGAGGAGCATCGTACGGGCGTGCGGTCGTGTATCACTACTTCGTGATGCGCGTTAAAGACCCCGGGCTAGCAGTCGTACTGCACTGGCTAAATTGCTTATCTACAGTGGGTAACAATATCGCCATGTTCAGGAAGACTAACCTCCTGCTGTATAAACAACTAACGACAAATTTTACGTTTTGACTATGTTTCACTGCATTAGTGCAACTTCTCTCGTGCTGCACGAGAAAGAAAAAATGTTCTTTCGGGGGTTAAATTTTCGGTGAAGTAGGAAGCAAAAAAAAAAAAAGAAAAGAAAATAATTCCCTCAAGTTGGGTTCGTAGTAGAAGAGGAGGAAAAAGAAAATCAGTTGTTAGTCCCACGGTGTGTATAGTCTTTTCTTTATGTGTATGTTAATTCTAGTTCAGCTGGCTTACCTGAGGTAGTTGCTTTAAAATAAAGTATATATATCTCTCTCTCTACCTGAAGTATGAATGAACTAGCTCAACTTAAGCCTGTTACCGTTGCACTGAAATGAAAACAATCGTGTTGAATCGTGTAAGAGTATTTAGAATATTTATTGATCACGCCGCTGAACTTGCATCGCTCGAAGAACTTCCTTTTTGTGAGCGCCTTCTCTGCTTGAGTTTGTTGGAAACACAGCCACTTCGATCCGAGACAGTTGGTGACATCACCAAGTACGCGACTCACAGAGCACTGGTGAATACCAATGTTTTCGTCGGTCCCCACGGTACCCTGGAAGCCGCCAGCGGCGTAAAAGCGTAGAGCTACGAGGACTTGTTGTTCGAACGTCAGCACACGGGGCTCTTCACGACAACGCTGGAGCTTTCTGCGAAGCTGGTCGCACAGCCGGCGAGTCACCCCTTTGGCCAGCCGGTATTCGCCCACAAGCCTCGCATCGCTCGTCTCGAAAGCATCCCGGTGATCTCTAAAAACTCGATCCGCTGGCGAACCCAACAGCAGAGATGCATATGTTAGGGTCGCCATCTTTTACGATGCAGATTCATCTCTGGCTTCGTCTCGACCACTCAGTTAAAGGGCCGGTGCAACGATATTCAATAGGAATGTCTTTCACTTTAAACGAGCTTACTGGCACTAGTAGGACTCAAGGATACTCACACGCAACGCCACTGGTCAAGAAATTCCTTTGTTGTGGTGTAATTTCAAGGACAAAGCGAGCGTTTCATTTAATCTCTCCTTCGCGAAACTTGATGACGTAGCTGGGCGGTAGCAGTACCGCCCGGTGACGATATTTAAATGCGGCTCATAAATTGGATCCGAGCATTGCGTAGGCACTGGATTTGGGCTCGTGATAATCGATAGCTCGAGAAGCATTCGGGTAGTGGCCCGTGTCCAATCGCTGCGATGACGACCATAGCCGAGCCATAAGAATGTCTGGAACTCAACGCGTGTCTTGTGCCGTGCCAACCCCAGCGTGTGGCGATGATCAACATTGGCGGCATATTATCGGCACCAGATCACGTGGCCACTTGATCTTGCTGCGAGTTGAGGGGGAGAACGCTGCTCGTTTTTCTTTAATTTTTTCTAGGACTTCGATTGCGTGTGGTGAAAAACGAACGGGTATTTCACAGGTCATTCACGCCATTGATCCGTTCTAAGCGGTATCTGCGCAAAGTACAAAAATCGTTGCATCGCCCCATTAACTGCATCGTCAAAGTGCATCGTGACGACATTTTGACGTCACCGCTAACTGAATCATTTTACGAGCATAGCTCGAACTGCATAGAGAAAAACTACATTTCAACGTCATGTCACGTGACCCGAGAGAATAGCCAATCAGTGCCCGATGCAGCTTCCTACATCATTTAGTGTGCGTTCCAGCATAGATAGACAGTACGAATGCTGACGAAGCGCTAGTGTGCAATGCGTGCTCACAGTACATGACCGACTAATGGCAGCCTCCCTGTTGTGTATGCAGCAGATCATCGGGAAACTGTGAGCGATAGCAGCGCCATCCTCCAGTAGGTGGACGTGGAAGGACTCACTGTTCGCCATTCCGTTTTTACCTCTTCGACTCTTGTACGTGGCCGAAGTCGGCTTTTTAAATAAACCTTTATTATGTACACCTAACATTTGGCGATGAGGTCACGGACCAACGGTAAGCTACGGCGGCCGCATTAAGAAGCAAAAGCAAGCGGCGAGACTCCACTCGAGGCAACGAGTGCGAGCGGCTGTGTGGATGCGGCGGCAGTGGGCAGAACGAGATGGCTTCGGGAGCTAAGCCTAGCGTTCCGAATGTCTTCATGGGTCGACTGGGCCACTTCGAAGAGTTTTCGGCCGGACCACCCCGAAGCCTGGCCTACGTACAAAGAACGCCTGGAGTTCTACTTCGCGGCGAACGGCGTGGTCGAGGAGCAGCATCAGAGAGCAGTGCTGTGGAGCGCCTGCGGTCCGGCTACGCACGCTATCCTTCGCTCGCTGTGTTCGCCGGCGACGCCGGCAGAGACGCCGTACGTGGACATCGTTTCAAAGCTCACAGGCCACTTCACGCCAAGGCCTTCGGTAATCGTACAACGTTTCTCATTCCACAAACGAAGTCAGCAGCCTGGTGAAGGCATTGCGGAATTCGTCGCGGACTTGCGCCGACTCTCCGAGCACTGCGAGTTCGGCGTCTTCCTGGAAGACATGCTCCGCGATCGTCTCGTCTGCGGCGTTAGGGACGAAGGGCTGCAACGGCGTCTCCTGGCTGAGACTACGTTGGACTTCAAGAAAGCGTACGATAAGGCTGTCGCTGCCGAGTATGCCACGCGGCAAACGGAAAACATCAGAGGAGCGTTGCCTGCGGCGTCCGATTTACATCGGATGGATCAAGTGCCCAAGGGTGCCAAACCGGGCGGAAAACAAGAACCCTTAAGAGAGCCAAAAGCGACAAGAACAGGGCGGTGTTTCCGCTGCAACGGCGACCTCGACGCTACAAGCTGTGGGTTCCGCAACGCAGAGTGTCATTTCTGCAAGCGGAAGGGACACATCGTTCGCGCCTGCCGTCAAAAAAAAAACAGGCAAGGAGCAGGGCCAAGAGCGACAACAAACGCCCAGGCAAGTTGGGACGCTCAGGAGTGTACGGACTTTACCACATCGTCAGTGGACTGCCAGCTTTCATGGCAACGGTCACCGTGAACGGACAGCAGGTATCGATGGAAGTGGACTCTGGATCCGTCTGTTCCATTGTCAACCTGAGGACACTGAGCAAGCTGGGAATCTCGAGGAAGGCACTTCGACCTTGTTCCAGAGGAGTGCGGAAATACACACCGCAGCCTGTCCGGATCGTGGGCGAAGTGGAAGTTCTTGTCAAGTACAACGTTAGAGAGTGCAAGCTACCTCTACTCGTCACAAAAGGGTCTGGAATCAGCATCCTGGGGAGAGACTGGTTTCAACCGTTATGCATATCGCTGGAAGGACCGCACCAGCTCAACGGAGCTCCAGTTTCCAGGAGTTCCAGCGGAGAAGGCCAGCCAGCTGTACGCAACCAACGCAAGGTGGTGACGAGTGTCAAAACTCTGCTGGAGGACTACCCAAATGTGTTCAAGCCTGTGTTAGGCAAGAGCACAGGTCCTCCGGTGCAGATTGAAGTGGAGGAGCAAGCCACACCCAAGTTCCACAAGTCACGGCAAGTACCTTTCGCTCTTCTGCCGAAAGTGGACGAAGCCATCGAAAAGTTGGTAAAGCAAGGGATTCATGTCCCGGTCAAGCATTCTCGTTGGGCGACGCCTATTGTTCCGATTCTAAAGAAGAATGGAAAGATGAGAATTTGCGGAGACTACAAGGGAACGCTCAACCCAGTCGTCAAGTGGGAGACTTACCCACTGCCCACTCCAGAGCAACTACTCGCAAGACTTGGAGGTTGCTCGGTGTTTTCCCGGCTTGACTTGGATCAAGCTTACCAACAAGTCTGTGTCGACGAGGACACCGCCATGCTGCAAACCGTGACAACACACAAGGGCCTGTTTAAGGTGACGCGATCGCAGTTTAGTGTAGCAGTGGCAGTAGCCATCTTCCAACGTTACATGGAAGGAGTACTGAACGGAGTTGAAGGAGTTCGGTGTTTTCTGGATGACATCCTTAATGGTGGAAGAACAGTCGCCGAGCACGACGAACGGTTGCGTTAGGTGCTGCAGCGTATCCGAGACGATGGGCTTCGTCTGAATTCCGACAAGTGGGCATTCAGGGACAAGGAAGTGACGTACCTGGGGTACCGTATCAACAAGGACGGAGTAAGTCCTTTGGGTGAAAAAGTTGAAGCCATCAAGCAAGCTCCGGAACCAACGAACAAGAAGGAGCTGCAGTCGTTCTTGGGAGCCTTAAATTTCTATGGCCGTTTCCTGAAAGGAGCTTCACATGTGTTGGAGCCACTTTATCATCTCCAGGACAAGGACAAGGCATGGATTTGGACAAAAACTGAAGCAAAGGCGTACCAGAGTGCCAAGAGCCTGCTGGAATCATCAGCCGTCCTAGCACACTATGATGTGTCACGTCCCATAAGGCTGGCCTGCGACGCGTCTCCGTGCGGGCTGGGTGCTGTACGGAGCCAAGTGGGAGAAGACGGCGTTGAAAGACCAGTGGCCTTTGCCTCAAGAACTTTGTCAAAAGCAGAACGTAACTACGCGTAGATAGACAGGGAGGCTCTGGCTTTGCTATTTGGTGTTCGAAATTCCACCAGTACGTTTTTGGTCGGAAGTTTCAACTCTTGACAGATCATAAGCCGTTGCTGGCCCTCTTGCACCAGGCCGGGCCTGTTCCTGCCGTGTTGGTACCTAGGATGTTGCGCTGGAGTCTGCAACTTTCTGCATACAACTACGAACTGTTCTACGTACCTGGCTCCAAGCTGTCACATGCCGACGTTTTCAGTCGTCTTCCGCTTCCTGTCAAGAATGAGCACAAGCCACCGTTGGGAGACATCTTGCTGCTTGAAGCAGCGCCGGAGGTGCCTCTAGATTCTACCAAGATCGCAGCATTAACACGACGGACCCGGTTCTGTCACGTGTGCACCACTGGAGTTTGCAAGGCTGGCCTTCAGGGAAGCTGCCAGAAGAATTCCGCCCCTTTGTGGCCAGGAAGAACGAACTGTCCAGCTACAGAAACTGTGTGCTCTGAGGATCTCGTGTTGTGATTCCGGGTCCCGCACAGGCTCAAGTCCTTGACACCCTACACACCACGCACCCTGGAGTAGTGCGAATGAAAGGTCTTGCACGCAGCACAGTGTGGTGGCCGGGCATCGACAGTCACGTCGAACGCAAGGTAGCTGGCTGCCAAATGTGCCAAGAAACTCGACAAGCCCCCAGCAAGGCACCGGTGCACTCAAGGGAGTTCACGAAGAACGCTTGGTCTCGTTTGCACATTGACTTTGCCGGTCCCTTCAAAGGGAAAGTTTTTCTGCTGGTCGTCGATTCGCATTCCAAGTGGTTGGAAGTTTCTTTGATGGAATCAATGTCGACCGGAGCAGTACTCAAGGAACCTCGGGTGATGTTTGCTCGCTTTGGCATACCCGAAGTTTTAGTGTCGGACAATGGAGCTGCGTTCACGTCAGAAGAGTTTGCTGAATTTGCAACCAAGAACCAGATCCGGCCCATTATAGTCGCACCCTATCACCCGTCCTCCAATGGGCAGATTGAGAGGATGGTACAGGAAACAAAACAAGTGCTACGCAAGTTGTCTGAGGGAGACTGGGCAACAAAGCTGTCTCGTTTCTTGTTGGGCCAGCACATCTTACCCAGCACAACTACGGGGAAGAGTCCGGCTGAACTTCTGATGGGGAGACGACTGCGATCTGCCATAGACTGTCTGCATCCAAATTTTCATCTGGATGGATCATCTCTGGAGCGTTACTTCCGAAACGGCTCTCAACGAGTTGGGGAGTTCTGTCCCGGCGATGCGGTGTATGCACGGAACTATCAAGGTAGCCCCAAGTGGGTTCCCGGGTTCATCGCTTCAGTCACAGGACCCCTGTCATACCAAGTTCGTCTGTCCGACGGTCGCGTTTGGAGAAGGCACATTAATCAACTCCGCAACCGTGCCAGTCCACTAGACCTTGGTGGAGCTGCCAGTGACACTTGTGGTGACACGACCGATGGTGATCATCTCTTTCTGGTTGGCCAGGACCCACCACTGCCGGGTGTGAATGAAGATTCTCAAAGTCAAAGTCTACCGGCCAGCCCCACCACCTCCCCGCCTAGACCCGACGGTCCTAACCTGCCTGGAAGCCTTTCGCAGGAGCCGAGCTCTCCCAGCCAACCTGCAACAACAGGAGCTTCTAGGTACCCGCAACGTGAGAGAAGACTCCACGGCGTTACCAGGACTATGTCCCGTAGGGGGGTTGGGATGTTGTGTATGCAGCAGATCATCGGGCAACTGTGAGCGATAGCAGCGCCATCCTCCAGTAGGCGGACGTGGAAGGACTCACTGTTCGCCATTCCGTTTCTACCTCTTCGACTCTTGTACGCGGCCGAAGTCGGCTTTGTAAATAAACCTTTATTATGTATACCTAACACCCCCATAATCTATTCATCATTTCGAAATTTCGAAAAGGGTCTTTTCAATATTCTGATTGGCCCGTTTTTATGGGCGCCACATCGACTGGCTTACGGGTGGAGAACACGCCTCAAAGCCTGTCCAAACGGCTCGTTGTGAGAAAAGCGGGCGACGGTGTCGGCGTTAGTGGGACGGGAAAATCCTGATTGGTTCATAAGTAAATCACCGAAGGGTAGCGAACCCGCGACACTTCGGAGGCGTGCCAGTCACGCTACCTACTATACTCTGTTTCACCTTATGATGTACCGCAGGAAAGGCTACAAGCGCGAGCTCCTTGCTCTAGGGCACATCTCGGCGGCGCAAGCTCTCGTGCACCAAGGGCAGCTGCCAACGCTATGAGCTCGCGCTTGTAGCCTTCGCTGCGGTACAAAGTAAGGTGAAACGTAGTATAGGCCACGCATACATGCTCGAACCGCTTGGAAAAGCGTGTGGGTTTATATTTAGCCTTCGCGTTCCACTCTTAAATGCGAAGCTTAAACGTCCACCTGTAGTATATATTTTATTTATCTTTTTGGTGGGGTGGGAGGGGGGATGGGGGAAATGGTTCTTTCCGTCAAAGTTCGCTCGTGTCCTCGAGCATGTTCATCACGTGGGTCCGGGCAGCCACGCACACGCTCGTTGGCGATCGGTCAATTACTCGAGGCCTCCGCTGCTGTTCGAGTCCCGGAAACAAAAACAAAAAGAAAGGACACGATTGCGAGGAGACGAAGGCTCTTCGCGCAGGCCGCGAGCCGCAGAAGAACAAATAGACAGGCAACAGGCACACCATTGGCAGGTGACGTGTGACGTCGAGTCTGACGAGCACCGAGGCCACCGAAACGCGGAGTAGTCGAGGAGGAAAGTCATGATGTTTGCCAAGTGGTGTCCAAATAGAAATCGGACTTCACTGTTTCAACTTCCACGACTTTTGAAGGAGTTGTGTTGCTCCACGATTTCGGCAGTGTCTTGTTTGGACAACGCTTCAGTGATTCACGAGCTAGCCTTAAAGGGACACAGACAGGGTATTTAAGCTCGCCAAGGTTTTCATTTGTACATGACATATGAGAGCCCAACTACCCAAAACACACTTTGCGGCTCGAGATTCGTTTTCTTTCCACAGGAAAACCGCCGATTCAGAACTGGCCGATTTGAGTGGCACTCACTCTCTCCTCCGTGGTCTCGTGCCTTTTTTCTATAGTTCAGACACAACCTCCAAATATATCAAAGTCGTGGGTCATCGAAGGCATACACTCAATAATAAAATATAGAAAAAGATATGGTACAAATTTTTTGTGGCTTCTAAAAGACAAAAAAAATACGTTGATTGAAAAAAAAAACAAAAAAAACGTTGCCCGCCACGTGATTTTCGGCAACTTTGCTCTCATATATATTTCTTCTTCCTCCCCAGTCCAGTTTTGTTTTCGAGCGGTCGCGTTTTCTGACTTCATTAAAATATGCGTGATGCTGTAGCAAACTATTGATTGCGCAGTCTTCTGACAGCAAAATAAATCGCCCAATAAAAAATAAACTTTTTCCAGTGTTTGTGCTTGCTTTTTTAATTAGGAACTCAAATCGTAACCTTAGCCGAAACTGAAAACCCTTTAGGAATGAAATATTTTTCAGTAACCATAACCGGAATGAAACCTTTATTTGAAATTTATGAAAATTGTTACCGTAACTTTAAGTGTGGATTATTTACCGGTAACCGATATTAACCTAAAAATTAAAAAAAAAAATATATATATAATAGTTTTTCTCAAGGATGACCTCGAGAAGGGATCTTTAATGTCGTGGCCACTGATTTATTTCTACGACAATTTTCTGGATCGCACATTCCTCTTGTTCGTTACAGCCGCAAGTGCGGCCCCTGGACAGCCATCTTGCATGCCGAAAAATCGCCTTTTTGGAGCGTTGTGGAGGCTGGCGGCAGGGAGCTGAAGACACGGTTTCTACTCTTCCGTCGTCATTCGCCGAAGTAGTTTGTTTTTAAAACCTTTTGTAAATGGTGAGACTTCTTTTTTGAGAGCGCATAAAAATGTTTACGAAGGCACAGCGCCCGCAGGAAAAAGGCACAACCCGTCGAAAGCAAGTTTTGCCGGTCTCGTAGCGTGATCAAAGCTTACCTGGCACACCGAAGTGCTGCGCCTCCGTGCCTTGTGTTTCGCGAAGGCAACGTGCGTGAAGACGTAGGTGCGTCGAGAGCAGCGTTTTACATTACTATGATGTCTATATTTATAACGTGAGGCACTCGAGGTCCAGGAACGAGCTTGATCTAGTGGCGACGGAACAGGGGAATGGGGGTACGCTGGCGGCAATGGCAACAGAATGCTCACGATCATATGGGTCGCGTTTCAAGAAATTTTCGATCTCGCTGTTTCGTACTTCCGTGTTCGAAAACGCGCCTTGATCCACAATCATTGCTCTATTTTTGCTGTTATGTGATTCATTAAGTAGATTTGGAACATAGCCATGTTTAATAGTGCACTAAAAGCAACCACAGGTTTTTCCCCTTTTTTTGATAGCAACTAGCCGGAGCAGCTGGACGATCCAGAACATAATTCGTAGCGGATATGTGATGCAAAGACATCTACGCGCGGCACACCTTCAAAACTTTGCCGCGGCGTCGTTCTTGATCGGTATCCAAGCGTGCGAAGGGTCAAAGACGCAGCACTTCGGTGTGCTAAGGAAGCTTTGACCACGCCGCGAGACCAGTGAAACTTGCTTTCGACGAGTTGTGCCTTTTTACTGCGGCTCTGCGCTTTCGTAAAAATTCCCACGTGTTTTCAAAGGCAAGTCTCACCGCTTACGCAAGGTTTAAAACAAAAACGTTTTCGCCGAATGACGACGAACATGTAGAAACCCTGTCTTCAGCTCGGTGCCGCCAGCCTCCGCAACGCTCCAAAAAGGCGGTTTTTATACATGCAAGATGGCCGTTCGGTGGCCGCACTCGCGGAGCGGGGACGCGCGATCCAGCAATTGCCATAGAAATTAGTGATCGTGGCCACTGATCTCACTGACAATTGCTGGATAGCGCTTGTTCGCTGCAGCGCGAGTGCGGCCAACTGACGGACACCTTGCATGCCGTTTCTTCTTTTTTTTTTCGTTTTGCTAGCGTTGCAGAGGCCGGCGGCAGCGTGTTAAAGACACGTTTTCTACTCGTTCGTCGTCATTGGCGGAAGGCGTTCTTTAAGATCCTGTTTGAGCCGCGATACTTGCCGTTGAGAACACGTGGAAAGTTTTACGAAAGCGCCATGCCACAGGAAAAAGGCACAACTCGTCGAAAGGAACTTTCGCTGGTCTCGCAGCGTGTCCAAAGCTTCCTTGGCACGCCGAAGTGCTGTGCCTTTCTGCCTTCGCACGCTTGGATACCGATCAAGAATCGACGCCGTGTGGATGTGTTTTGCACCCCTCCCTTTCACCCTCGAAAAAAGGAAAGAAGTTCTGCGGACGCCCATGCCCATAGAGCTATGCGAGTTCATTAGTGTGACCTTAGTGAGGGATTGGATCTTCATCCCCAGAGTGAGGTAGATCCAATCAAATAATTCCAGTCAATGCTAATACGCTACGGAGAAGGCTCGAATGATGACCTTCCGTAGATCTAAGGCGCACATATGCGGTTCGCTGTGCAGCAGAACAGTCTTGCCTCTTGGCCAAAACTACTGTTCTTTGATATGATATGACATAAAAAGTATAGAGTCCCAGACTGCAACTTTCGAATTATCATGCACGGAAAAAAACGTAGATTTCGCCATTCGCGTCCTTGCACAGCCAATCTTACACCAGTTTCACGATCTATAACTTTAGCGTACCGCTTCCAATGTGCTTCGGTTCTTTAAATAAAAAAAGTTAGTGATTCAGTGGTTTTAGATGACACGCTCAACGAGTTTCTAATTGGAACCACGCGTATATTTCTTTAATTAAAAAGTAGTTTAACAAATTTTTGTTAATTATCCGACTTATCGCGAAGATTAGCTTCCTATATTACGTCCCACTAGCCGTATAACTAACCCGCGCAGGCTCCATAGACTAGATATCCACGTTTTTGTTTTTCGTCAGTAGAACTATCGTAATTAAAATTAAACACCCTGTGCGTGGCTAGCACTGGCGTCAGATTAGCGGCCTTGCGGTGACCTTGGTGATGAGCGCACCCTTTCTGCATGCGTACATTTTTCACCACAGAATGTATCTTTTCTGGACAGAAACGAGCAGGAAGGACTGTACCAGCATGATCAAAACACACCCAAGACATGTGTACTGACGGCGCCGTCGCGGACATGATATTCACCAGAAATAACTTTTGAATCGACGTCTTTCAACTGGATAGGCATGTGTTTGGCGCCGGAAAACACATACAAAAAAAAAAAGATTTCATTTACCGTGGCAACTGAGAAATGGAGCTTATCGGTAACTCTCAAATAAAAAATTACATATATTTTTTGTCAGGCGCGGCTCTCGCGGTTCTGTATAAGCATGGTGCCGTAATATAAAAAGTGGTCTCTGGATTTCGGCTTGATCATCATAGAATTGAGACAAAGTTCTGGCAGGCCGCGATCCTGGCGGTATCACAGCAGCGGTGACAGATGTGGCAGGCACCTGTTCTGCTGCGGGTTGCTCTCCAGTTTTTTCAGCTCTCCGGTGACGAGACGACACCAAGACAACGAGACGACAGCGACAGTAGCGTTTGCTCGTTCTTTCTGGAGATACGTCGACTCCCAACAGCCCGGATCGCTGCATCCGACAACGTAACACGACGGCTTTTGTGACGGCATCTGTTGCCGCTTTGGGAACACTTCTGGTGTATGGGCAGGATAGAATGCTTGACACACCAGTCGACCATCAGACACCGTAGTATAAGCCAATTTTTGAGTTATGCACATCTACCGCACATGCAAATGCGTAGATGGCACTAACCGCAGGGGTGCCCGCGGATAAAGTAATGTCCTGCCTGCGTACCTGTCACTCGCTTTGAGTTATTTCCATTAATATGAGCTTGATTCGTCATAGCGGCAGCCGACAAGTACCGGCTGCTCACAGCAGGGATAACTGATGAAGCCTGCGGCGCGTGTGGAAGCTGCTTCGACGGAATCATTCGATTTGCCCAAACATAACGCTCGGGCCGAGCTCCGCGCGAAAGTCGATGCGCATGCCTTATTTATAAGAGGAGCCGCGGCCGTACGTTGCTTGCTTTATCGACGGAATAACATATCGATAGGGTCAGTGCTGAAAACTACTAAGGTAATTTAATTCAGATCGCTACTCTAGTGGGGTCCGATAGCCACCGAGAGCCTAAGAAATAGAGGGTGTGGAGGGTCTCGGACATCTCATTGTCTCTCGGCAGCCAATAACAGTGCACCATTAGCCAATAAAACGCCGAAGAACGAATCACGAGCAATGAGTCTGAACATAGCAAGTCACGTACTTCGTTTCTAACGTGCCAGTGACTATCTATAGTTGCGTATTCCTTCAACCAATTTATTACACTCCTCGCTATAAATATATTCACTGAAATTTCCTCGCACTTTTGTGCTTACGCGAGTTGGTTGACCTCGGATGTGTACCACTACTACAGCCTAGCCAAGGCGCAAAAAGCCAGCGCTATTTCGGGGCCTGGTATCTGCACACACAATGAGTCGCCTCCAGAACCTCTTTATTCTGGCGAAGTTCCCGTTATTCCCTTATGGTGCACGCACCGACCTAACGGGACAGCGCGACGCTTGACTACCCGTAGGAAACGCCACTCCATAGCTATTTGGTTTCTTTAACTATTTACTTCTTTTGTTGATAGATTGATACTGTCAGCCCATTACCTTACCCCCCTACAAGAGTGGAAAGCTGTTTACACAAAACAAGAAGCTATGTCTTGCCCAGGTTACAACCTTTCTTTGAGCTAGCCTGCTAGAAAGAGAAAAGTCGCATCATCGTAATCATCCTCATCATTTAGGTCGTTACTTGCCCTCAAGCGACGGAAACGGAAAGTGTTCTATAGTCTGTTGCAGGTTTAAAATAGCTTGGCATGCCCCTCCCACAAAGCTCTCCGCTTGCCATGATTGGTGGTTTCTTCCTCTTTACCTGCCTCCACTCTAGCGTTTTCTCTGCTGAAGTGTAGAGAGCGGAGGGCTTTGTGGGAGGAGCTTGTCCTGCTATTCTTAACCTGGAACAGACTATGCACGAACTCATGTTTTAAACAAACCGGGACCGCCCCTAGCGGCACGCCACCGGCACAGCGGATGTGCAATGGAATGTGGGCAAGAAGCTCGCCGTCGCCCATAAACAAACAATTGAAATGCGATGTTCTCGACGTCGGTGTGAGTCCCTGTGCTCTATTTCATGTTGGAATTGTTGATTCTACGTCTTCCTAGCAATGTCTGACTACTTTAAGTATCCTCAGCAACATTAACATGGCTTGCGACAATGCAGAACTTCTTGTGAATACTTTGATATGTGGTGATCCATTCTGCATGGACGCTAAACCATGTTCACATCATGAGATACTGCAGGTATTTACAAACGCGACGTTGTTCGGGCTACAAATAGGCATGGACGGTAACTGCGGTGCTTGACACCGATACCGAAAATCGCAAGCAGAATCGGACCATGTGAATAAGGCATAACATGTCGGTGATGGCCACCGGTAACAATGACCAACATACTCTTGTATCCACTGTTTACACAAAGCCTACTTATCCCAAACAACCTTCAAATTTAAAAGTCTTTCAAAGTTTGCAGTTAAATCTACACCAGTCACCACGTCAATGTGTGGTCTACGGGCCGCTTTCGCTTGAACGCGCAGAAGACAGTTTGAGAAAGCAGATCAAAGTTTGAAAAATAAGACGATGACAGTTTGAACGATAACACGGCTGTTTGAACGTGAAGACGCACCGAGCATTTGTCCGCGGGTCGTCCAAGCAACTTCACGACTTTCGCCGCGTTCATGTTGGAGCAAAACAAATAAATCTCATGACCACAAGTCACCGTGAATTCAACCTAAGCTGCATCGGACACAAGCAATAGTTGTGCGACGACGCCTGGCTTTTTTTTTTTTTTTTTTCCTTTTCACTGCACCTATACACGTTCTCAAACAAACCGGGCAGGCAGAAAAGAAGAAAAAAAGGAAACGTTAAAACTATTTTGACACTTTCCCGGTTCTTTTGTTGTAGCCCCTGTCACGAAGTTTTGATGATAAGGCAGCTTTTTGTCCGGTTTCTTCCAAAACAACAGCAACGCCCGGCCCGCATGGCGACTTGCACTGATACCACATATCAGAAGTGGGCTTGGAGCGCCAGCACCGTAGCGTGACGTTTAATTCCGTCGCCTGTTCGGTATGGGTGAGGAAAGATAACAAAACATTTCAACCTGCAAATAGTAAAAAAATAAAAGGAAGACAAAACGAGAACGGGTGAAGGCTACGCTTATACCCTAAATGTAGTCTATTAAAGGGGCGGTGCAACGATATTCAATTAGAATGTTTTTTTCACTTTACACGAGCTTACTGGTACTAGTGGGACTCAAGGGTACTTGCACGCAACGCCGCTGATCAAGAAACTCCTTTGTTGCGCTGTAATTTCGAGGACAAAACCGATGGTTTTCATTCAATCTCTCCTTCGCAAAACCTGATGACGCAGCTGGGCGGTAGCAGTACCGCCCAGTGACGATATTTGAATGCGGCTCATAGATTGGACCCGAGCATGACGAACACTCTCGATTTGGGCTCGTGATAATCGATAGCTCGAGAAGCATTCGGGTAGTGTCCTGTGTCCAATCGCTGCAATGGCTACGTTTACATGAATGCGATCGTAGCGCATCGAATCGAGCAGGGACCAATCGCACGCAGCTTGTCTTCCTACTTCTTCCTCTTCTACCTATCTGGTACCAATCAAAATAGTCAAATCTCGATTCGATGCGCAGCGGTCGCATCCATGTACACGCAGCCAATGACGACAACAGCCGAACCATAACATTGTCTGGAACTCAGCGCGTGTCCTATGCCTTGCCAACCCCAGCGGCATGGCTATGATCGACATTGGCGGCATATAATCGGCTCCAGATCACGTGGCCGCTTGTTCTCGCTGCGAGGTGAGTGGGTGAACACTGCTCGTTTTTCTTTATTTTTTTCTGCAACTTCGAATGCGTGTGGTGAAAAACGAACGGGTATTTCACAGGTCATTAACGTCAGAGATCCGTTTTAAGCGGTGTTAAGTTGCGCAAAATACAAAAATCGTTGCATCGCCCCTTTAATGTGGCGACGGCAAAAAAAAAAAAAAAATGAATGTTTTCGCCCATACTGGAAGTGACGATTTTTCAAAATGACGGCGCCCTTGTGGAAGGGTTTAGTTGCGTGTGCTACAGGCGAAGGGAACACCAGGTGAGGGGACAAAGGGCATCACTAGGAAGGTCTCCTCCTCTCCTCTCAAACGTTCCTATTGCTCTTCCTTTCTCCCCTCGCCCTCCATTACCCTCCGCTCCCCTCCCTCCTTCCTATCCCTTTTTCTCATCGCCGGGTATTGCCTTCGCTTGCAGTGCACACAACTAGTGACATGGAATATATACCTTTATTCGTTTACTCTCCTTCCCAGCCACCTTATGGGCGTATCCGGTATGGGCGACGAAAAAATAATAAAACATTTCAAATTCTAAATAGTAAAAATACTAGAGTGGAGGCAAAACAAGAATTCGTGACGGTTACGCTTATATCCTGAATGTATTCTATTGAAGTGGCGGCGGCAAAACAATGCTTTCGCTGATCCTGGAAGTGACGAAATTCAAGATGGCGACGCCCTTGCGAAAAAGATCTATGCGGAGAGCAAGTCGTCTGCTTCTTGCGCAGCAGCTGCGGTGATGTCATAACGAGGCCGAGCTCTGATTGGCTTTGATCGGAAAGATAGTGGGTAGACCTCAATGCTCGATGCCTTGAGGTCTATCCACTATTTTGTTTTTCCAATCAGCCAATAAGAGCTCGCCGTTCTGACTTCATCGCAACCCCTGTGCAAGAAGCAGACGAACTTGCGCTCCGCATACCGAATGTCCCACCATTTACCTGTTCAGCGGCCATGGTGGAAGTGTTCGTCATCCTGGCTCGCGGACATTGATTTCTTAATGTGAACAAAATATGTGGAGAGTGTTATAATTTCCCGGCGAGGAGGACGGACGTGCCCCCGCAGAAAATAAATAAATGTGGTACTTTGTTCATTAAAAATAAAAAAACTACGCACCTCCCGACGCCCGATCTCCGCTTAAAGCACCACTGGCAGTCCGGACTAGATGTCAAAGATTCAGGACAAATCGTTATCTGATTCAAGAGTTACACGCGATTTTCGGAAATTTTCAATGGGAAAATGGTAGCCGAAGGAGCCCACGAGTAGAGAGAGTTCCCGAGAAAAGAGAACCGTGTTTTTGGGCCCAAGAAAATCAACTCTACATCGCATAAAGCTCAAGCTCCCTGGGAATGTAACGCTAGCAGTTGAGATAGAACGCGAAAGTTTGAAAACATGGCGCTACCTGGATCAAAATATAATTGAGGAAGAACGAAATTTCATCTATGACCTGACGTCCCCCTAAGCCAAATATCGTCAAAAAAGATATTACGTTGTTGGCGCCTGTAATGTCTATTTCAATGTTAAAACAATGTTGTCAGCAAGAAGGAAAACAATACCCTCTTTTTGGCTAACAGGTGTTTCTCACTAATATAAATCCCACAAGCGTTCAGAATGTCAGTTCTTGTTTTGACAATATTACTTTCAGATGGTCTTCGGGTTATAGAAAAATTTTGTTTTTCTTCACTTAAATTATTGAGTCAAGTGACATCATTTTCTCAAACTTTCGACTTCTACCCCAACCGCTAGCATCAAAAATTCAAAAAATAAAAGCTTCCTGCAATGCATTTTTTTTTTTTTTATTTCGCTTGAAAAACACGTTTTTTTCGACTCGGGAACTCCCCGCAGACATAGGGCTGAATGGCGCAAACCGCCAGGAACGGTCCCAATTCTCCTATTGAAAGTTTTAGAATATTAAAATTGTGAATTGTTTAACACTTTTAATTGAGATAATCGTTTGTCCTGAAAACTTCGTCATGCGGTCCGAACCGCTAGCACATCATTTGGCGGAGAGTGAGCGTTCCGCAACGCGTATAATTTACCGTTTGCAATAGGGTCATTCCACGTGAAACGTCCCAGACGTTGCGCTCGACCACCTTCGATTTCTAAAAACAAATTCATGGGCTTCGGCCACAATGTCCGTAGCCATAACCTAAAATAGTTTTAACGAAAAAAAAATTTGTGATGACGTGAGCGCGAGTTTAATTTTTGAAAACAGCGTGAAACTAGGCATCACTCAATAATTTACGAAAAATCAGCTTTTTTATGAAACACCCAACAATATTTTTTTCTTAAATTTGCACGGTTGTTGACTTACAATGCGATTGGGTTTGTGCAGTTTTTTAAATTTAAATATTTTTTTAAAAATACATAATTTTATTCAAAAATAAACATTTTTGTCATTTTATTAAAAAAATATATAATTGCTCCCGGGACCTAATATAACTTTTTACTGGCTGCCTGAAAACTTGGTTCTAACGTTACAATATATATATAGTCAATGCACAATGCAGGTGTCCCAGCTTACCTTGATGTGTTTCCATAGATTAGAGTATGTTGTTCTTGCTGGTGACAATCTGTGTGTTTTTTGGAAAACAATGTATGTACTGAAACACTGGGTTTCCGTAACCGCAAACTCCATAACCGAAAACTCGACCAGTCAGAGAAAAAGTGGCAGTTACGAGTTATCGATCGTTCATAGGTTCTCACTTTCATACCAATATTCATGGATGCCTGGGGAGGGTAGGGCATAGAGAGCAAGAGAAGTGGTGGCCATCGGTCTCACAAAACAATAGAGGATCACACCACTTTCACGCGTTCTCTCTTTCTCTCTGTGAGCACTCCTTAAATGGCCTAACGGCCCCCCTCCCGTCTCCTTTTATGTTGACAGTTGACTGTAAAGTGAGGAATGGACTCAACCACCATGTCCAGACAAGTAAACCAAAAGAAGTATCGTCCGTACCCTCGAAGACGATGCTGTTAGCCTCGCGCCGGGTGCTTTCAAGCCGTGCCACAAGAGCGTGCTAGAATACAGTAGCGCACATCAAGGACAAAGAGAATTCGACCCCCTCGCGCGAGGCTATATCGCCTATTACGCGAGTTGCGAACCCGCCAGTCGAAAGGGTACGGACTCGCATTTGATATAGGTGGCGGGAGACGTCAAAGAAGTTGGAAAGGGTGAAAGGGTGTAAAAGAAAAAAAAAAAAAGAAAACAAGTAAACACGAAGAGCTTTCTCCTGCCCGGGAGGAGAAGTAAAACACGATTAAAGCCGACGGAGAGCCTACTTGGCTTTGTCTTACTTGATCTTTGTTTTTCGTATATTTGTACATGCCTCGCCCGCTTTTCTATTGGATCTAGTGACCGGTCATACAAAAAATCGTGTTTTCTTTTCGGCTATTCTCCCCTTCCTGATGATTTCTATTTTGTTGAACTTGCTCGTTTTATGATGTTGAATGTTCTGCTCGTATTGCTCAAGTTACTGTACACTCTAAGAAGTGCCTGCGCGTCTACTTACCCGCAAAACACTCAAAGAGCCAATCTCTGCAATCTACGAAATCAGCTCAGCGAATGATGAGGCGGAACATCCGTTTAGACCTTAAAATGAAGTCTGCGCTGTGGCATTAAGCAATGCAAAGCGTCATGCTTGCATTGCGTAATGCCACAGCGCAGACTTACTTTTGAGGTCTATACAGATGTTCCGCCTCATCATTCGCTGAGCTGATTTCCTAGATCACAGAGATTGGCTGTTCGAGTGTTTTTCGGGTAAGTAGACGCGCAGGCATTTCTTAGAGTGTATTATGTTCATATTTTTAAAAAGTAACGAGTAATTAAAGTAATCCATTACCAATATTTTGTGACGAAGTTACATTAGAAATTACGTCGGAAAACAAATAACGTGGCAATAAGAAAATTACTTGAAAAAGTAACGGATTACAAGTAATCCATTACTTGTAGCGGATTACTTCCTAAGTCTGGTCCCTTTACAACCGGTGAATCAGCCAGCGCTCTTGAATCGCGAGCATATACCACGCGCGGAGGATCGCAAACTGATTTGCCACTGACCATCAAGGTTCCTTAGCTAAAGGGATCTTTATGATTGTGTGAATGGGGTATACGTCCGACTGCGGTGGAAGGCTTACTGGTTTTTAATTTGCACCGAACCTGAGCTCACTGAACGTAGTAACTTAATGAAACTTTTCTTGTCTCGAATTTCGCTTTATTTTACAAGTTATAGGCAAATTAAAAGTACAAAAACAAGCAAAAAAGAACCTTCTTCATGACGTCCTCGGTCGCTTGAGTGGCCGTGAACTAGTGAGCTCAGCGAGCGCTCACGGCTGCCGCACTCCGTGTCGACGGCTCGAGAGGGTGCCTAAAGCATGTGCTGGATAGGCTGTATGAAGCGGGCGGCCAGGGCGGCTCGCATTGCATTTGATGCTCGATTAAACACTAATTCGGCATGACACTTCATTGGCCACAAACGACAGCAAACATGGGGAAAAGATCAGTTAGAACAGGAGTCACTTTGCGCTGCCATACCGCCAAACCTGCTCGCCGAAGCAGCCGAAGGCCTTCGGAACGCTCGGAACCGGTCGGATCCTCGACCGCAGCGCCGCCGCGTACATCCGGGACCTTTTTACGATCGCCACTCGTCGGTGCCTGATCCTACTACACCTTTCTAATTTGCGCCGCCTTTTCCACCGGTTGGTAGCGGGTATGTCGACGGGTCATTTCTTGTTTCCGTACTTTATAAACTGCATTTGTTTCTTTTCTGATCTAAAATACTCAACAAAAACTACTTTCATAATTAATTGAAACGGTTCGCGCCACTTATATTTTGTATTTCGACTAAAAAAAAAGCTTTTAGCGGCTCTGACCACTAGTAAGGCCAGAACCCAAAACGTCACATATCGCGTGCTTTCGGTACCGCGGGTCGCACCCGTAGGTGGAGAAGGTTTCCGCGTCGTCCGGTTAAAATATGACGCACTGATATTTAGTTACTCTCTCTGTGCCCGCTGGCTTGCCCGAACCCCAAAAGACGTGGAAACCGCAAAAAAGGTAGACGATTAAATATGATTGCAGGGCCCCTTTAAAGACAAAGAAACACCAACAGACATACTAAAAGCGCAAGTCAAGAGCTTGATTCGTTAAGCAGATGATAGAACGCGTAGAGAAGGGTAATGAACGCAATGACGTTGCGTTTTTGACGTTGTTTGATTGGTACCATCGGCTCAAGGATTGGCTATTATCGAACATGGAAACGATCTATAGCGCGCTTTTATTTGTTTTATGGCGTGTGTCTTTTATGACATGTTAATAAGAAACGCCGGCACACTTAGCATTTGTGGCAATAAGTTCCCAACTTTTGACTATCATAGCTGCTCGCGTGTTGAAAAATAAAAAGCCATAAACAGCAGACCGTCCAAAATCCTGAATACAAAACATATTGAAAAAATAACAAAATTTTATTACTCCGGTAAAATATTGGTAGTAGAATAAAACCGAACATTTAAAATATACGTAGAAAAACTCAATGTTTATTAAAAGATGTTCTTATTTAATACAGAAGATTGGAGATCTCTTAGGTGGTTCTAAAAAGGTACCCATAAAAATTAGATGTGCTATAATATTTTAGGCGTAATACCCTTAGCTTCAAAGTATTTTATGTCTATTTCTGGTCGAGTTTTCGAAGAATTAAAAACAAATAGTGCAGTATAAAATTGACTTCCGTTCAATTTCTTTAACAGCGTCCTTACACCGTCGGAGCACGCTTTAATAATTAATATATTCTAAACTTCGCATTCGTTACAATTTTTTTTCGGAGATTTTTTTTGTGCCTATTTTGTAGTTGCGTTTAAAATATTGCATAAGTGATGCATTAACTTTAAACGCTAAGAAGACCCATTAAGGACAAAGAGGATTTTATTTATCATAAAAATTCGCTCGGTGAGATTAGGCAATTAAAGGAACAATGGAACAAAGAAGCAATCATTTCAACGTCTATTTGCTCAAATGCACCGTATTTTAGTTTGCGTTTTTTAAAGCATAAAATTCTTTTTAAAGGGACTTGAAACGATTTTTTTTTTTACTTTCGCAAAACACTAGGATAAGCACTCCCTAACGTTAATGACCAAATAAAATTGTATTAGACTTCTTTTTTTCCGAGTCAATGGCAGTTTTTGCTTTCCTCCTCCTGCTAAGCTATCCGCATCCAAGAGACCACTACTGCGCCTGCGCGCCGCAAGCCTTGATTAAAAAAATTCCGATCTCGTAGCGGGTTGCGGAGAGCGTTGCGGGACGGCGAAAAAGATCTACGAATACTCCCTATTTGGGAGTTTCCGTAGAGCGTGTATTTCCGATCAGCTGCTCTCTTCGGAACGAAGACGCCGCTACTGCGCATGTGCGACGCCAGCCTTGCCTGTTGATCTCCGAATCTCGTAGCTGCAGGTTGCGGAGCGCACTGCGGGACGGCGGAAACGACCTACGAAAAACTCCCCATATAGTATTTGCCCACCACGCAGGTTTATTCACACATGAGTGTTTGCTTATGTTTTTCTACGTTACGTCACGAGCCAGCGTGCCACGTATGTCGCGTGCAAACCGACTCCTCGAAGTGGTTGCCACACTTCAAACGAGCCACGAATGTCCCGATGACTCTCGGTTTGGGCAAACGTGAGCTCCCGTGTCATCAAGCAACGTAAGCAAATGGTACAGTACGAGTGCGCCTTTAGACTTAGTATCAACTCTTTTTTCGCTGGTCACACGGATGTAAGGGGTTTTGCCGTTCACGCATGGGCTCGAAAGAACTTCGATTGCGTGGATAAACACACGTATGGGCGAGGCATTATTTTCCTTCAAATGTTTTCTAGCAGCCTACACAGTGTTGCGAATTTACACCTTATGCCCATAATGGCCCAACGTCTTTCGTGGCAAACGATACCCCCAGCTAATATTCCATATGCAAAATTGTTCGAACCTCTGGCAGCACTCTGTACGTTGCCATCTTTGTTACGTCGAGATTCCTCTGCTGCTTGTCAATTTCGTAGCGTTGTCGATAACAATCGCGGCCTATTGGGGAGGAGATTGGACCGTGGTGCCCCAAGTGGTTAAGTTGGGAACTACACGGATGGGAACAACAAATACAATGACTCAGCGCTCGGCTGACATAACCGCGCGTTCGTAACCGAACGCGGCGTCAACATTCGGCTGGAGTTCGTGTTCTCAGGTGAGGGGAAGGAGGGGCTCTTTTGTTACCACTCAGGCCTGCATGAACAATGAAGCATGCACCGTGCCCAGCTCAGCACAAAAGCCGAAGTGGGTCAAGCTCGCATTCTCTGACGAATGGTTTCGGGAGAGATCCGACATTCAGAATCCCTTCGTTTATTGCTAGTATTTTTACAAGATGACATGAACATGCCCACAAGGCCTGTGGGCATGTGCAGAGGCCTTGTGTTGGGTAAACACCAAAGTAGGGGGACAACAAATGGGTCAGAGCGCCCCCTATATTTCGATCTCCTCGCCAATAGTGCTCACAGTCATCGATCCTCACCCACACCAGCGAGCTAAGGTTTAGTGTTGTTTCACGTTTTTCTTTAGCATATTATTATCGGGTTCAAATGAAATGCAAACAGCAGAGCGCGTGCCCGTCGACACATACTGCGCCTTCTGGAGGGCTCTGGAAACTAATAAAACTGCGGGGTAAAGGGTAGGACGCTGCGAGAGTGTGGGCCCTACTCCGATGTGTTTGACCCTCGAACAGCACAACCCAAGCAAATACACCCAAGCTTCGACACCGTACGGGTGGAACGCTGTGTGTTCCATCACAACCGTTGGCTTGGCACGAGCCACGCGAGGAAACTCGCTACTCATAGCAGGAGCAACTTTCTCGCGCGCGCGTCCGTGTAGCTTGACCGCAGCGTCATGCTCCTTCCTAACTTGCGCAGTTTCTTCTTTTTCTTTTTGGCTCGTCAGGGGCTGTGACGAAACTCCCCGCAAATCACCGGCGTAGCGTCGAAGCTTGGCTTCTGCTGGGCGAGGGTCAAAAACATCGGAGGAGGGCGCACACCCTCGCCACGCAATACTCTGCAACCCGCAGTTTTATCAGTTTCCAGACGCCTCCAGGAGGCGCAGCATTTGTCGATGGCCACGCCAACCCCCGGTCACAGTCCGAGTTTCGCGGCGTTGACATTAGCGTCGCCACCATCGGCGGCAGCGTCGCCACCGGCAGCAGCGCTTCGGTGGTGGGGGTCTTTTACTAAAACAAAAATATGGAACTATGTTTGCTAACAATAATTTGAACAAAACGTCTTCACCGCGCAATGAAACTAAAATGTAATGTACTTTATATATTCATTTCTGTGTCTTTATTTTTCGGTCTGAAACCAAAACTCTAAACCGACCGGGCTCAGGTTGCGTGAGCAGTTAACTTGCTCGACTCGCCGGCGCCCTGGGCCTCAGGCCCAGGTGTCGGGGATTTACCGACGACGACGCCATGCGCAGGCCTTGTCTTCTAGGTGGTGTTTCCACGGCTCGTGCTTATGACGACAGACAAGGGACGTCGGCAGGAGACCTGACGGTTATCGCACATCGCACTGCGACGCGAAAGGTATTGTGAGCCTGCTCGGTGTGTTGCGCTCGGGTCGACTCGGAGGATTAGCGTATCCTGAAAGCGGCACGCGTTCCGTTTTCGATTATCACTGGGAACTCGGGACGCGCCAAAAATATAACGAAAAAAAAAAAAGAAAGAGATTATCACGTCCTCTGTTTTGCTTTCTATTCGGCAGTCTTTGCGCTCGGAAATCACGAAAGGTAATGTTTCACGTGTCGTACATATTACTGAAAAAAAAAAAGTAACGAAATACGTTACTCGTTAGTTGCAAAATAAAGGAACTTGTTACCCAATTATGTTACCCCAAAATGAAAAATAAGCGTTATCATTACCGATAAAATGTAACGCATGTTACTTTGGCGTTACTTTGTATTTATATATTTTCGGTAACAGTTTTTTTTGGGGGGGGAACAGCGGTTTTTTGTTTTTTCTGACACTGGGTCAAGGGGCGTGGGCGTTGTTTTTTTTAGTTTTTTTTTTTTTATAAAGTTGGACTTTCTGCGCGGGGAAAAGACAGGCAACATTTTGGAGGTATGTGGAATGAGTGCAATAATTAATGACTTGGCGCCTATATTTTGTTTCAGCTTAAAATATGCATAAAATGATTTTCGTACTTTCGCTAAATACTACTTAGAATCACTCCCTAACGTTAATGACGAAAACTCTTGCCTTCAATTTTTTTTTTTCTAAGCAATGGCAGTCGGCAAATAACTTCGAGAAATAACAGCATCGCCCATCCCCTCAACTTGGAACCAGAACAAGTGGCAACGTGGCCTGGTGCTTATCCTATGCCGCCAGCGTTAATCATAGCCACGCGCTGTGGTCGCCAAAATAGGAAACGCGCGCTGAGGTCCAGACATTGTTGGTTGGACACGAGCCACTACCCGAGTGTCCACCGAGGCATTGATTGTTACGAACCGACATCGATTGCTCACGCAGTTCTCGTGTCCAATCCATGAGCCGCGCTTGACTGTCGTCAGGCTTCTGGTTTTGATTCCCCAATTACGTCATCAAGCTGTGTGAAGGGAAAACTGAAAGAAATAGTCGCCTTTTATTTCTCACGATCTCACCGCGACAAAGAAGCTTCTGAATCAGTGGCGGTCTGTGCGAGTATAGACTTGGGCCAGACTAGAACCAGTACGCGTCTACAAAGTCATGAACATTCCAGCCCGGCATCGTTTTATGACCCCTTTAACGGTATCCCCCAATCCCAAGCTTTTGTCCGTTCGTCCGTCCATGCGTGCGTGCCTTTTTCGCTAAATTTATCGGGAAATTGACGTCACGGGACCTACAGACAAATTCAGTTTTCTCGCCAAATTTAACGGAAATATTGACGTCACATGACTTCTACACAAATTTAGTTTCTCCGATAAATTTTGCCGGAAAATCGCCGTCACATGATCTGACGTCACGTGACCGGCACACTAATCAACACCTCCTAGAAATAAGGCCGTAGCGCTCCGAGTCGTTACGTCACAGTGTCAATGAAGAAAGGCCATGGCGCAACTACGTGAGAAAATATCTGGTATCGGCGTGAAAAACGATGTTTCTTGTCGAGCGGCGCGGTGGTGTTCGTGCGCGCTTATACGACATTAATATACGTTTTAATAGCACAGTCTTGTACAAATTATTATAGATATAATATAAACACAATATACAACGCGTTACCAAAGTAGAAAGTACCAAATTTATATTCATGATTATCCGCGTAACCGCGGGACTATACGTGCAGTCCCGCAGCTCCCCACACTTTTCGAATGAACCGGCTCCGATGCGACATCGTTCCTCATACGGGCTCCGATTCTGGTAAATTTACGTTGTGTGTGAGCTGCTGACTGTCTGAAAAGGAACGCTGAGACATTTCAGAAGGGAAGGAAACCGAAAAAAAAAAAAATCCAGTCATCGCCACAGGGAGCGCATTCGAGCAAGAGATGGGTCGACAACGTTAAGCCTTTCGTCCTGCTGCCGGTGCTCGCTCTCGTGTGTGGTTCTTTTGAGACTTCTTTCCTTCTTCCCGTCGTTTTTCTCTCGTCACCGCAGTCTCGGGTAGTTTTCTTTTTGTGTGTTCGCTTGACGCTATGGCATTTACGTGGTTTCGCGGAGCAAGTCCTGCTACGGTTTGAGTGACATGTGTGCCAACTAGTGAACGATGATACTCTCTCGACAACGAGACTTCTTGGAGTTTGTGTTCAAATGTTTTCGTGGCGGAATAGTGCGGAACGTATGGATACGATCGACAGGTGAGAAACAGCTTATTTACGGGCTTTCTTGTTCATGTAGGACGCAAGCAAAGTGCTGCAGTCGATTTTTTTTTTTTTTAATTCTGTACTCTAAGAAATGCCTGTGCGTCTGCTTACCCACAAAACACTCAAAGAGCCAATGTCCGCGATCTACGAAATCAGCTCAGCGATTGATGAGGCGGAACATCTGTTTAGACCTCAAAATTAAGTCTGCGCTGTGGCATTACGCAATGCAAGCATGACGTTTTGCATTGCGTAATGCCACAGCGCAGACTTCATTTATAGAACGAATGTTCCGCCTCGTCATTCGCTGAGCTGATTTCGTAGATCGCAGAGATTGGCTCTTTTAGTGTTTTGCGGGTAAGTAGACACGCAGGCATTTCTTAGAGTGTGTGATAGAATGAAATCTTGTTCTTTGTCGTTATCCGTGTGCTATTGCGTTGACATTTGTAAATATGTGTGGTAAAATTCTAATTTTTACTGTAAGGTAAATAACATGTCTGTGGGATTATCGAAAGTGCGTTGTTCGTGCTTATGTGTTTATTTATACTAATGTTATTGCCTTTACCGCGTTATACTTAAATCTTAGCTGTATTGAGGCAATAGATATTATTGTATACAAAATAAGTTATATTCTGGTCTAAGCCAGCTTGAGACCAAAGGGAGAATAAATTAGTTGACTAAATAGTAAGTTCCACACGGAAAATTGAACATATGTTTTGATTAAAAGATATGGGATTTAGTCGGCTCGCAGTCTTGAGTGATTACGAGCGTCGCAAGCTGATTTTTCGACCCCATGATCTAATTAGATCGAAATTACATTAAGTTTGCCATGCGGCCGGGGTATAATAAACAATTCAGTGACTGCACGCGATAACATCGCATGCATGATCGTAAGTGGCACTTGTCGAGCCGTGTCCGTGTGGACTACGTCTACCTGATTTTTAACTGTGATTTGCATTGCTTTGTCCAATCACTGCGTGTCTCACAATCTTTTCGAAGTATTTCTGTATAAAATATGCATTCTTACAGCAATAATTACGTGACTCGAATGTTTTCGACTTAAAACAATTACATTTTTCTGTAGATGTCTTATACGCCTATCTCGTGCCATTTCGTGCCGAGTATTTAGCGGTGTAAGGGTTTGCCCGTGTAATAAAATGTTTTCTAGATACGTTGCTATGTGCAGCTTTCATATTAGCTAATAAGACAAGCGCATGTGACTAAAAGCGCATTACGACGGCCGATCCACGCGCGTCGCCTTCGCTTCGACGCGCGCCCCCGATGGCCTTCCTTCGCGACGTCACGAGAAGAGCGCTACGACCTTATTTCTAGGAGGTGTTGCACTACTTCGGTCTCCCCGCTAAGTTTGGTAGGGAAATTGATGACATGTGAACTGACGTCATGTGAGAAATACACCAATTAAGTTTTCCCACAACATTTAGGGGGAAATTGACGTCACGTGATCTATAAACCAATTCAGTTTCCCTGCTAAATTTGGCGGACAATTTGATGTCACGTGACCTGACGTCATGTAAACATTTTCCCTGCTAAATTTAGCGGCAAAGTTTACGTCCCGTGGCCCAACGTCACCTGACCTAAACTTATATATATATATATATATATTGGTACGGTGCTACTCAGAGAAGGACCACACAAACTGACGCCTGCGAAGGCCCGCCGACCCGACCGAGCTCGCGCCGTTGCGCGCCCCGGTCATTTGCGAGGCGCGCTCTCCGTCTTCTTCGCGGTAACATTACCGCCCCCCCCCCCCCTCCCCCTCCTCACCCATGTCATTTTTTCTTCTTGTTTTTTTTAGGTGGGAAGATGGGAAATTTGTGGATGTATACGGTTCCATACGAGTGACGTGGACGATGTCGGAGGTGACTCGGCGTTGGTCAGTGGTCTGCTGCTCTAACTTCACGTGATACATGAGGTCAGACAATTTATGCGCAATTCGGAAGGGACTGACGTAGCGGTGCTGGAGCTTAGGAGCTTCGCCCTGAGGGCGGTGAGGAGTCCAGAGCCGAACAAGACCTCCCAGTTGGTGTGCGACAGAACGAAGTGCCATGTAATAACGCCGACGTTGGCGTTGCTGGGACGTCCGCGTGCGGAGACGGGCAAGTTGACGCGCTCTTCGTCGCCTTCACACTAATAATATATTGATGCCACGTGGCCTATACTATACTGGAGTGTATATAGTCTTTTGAACAGATTAAAACGATCACTTCTTAAATTATGTATCTCATGCTTTAAGGGGCTTTGAAGGCAGATGTCGCTGACAATTTTTTATATGAAACGTCTAGTTCGTATTTTTAACACCGTAGCAAGAATTACGTGTAGTATATAGACCTTATGTTCGCGCGGCATCTATAGGACGTTGCGCAAACGTCCTCTCGTCGCCGTGTTTAGGCTACGGGGAGAGCCCTGCTATGGCTTGAAAGTGCTGCCGCACAGTACTGCTGTGTCTTGTGCACCGCACGCGTATAAGTTACTAGAAAGGGTACCCAAGCTAGTGAGTACCGGGGTCGGAGATAATGGGAGTAAAGTAGAAATCCTAAATTTGCAAAGTAATTTAGTAAACTACTAACTATACCGTTAAAACAAATAGCCAGTTACATTAGAACATTTTTCTTTTACGGTAGCAAGAAAGGACTGAAGTTTTGTTCCGTTGAAATATTTGGTATCGTTTTTTTTTTATTTTCTGCCGGTCAAGCTTATGAATGTAGAGGACATGGGGCTGTCAAACTGCATTATTGGATTGCAATCTTTTCCCCTCTCCTCATGCCCCCGTTTTGTACTTTGGGTGTAAAATAAAAATTGAAATTGAACCGAAATTGAAATCTCTCGGCCCGATGAAAAGACAGCCAATATATAGAGACGGCATTAAAAGTTGCATACATTATACATCGAATTCATCCCCTGGCTCTAGCGTCACAGTGGAGATGTACATCTTACATTTTCAACGCAATTTCCAAATTTATACCGAGACAGAGCTAACTATACCACCGCGTTTGTTCATCAGCTTGATGATTGATTCCCTTTCTGCCGTCACCGGATGATGCCGCGACCTCATCAGCCGGCCAGCGATGCGTGACAATCGTCGCGTGACGATAGCGGACGACGCGGCTTCGCGCTCGACGATGGCGGACGACGCGGACGACGAGGCATCAACTGGAACGCTCTAAAAATGTCATTTGCCCTCTCCCGAACCTTTTCCTCCAATTCTGGTCAAACGAAACGCCACGACGGACCGCAGGGAACGGTACGAACCAGCGAAGCCGTTAGCAACACAGCGTGATCGCCACGTGACCTTCGAGAGGAGCGGAGTGACGTGCGGAACTCGTAGACACGTGATACGTTTTCGCAGCACCGGATTGGCTGAAATGGCTCGTAGCCTCCATTGCGGTACATCGTCAAGTAGGAAAAAAGAAAGGACTATGAGAAGGCAGCCGCGCGAGTGTCCCTAACGATCGGGCAGATTGACCGGCGTTGCCTCCTCGCCGCCCCTCCAGGACAAAGCTTTCTCCCCCCGAACCGAGTTCTCGCAATCAGTCAGAACCCGTGATTGAGCAACGCACGCCCGCGCACTCCGTGTCTCCGCCCGTATACGCGTACATGGGCATACAAAAAAGAGTCGATACTGTGAGAACCGTGCACGGTATGCCACGCTGCCTGGACAACCGTCGCTCGCTCAGTTAGAAATTGTTCTTTTGGGGGGCTTTACGTGCCAAACCTGTTACTACGTACAGACTGACAGACTGGCGCTTATCAGCTCGTGGCCACTAGAGGAGTGCTCCGGGCGCGGGGTTCGCGGGAAGACGAACGTCGGGCTCCGATTTGATGAAACCGATTTTACCAGTGGTCTCCTGTTCACAGACGCGATGTAACAAAACCGTCGAAGGGCATCTAGTACGTCCTAGCAAAGGACTAAGGATGCATTTCGAACACCTAGGAATTTTTTTTTTTTTTTTTTTTTACGTGGAAACGAAAGCTCGGTTACAACTTACACGGCGCCTACTCCGAAATTCTCCGGCATTCTAACTCGCCGCCTGTGGACGCGTAGGCCGGCACTTTGCCCTGGAGCCACCTTTAAAGTCACCTAGGTGACTCGGCGCTCGCTCCAGATGTCCGAGTCCAGTTCGACGTCACAAAGAGCAGATGTCGATGGCACGTTTTCAAGGACCGTTTTTTTTTTATTTTTTTAACGGAAGGTTTGACTATAAACCGACACGCGGCCCTGACGTCAGGCCGCAGCGGCGGCGCTTCTACATGGGCAGGGCGCATGTGCAGAGGATTCACGCGGATCTGGGTCCTGCGCACGCGCAGTGCGCACACATCGTGTGTGCTTGTTATTAGAGGACGATATACTGCGCAGTGCGTGAAGCCCCTGCTCAAAAACCACGCACAAGCCGTTAAAATTGTTGCATTGAAGTAATTCGAGAACAGTGTCAATAGACACTTTAAGACATTTAGTGTTATCTATAGTGGCTCAAATATTACTTTAAACTGGCGTATGCTAATGGTGGTAAGAACCAGTACCTGTTCGTTAACGGCAGACCTACAAACGTTACGGCGTTCTTCGCTGTACTGTTAGTTTTATATTTGTTTCAGTTTCGATGGCGTCAAGAAACTACCGCTTTCTGCGAGGCGCTTAGTTGAGTAAAACGCACAAGAAAATTTACCATATTTTATTGCGATGCGCTGTCTGGGGCACGCCAAAGCCGAGCAGTCTAAGGTTTACACAACACACTCAAATGCGTATAGTTTATAGGTATTTATGGCTAACGTCACTGTGACATCGAACAAAAATACAGTGAACTAGCGTCCAGAATGCTCAGACACAGCATCCGTGGCAGTATTCAAATTCTTCCTTTATCAGCCATAAAAAGACCACCATTAGCATGTACAAATTATATACACTTAGGCGATTATAGTTATCGGAGTGACCAGACTGCATTTCTGAGAGGATATATTCCCGTTTATCTAGCAGTTTCACAGGAGGCGATATCGGTGGCCGAGTGGGCTAGTACCTCGCCCTGATGGCGGAGAGAAGCTCCGCATTAGGCACGTGGAGAGAAAGCTCGCGCTGCAGAACCCAGGGATGAACACCCCTGCCCGTTCCGGTCGAAAGACACCACGTTTAGCGGCTGTACCCATCCTGCATCGTATCGTTTTTTTCTTTTCTTTTTTGCAAACTTTGCTGACAGCTTTTTTTGTTTTTTTTGTTACCCAAATACATCGCTTTGATTTTAAGGCGCATTACGACAGATTAGAGCCAACCGCTCTGCTTATCCCCCGTGGTTTCGTAACAGTGGCCAGCATTAAATATAATAAAGGAGTACGTCAGTTGTATTCGCTTAATTAATGAATAGTTGACGGCGTGAGGCCTGCGTGAAGCACGCATACTTGTTTCGGTAGAATTGATCGATTGAACGTGTTTTTATTTTACGGGTTTTATACCCATGGTTGTATCCAGTGTTGTACTGAACGGCGTTCCCGGAACGCGTTCCTTTTAAGAGGAACGAAGGAACACCCCCGTTTCATTTTGCATCGGTGGAACTGGAACGGGAACTCGTTGCATTTTGACTAGAACGGAAAAAGGAACGGCGTTCCTTTTTTTCGTCCTGCTGAGTAATTTTTATTTTATTTCTAAGAGGGAAATTCTAAAAGTACAAAAACAATAACTTTCCGAAGAGCAGCATCTCGTTAATTGTTTGGTTACTTATCTTAGGGTTTATTTTGTCTGGTGCAGGAGGGCTAGTGGACATTGATTCTTTTTTCAAAGCCCGAGACTGCGGTACAAAACGCAAAACTTTTAGTCGAAGGAAAAGACACAAAATGAGGGAAGTTTCAAACTCAGCTACTTTCTTTGCTTCCACAAATCCTCATACACCCAGAAAGCTAAGCCTGACTGCAGCCATCACTGAACTTCCGTAAAGAGACCTACAGTTACAACAAAATACAGGTTAACAGATATCGAACGCACCCTGATATCTCGAACATTGGTCACTTAAAAGATACACAAAAATTAACCTTTATTCCTTCTCCTCTTGCCCCCCTCCCCCTTTTCAAAGTGAACAACGAATCCAACCTTCACGAAGAAGGACTTGTAGTTTTCAAGACTGACCTTCCAAAAACCACACCCTCTCCTTCAATTGCTCGTCTTGCGGACAGCAACATCGAGAAGCGACTGTTCCTAAGTTCGAACAAGGCACTTTGTTAGATTGAAACGTGTGAGGGTGTTGTAAAACGCTCGTGCAATGTGGGGTAATAGTACATTTGGCTCGTCTGAATCGTCCACCACAAACATGAATAAGGTTATGAGCTGAGATTTGTAAACTTGAATATATCAAAAAATAAAAACCTGCTTCAGCTTGTTTTCTTCTCCTGGCGGCCTTCCATCACGGCAATTATTATATACTCGTTTTCACCTCAAGAAAAAAGGACGTTTTGCGCATTGTTCATACGCCGGGCGAAGTAGTTCTGACAAGATTTCGCTGTCAGAGGAAGAAGCGATCCTTTTGGCGTTTGAAACGTATACGTCTTGATTATATAACATATATCTAATCTAAAATGCACCTGCATATATATTATTTCTCCTCGTAAAAGGGAAAATTAGTAATGCTCCGCGAGGAGCCGGACATTTTTTACTTCGGTTCTTGAGGTGAAAACGGGTATAGTATGTTCCCATTTGATGGTATAGATAAAAAACGAAGAAGAAAACCTTGCTCGATCAAACTAGATATGGTCATTAGAACAATACAAAAGTAACGTATATGTAACTACACGTTCCATTTTTTTTAACTGTAACGGGAACGAGTTCCTTTCTCACAGGTGGAACTTGTAACGGGAACGCGTTCCAAAAATCAGAAGGAACGAGGAACGAGCTTTCGTTCCTTTTTTTGAGGAACGTGTACAACACTGGTTGTATCCTTCTGCGGCACATTCAATAGACCCCTTTCAAAACCACGTCGAAAAAACCTTGGCGGTCGCCATTTTGCGGTTACCAAGCGTGTAACTGTATCCGAGACCTTATCCGGGTCCTCGTCGAACGCTGTCAAATAGATGTTTAGAGTATCATAACCCTAAAAAATGGCGGACTCCAATGATTGGCACAGCAGCTACTAGATAGCGTGCCCTTTTCGGAAATTTTAGAATTTTGTAATGTTGCGTTCATACATCCGAAAGTTATTCAGCCCTAATGGGCGTCTGGTGTCTCGGCTGAATAAAAGAGGAATTTAGCCAGTGCAGTGCAACCAACGTTACTGAATCGGATCGTTACTGGATTTATTATATTTAATACTGGCCACAGTTACGAAACCACGGTGGATAAGCAACGCGGTTGGCTCTAATCTGTCGTAATGCGCCTTAAAATCAAAGCGATGTATTTGGGAAACAATTAAAAAAAACAGGCTGTCAGCACAGTTTACAAAAAAAAAAAAAAAAAGAATACGATGCGGGAGGCGTCATCTTGACCTCCCTTTATCCCAAAACTCCAAGTTGGAGGTTTAGTACGAGGTGTTATCACAATGTCCAGGGAATAAGTTGGTCCGCAAAAAAGATGAGGCAGTATACGGTTTTGCGCGCGCTGTATAGTTCAAGGCAAGGACCTTCATATGTCATTATGCCAAAGGTCATCGCGCTTTGTGAGTATTAAGAGCTGCGCTACACGCATTTTTGTGACCACGTGCAGGAACACAATGGCGATTTTAGGGTGGACTGCAAACCAGAGCGAGAGCGAACACTTATATACTGCGTTGAACTCGGTCAATTTGGAAGAGACCTTTGAAATGATTCGGCCCACTTATGGCGAAAAAGCCGCGAGTCGTGCAAGGTGTCTTTGTTTTCTGAAATTGCACTCGCCTTTTCGAGTATAGTAGAACATCGCTGGAAAATGAAGAGAGGCATGATGACTTTTCCCGACCTCTCTTCGTCTTGCAGTGTTCTCCGGCAATTCTAGAGGCGCGAGTGACTCTCAAAACACCTCGCAAAGACCCACTTCTTTTTTGCCATAAAGGCCCGTTCGCACAGGCAGCGTATAATAATTGGGGTTGTGTGGATATTTATACAGCGAGTCGTTGGTCAGCCATTTTTAATGTTGCGACGAGTCACTCGCTGTAGGTGAGCAATTTAGCCAGTGCAGTACAACCGCTAGCCTGGGGTCTTTAACGTGCAACACGCAGTAGTGATACACGACCGCACGCCGGTACGATGCTCATCCAGATCGAAACGGGCAGGGGTCGGGATTGAACCCAAGATCCCTGGGTTCTGCAGCGCGAGCTTTCGCTCCACGTGCTCCGAGGTGGCCGAGTGCGCTAGCCCACTCGGCCACCGATCCCCCTAACATGCAGCGGAGCATTACACGCATAGCGCTGACCTCGCGCTAAGCGCGTGCTTACAGGAGCGTTCATCAGCTTTGTATCGCACCGTCAAACCTGTTGCTCATGGAAGACGATAAGTAGCTGGCGACACGTGAGCAGCGCAACATCAGAGGACGACGAAGCGCTTGATCTGCAAGACCTGTTTCTCTGACCTCTACCAAGAGCTATTCGCAGCACCGAAATTAAGGGGCCCTCGCGCCCTAAAGGGCCTTATGGACCAAGGGGACTTCCCGTCACCCTCCGACCGCCAATGTTTGATCCGAGAGGGATGAATTCAGTGATTTTCAAGCCTGGGGGGCTATGTTGCACGTTTTGGACTCCCAGGAGACTAGGGAGAAGGAAGTGACATCAACAACGCTCTTTGGATGTATTGGTGGAGTCGCTGATGACGGTATCTGCAGATACGTTCATTCACACCTACGTCACTTCCTTCTCTCTAGTCTCCTGGGAGTCCAAAACGTGCAACATAGCCCCCCTGGGGTGCTATGTTGCGCTTTTTGGACTCCCAGGAGACTTGGAAGAAGGAAGTGACGCCAACGACTAGAGCAACCGCAGATTGGATGTTGGCAGAAGAAAACAAAATCAACATCCAATCTGCATTTGCTGCGTTGTTGACGTCACTTCCTTCTCCCTAGTCTCCTGGGAGTCCAAAAAGAGCCACATAGCCCCCCTGGGGTGCTATGTTGCGCTTTTTAGACTCCCAGGAGACTTGGAAGAGGGAAGTGACGTCAACGACTAGAGCAAACGCAGATTGGATGTTGACAGAAGAAAACAAAATCAACATCCAATCGGCATTTGCTGCGTTGTTGACGTCACTTCCTTCTTCCTAGTCTCCTGGGAGTCCAAAAAGCGCAACATAGCCCCCCTGGTATCATGGACACCGCACTAAGCCTATCACCTGAAGTGGGTGGCTCAAACACTCAAGCTACCAATACAGGGACAGCTGCGGCCACAGTGGGCCCAATAACGAAAGGCATCCAGAGCATGCTGAACCAAGAAACCCTCGGCAAAATGGGCCAAATAGAATTTGACAACGAAGAAGGCACAGGTCAGCTGCAGAGTCCCAGCCCTCCCGCCTCCAGACCCACCAAAGATTACCAGTGCCGGAGGTGAGACAATTTTTTAAAGTTCTGGCAGGCGTGATTGAACGCCAACCGGCGATCCTGAAAGCTCTGCAACAATTGGTTGCGCTATTTGTGCCGCTACAACAAGAATCCCTGAATGACCCGCCCCAGCATAACCAGTGAGACCGAAGACAATACCCACGGTCTAGACGCAATAACGATAGGTCCCGGTCGCCCAGGGGCCCAACCACTGGGGACACCGAAACAGACTCTTATCAAGGAGTTTTCAACAAACGGAAGATGATGTCCGCTTTACATCGGCACACCCGAAGCCGCAAGATGACGACCTGGGTTCTCAAGCTGGGGCGCCGACGTACAGCACGTCCCAAGGACCCACGCCAGGTCAGTCCGTACCATCGGCACCGCTAACTGCGACGTCGGTCTCCCAGACAGACGACGACCAAGAATGGCCGCTCCCATGCGCTTCTTCGCGGAAAAGAAGACGGAGCCCACAAGCAACGGAGACAGACGACGAATCTACGCCGGCGTCACTCCCAGAACAAACTGTGGTGCTTCGCTCCGTGGGAAAGAAAGAAGTTGGTGCATTCGCTGGGAAAGAAATCCACGATGCTATCGAACATGCCGGTATCCACGCTCAAACAGACCACACCGCCCACCGGAATGAGAAAGCGAATACCCTATCCATCACCACCAGGGAACCTACCATCACAGAAAAGCTCATGACAATCAAGAAAATCCGCAAGGGGGACGAAGATAATACATTCAAACCATACAAGGCCTTCGCTGGGAACAACTGCCACGGGGTTGTGTACCTACGCGGTCAGGGTAATGAGGTGTCTCCTGCACAACTCCTGGAGGATATCGTGTGCAGAACCCAGAAGGTGGTAGCAGCGCGCCCCTTGGGGAAGAAGGGCAACGTGATACTCGTAACATTTCAGGGCAAGACTCGCCCTAAACGGGTGGCGTACATTCACGAGGCGCTCGCCGTTCGTGAGTACAGCCCGATACCACTAGTCTGCTTTAAATGCCACGCGATTGGTCACAAAATGGACGTGTGCCCAAGGAAAACTCCGCGCTGTGGAACGTGCCGCTCCGAGTACGATAGTATGGGGGAGTGCACGAAAGATCCAAAGTACGCAAACTGTGATGGGGCCCACGTGGCTACGAGCAATGATTTTCCAAAGCGCGCAATCTCACAGCGGCGCACCACGAAGTAAACAACGAGAACGGCGGAGAGAAACAAGCTGCATCAGTCAGCATACGTGTGTCACCGCATCTGTGGAATTACCTCGGACCTTCCACCCAACATTGGAACCTCGGGGATTCTCCCAGCGCAAGCGCAGATAGTGCACGTTAAGTTAAGATGAGCGGCGGGTTTCCAAGCGGCGATCCTTTTGCGGCAGCGGCAGCACCCTGCGAACATCGCTAACCACGTACCACGCCTATGACAGGTCGGTAACAACTATATTTCATTACTTTCGCCTAACTCGATCGTGCTGCTGCTGCCGCTGTTGCCACTTTTACTGTGCTAGTGTCTAAACTTGTGTTTCTGTAAACTGTCAAGAAATGGCTAACACATATCCCCTCGTGTCAGTTGCCAGCCTTCGATGGGGATGCGTTCGTAGAATGCTCCGAGTGTGAGATCAAGTATCATTTCGGTAAATGTGGTGGAGTAACCAAGAAATTTTTCGCTGGAAAAACCGAGGCCGCTAAAAAGGGTTGGCGGTGCCCAGCTTGCAGGAGTGGTGGATTGCAAGCAAGTGGTAGTGAGAAACATCAGCCCGAACTTGATATGAGAAATCTTTTCGCATCTATCAACCAGAAGTTGGAAAGCCCCCCCCCCCCCCCCCCCCTTCTAAAACAGAAGGTAGACAGCATGGAGCTGTCCGTCCAGTTCATGTCTAAACGCTTTGATGAATTTAAACAGAAGTTCAAATCTCAAAAGCTCGAAATCAAAGAACTTAGAAAGAGAGTAACCGAACTGGAAGAGAAGAATGACCCGCACAGGATCAGCTCCTGCAGGAGGTCAATGAACACGAATTTTAGGACAGGCGTCTAAACCTAGATGTTCATAGAATCCCTGCGGCGCAGGACAAGAATCTGATTGCTTCGTTAAATGAGGTTGCAAACAAACTAGGAGTACCTCACCACACCATGTCTGACATTGTATCTGTTCACAGGCTACCCGGTAGACAAGGAAGTGTGCCTGGAGTAATTATTGATTTAGCGAGGCACCAGACTAGGGATGCGTGGCTTAAGAAAAAAAGAAAGCTAAAGAACAGTGCCCCGCGATTGTTCATTCAAGAGAGCCTGACTCGGCGTAATCGGGAACTTCTTCGGGCATCTAAATAAAGCGCTAATGCGAAGAGCAATGCTTATGTATGGCATACAAACGGAAAGATTCTTGTCCGAAAAACTGAAGAAGCACGCGCTGTTCACATCAAGTGACCTTGACAACTTGTAGATAACTCAGAGGCCAGCCATATTTTGAAAAAAAAAAATGATTGTGTCACCCTCAGCAGATTGTGGATATTATGACGATTCATTTTTCAATCAAACGTATCGATATTATAGCTCGCACTTTTCCTGGATACATTTTAGTACCAGGAGCATGCATAAACAATAAACAAGACAATCTTAATTTGTTTTTTGAATCAGTATGTATAAATTCTTATGCTTTGCTTTGTACGGAAACGTGGATCCTTGAAAAATCTGAGCTCCCTCATTTCAGTGTCTATAAATGCACCAGCGTAGGCGGAAGAAATAAAAGCGGAGGCGGGGTGGCGATTTATTTAAGAGAACACGCCTCTTGCTATGTATTAGATGAGTTTTCCGCTTTGTTGACAGACGTCGAGTCTCTTGTTGTGGTCGCCGGAAGTGTTGTTATTTGTGTCGTTTATAGGCTACCGACTGGAGACAAATCTGTGTTTATATCTTTCCGTGAGGACTTGCTTGGGTTTCTTGGCTCAACAGCAAACCCATTCTTTATATTGGGGGATACAAATATTGATTTACATAAAGAAGAAAAGCACGCGTTTGAATTACAAAATGTCTTATGTACTTATAGATGTATTAATACAGTGATACTGCCCATTAGGGTGACCTCAGATACCGCTACCTGTCTCGACGTATGTATAACTACTTTAAAGACTCGCAAGGTTTCTTCTGGCATTTTCACACAAGACATAAGTGACCATTTACCTATCTTCTGTATTGCACCATTCCTTAAAAAACGAAACTCAACGTAGCGGTTACAGCCACAGGAAAATAGACGAAGATTCTTTGAAAAAGTTTTGTTGCCTAATCACTGTTATCGATTGGAAGAGTAAATATGTTGAGCACGACCCAAATATCGCGTACGCTAGCTTTCCTAAAAAAAAAAAAAAACTTCCAATATGTTATAACACTGCCTTCCCACTTAAACTGATAAACAAACAAAAAAACTAGATTGCGCAAACCTTGGATGACCCACGGGTTATACTCACGGGTTAAAGAAAAAAAGAAAAAAAAATACCAAGATTTTCTTGAAAGCAGAGATCAAGACATTTTTGCAGCCTACAAGAAGTACAAAAATAAGCTAACACCTGATTTGAAAAATACAAAACATGATTATTATCAACGCCTATTTCTTCGGGTCCAGAATGAGCCCAGAAAAATATGGGAAGCGGTAAATACCCTCACAAACAATAACAATCGCGCCACAGAAATACAAACTGTGATTGTCGATGGCAAGCGTGTAAGCGGGTTGGACGCAATTAAGGAACGATCATTTTGTAAAAGTTGGCGAGCGTACTGCAGATACACAAGCATATTACGTCACACCTAGCACGACTTCCTTAACAAACTCGATAATGCTATCAACAGTCACCCCACAGGAAATAGAACTACTAATAACAACAATAAAAAAAATGTAGCCGCTGGCATTGACGATCCTTAAACCATTTCCTATTAAATACGTTTCCCAAGATATTACCAACGTCCTATCACACATCATAAACTGCACGTTAGAAATGGGTATATTTTCCGAGCAACATAAAATTGCCAAAGTTACACCTGTCTACAAAGAGGGCGGAGAATACTTACAAAATTTTAGACCTATTTCGGTCTTGCTTATATTCTCTAAATTGTTTGAGGACGTACTACAAAGCAGAATACACCAATTTATATCCAAGTATATCATGTGATTAAGAAATCACGATATATTTATTTTATATTATAAAATAATATAAAATATTGAGAATAAACTATATACACTAGGAATTGAATTTTTTAGACCTAAGTAAAGCATTTGACACTATACAACGCGAGATACTGTTCAGAAAATTACATACATATAGAATACGTGGAATAGCTTTGGCTCTCATAAAAACAATTATCTTCAAAATCGATTTCAAGCTGTTAAAATGAATAACATTGACTCAAGTACATTGGAAATAAAATGCGGTGTCCCCCAAGGTTTAATTTTAGGTCCCCTTCTGTTTCGTTTCCATATAAATGATATTACAGCAATCTCGAGATCTCCTGAGCTTATTATGTATGCGAATGACACCAGCGTATTCTTCGCAGCCTCATTCAAAGCCCAGTGTGAACTCACGACAGATAGCCATCTTGGCAACCTAGCTACTATGGCTTCAAGCAAACATGCTAAAATAAAATACACAAAAAAACGAAGTATATACTATTTGCACCTAAAAACAAACGCGACAGTACCAACATAGTTATACATTTTAGAGATGAAATCATAGAACAAGTCGACGAACAGACATTTTGGGGAGTTTGGTTTAATCAAGAGCTAAATTGGAACATACATGGGAATAAATTATGTCCCGAGCTTTCACGGTCGGTTGGATGTCTATAAAAAATAGGGAACCTTATACCAACGTGACTAAAGAAAAACATACTCGCTCTTTTACTCTAGGCTCTTCTATTGTCTTCTAGTGCGGGGCACGACATCGACCTCAAACTACAACTCGCTGCTCATACTGCAGAAAAAAATGTTGTGCCTACTTAAAAGTACTAAGGGTAAATTACAAAACCTGCACACTGCTCCACTTTTAAGAAAAATATGGCATACTCAAGGGCATATAGATTTATAATTTTAAGTTATTACAACTGATTCACAGACAAAAGCTATATGTGATGGATATATGTGACGTGACGCATGCACACCCTCTTCGACACAACCATAAGCGGCCCCCTCAGACCCGTACAAATTATGGAACACAAACAATGGAATATCAAGTGAGTAAAGCTCTTAATAATATTAAAGACCTCATAGATTTTACTAACACTTTTAGAAAATCTAAAAGGGAGCTCAGGACACTCATGGTGGGCAGTGGTATTCCCTTATTCTCTGAATCTGTATGTAATAACGAGTTGTTTTTCTGGTATATTCTAAAAAGATTAATATTTAGTTTATCTCTTAGCGTTAACTCTGTATACTGTGTGCTGCTGGAAAGCGCTGCACTGGGGACAGAGACCTTGTCAGGCTTCACGCCTTTAGTCCCTGTCTCCATTTCGGTTGATTCCGGAAATAAAATAAACATTCATTCATTCATTCCTACACATGCTGAATCAGGCGAAACCTTTTTTGGATACGCTCGTGTCGCATTGCCGAGGGCACTCTATAGAAATCTAATCATTATCTCTGAAAATATTTGCCTTCCGTATATTCCGCCGCGCGCTTCCTGCCAACTTCGAAGGGTGACGAAAATGTATATAACGTCATTCCCCATAACGAGCCGAATCACGGTAACGGTTTTTTGTCGTACGTATTTGGCAAGGCGTAACAGTCCGAATCGACGCGGTACTCGAATGGTCGATTTCGTGCGGGGCGGTGGCAGCTCTTATCCTATATTAACCCCTGGGCGGAGGAGAGGGGGGCGGGGGGTGCAGATTGACCTCCCTCCTCTTTCCCCTTCGAATTGGGACGCTAAACTCTAATGAGGGACATTCCAAACGCTCCCCATAGGAGGGAAAGTCCTCCTGCCCAAACGAGCGGATCCATCCTGAGAGATTCGTTAGGGCACGTCTGCTACGAGCGTTGCATCCCCCGGATTAAATGAGAACGCCGGAGTTCCAAGCGGGAGAGTGTGGGGATTCAGAGGACGTGCACGACGTGCCATTAGACGAACAAAAATAAAATTTGAAAGGTTGACGAGCGAAGTCAATCACATTTTATGAAGGGAGTTTCTGCAAGGGTGAAAGGAATTGTAATTCTAAAAAAGTATATTATCGGTTTTTAGATTTTAGTAAGTCTTCACTATCTCCAACGAGATCGCGACTGTGTTGATATTCAAATCGTTGTTTGCAGGAACGCGACTGCCTAATAGTAGCGTTGATGGCGTTCAATAAACTATACACGTACAAAACATTATGGGGTGTGTATGTTTAGACAGCGGGAAATATAGTCATCCGCAATGGGCGTCTGGTGTCCGCGCTGTAGATGCGAAATCTATATAGTGCTGTACGCCTGCTAGTCTAGGGTCTTTAATGTGCATCACGCACGCAGTAATAATACGTGACCGCCCGCCGGTACGACTGCTTATCCAAATCGAACCGGGCATCAGGGCCATGGGGATTGAGCGCAAGGTCCCCGGGTTGTTTGCACATGTCGCGCTAATCTATTCAAATATGTGAACGTGAGCTCGTACCAAACCTTTTAGAATCGAAAAGATGTTTTGAGTGTACAAGGAATTTCGGTACGGCGAGGGCTGTCAAAAATCAGAACAAATACACTAATAACGAGTCAAGTACACATGGTTTATGCATAGAATTGTACCGGGTGTGTGCTAGAAAAAAGGACCGTGCTCTTCTCACCGCAAAAGTATACTGCGATTTCCACTTAATCTCGGTTCAAATGTATCGCCACAGCTGTTCACACCAGATGCAGGAGTTTCTAAACTTGCGGTAAGATGATTTGAATGTTATAAGGGACTTGCGGAAATATCCAGCGAGTACCCGCGTTTCCGGTACACACTTAGAAAAAAGGGTATTCCTAGCCTTTCGCTCAGGGAGGAACGATCTTGTAACCTAGTATGCTCTTTCTGAAATTGATAAACTTTCGTCCATGAGAGCAGGGGAGCAAAGTTCCTCCCCTTCCCGCATCTCGTTCTGGCAACCCCGAATTGAGCGAATCGAGCTCAATAAGGCTTAGCGATGACGCTACATCTATTGCCGCTCGTTATACGAAACGTTGCCGCGATTTAACAGAAAATAGTTGACATAGTTTTCGGACAAGGAGATACCTGGGGCTACTGGCAGTCCTCCAATGCCTTAAAGCAGCTATCGCAAGAGAAGCAGTAAGCTTCTCCTCCCCCATTTCAATAAGTAACCGATTCCGGGGCGAGAGGAGTAGCAGATAAAAACATAACACGAGCTTTCCACAAACTGCGCAGGTAAGGAAACCTGCGTTTCTAACGTAGTCCCTCGGTCCTATCATTGCCAACACTGCGATGTTAAACGAAGAAAACTGAATTCCGGCCACTTTGTGCATGTACTTCAAGTCTTACTTTTGCCATTCCTCGAGCCACAATTTTTTCATCAGCACCGCACGTCACGGAGGAGTAATAAAACCTTCGCGAAACCAAAAGTCGCTCTCAAAAGAGCGAATTCACAGCAGCCTGGCTACTTAGTTCGTTGTTGCCTGGTAACCAGAAAATACGCATACGGCGAGTGACTGTTCAAGAAGGCGTCTTTCGCGCGTCGGAACACAAGAAGGAGCACGCCAATTAGAGGGCAACCTAGATAACACGTAAGAAACGCGCGATGACGAAGCAGCCATGCGCGCGCCGTCATTGGTTGAGGTCGGAGGTGAAGAAAAGTATTTGGAGCGTTTGGGGGGTTAACAGACGCATAAGGTGCGCAAAAAGAAGACGAACTTGCAGGCCGTAAGCGTGAAAGAAGGTTAAATCACTTGCCACCAGATGGCACGGTCAAGCAGAGTAATTGCAAGTAGCTAGGCTAGGTGCAAACTTGTGCCCGTTACTTCAAAAAAGTAATTAATTACAGTTACAATTACTTGGCCTAAAAAGTAATGGATTACCGTTACAAATTACTCCCCATAAAAAGTAATCGATTAATTACTTCGTTACTTTACTCGATTACTTTTGCGTTACTCCCAAGCAACACAAAAACGACACACTATCTACTGCCTGTTTGCAAGGAAACATTTCGGGCCTCATCAAAATTAAAACAGAAATCAACTTATTCATTACTTTCTACCCAATATTCAAAATCAATAAATTTTGGAGAATGAATCTATAAAGTTTTAAAGAACTTGAACAGGTGCTCAAGGTAAGCGAGCCTTGCGCTGTCCAACCGGGACAGAACTAAATCCTATGAACATGCGACAAATTCACTTGGGCGGTGGAGGCACGCATGCACACCATTCGAATTAATCCGAGTTTGGCATCGGCGAGCTTCAAAACACGATTTCCCTGAAGATATGGTTTTTCTATGTTTGCTGCATGTTGCCTAAATAGGGGCTAGTTTACCTACTAAAACGGACTAGCTGTGAGACCAAGATGCGGTACTTGCCTCTGGGAACATTTCAAAGACTCCTCCTTGATGAAGGTTGTTCTCCGACCGAATGACCCACTTGATCTTCTTTCTTGATCACCAAACTTATCAGAACCAAGACGTCACACGAAATATTATTGCACAATCTCTCAACTGAACTGACTTTCCTGTCTAGAAATTATTAAAAACAGGCCAATTTTCAGTGAACAGCACGCTTCATGTCTTTCACACGTTTACAGGCGGCTTCACAACTCCAGTCTCCAAGTGAGTCACCGTTTATTCTCAGAAAACTCGGGCTATATTTCCTTTCCCTAAAATTTTGGTCTAGGTTCCCCAAGGCCCAATCCGCTGACGAGAACCCTAGCATTCTCGTTTCTAAGAATACGGGCTCAGCTTGGATGTCCCAAGCCGTTTTGTTGTGCTCTTCGACCAGCTTATTGCCTGCTGTCGAAAGTTTCTGCTTAAACTGACAGCAGGGTTGATGCTAGATTTTTCTTTGTTCCAATGAACTGCCACCATCGCATTCCTCCTGTTTTTGCCCTACGTATCCGCTAGTGTCAAGCAACAGGAGCCACATAGATGGTTGGCCCAGCCAGTATTCAGTTTTCACAGCGCTGTCAAGGATGAGCAGGGTCGAGGTCTCATTAGAGCTGCCTCTCCGTTTGCGGAGTGAGCGTGTGTATAGGCGGAAACATCAACAAGCAAAGCGCGGTTTCGTTAAAAAAAATTGTTTTGGGGGAACAAGGAGCGGAGAAGTGGGGAGGGATGAAGGAGGGTAGAGGAGGGGGGGGGGGGGAGGAAGGGAGCGGACGTATACGCCACGGTCACTCTGTCCACGGTCCCACTCGACACAAACCCCACGCCACGGTTTTATGGTCCATTCGTTTTCTGCTCTTTTATAAGCTCGCAGCCGTCCGTTCGTTTTCCAAGAAGTCTAAGCCTGTTGCCTTTCTGTAGAGTGTCAAATCCTCCCAGCCTGGCTGACCGTACGAACGAGTCGAGAAATGGTCTCTGGCTGGGCTGTCGTGCTTTCCGTGAATTCCTTTCCCTCACGAGAACCTCACCAGAGTCTTTCTTGTGTTACCATGCTAAAAGCGCGAAGGCCGTTGCATCGCCTTTCTTCCACCCTATTTGTCCCTTTGACGAGACGGAAGAATTGTAACGAGTAATTTCAGCAATTCGTTACTGGAAAAAAGTAATGAGATTACGTTACAAATTACATTTTTAAAAAAGTAACGAATTAATTACTAAATTACAAGAAAAGTAATTAATTACAAGTAATCCCGTTACTTGTAACGGATTACTTCCAAGTCTGGCTAGGTGGCGCAAGATATTGCCCAACTGACAGGCCACGGAAATATGTTTGCTTGCTCGTGCCATATTACGTGTACCAGAACCATCAGCTAAAAACAACGAGCGCACAGACATATACGCCACATAGAAACATCAACATGAGCGCACACTACTTCGATTTAAAATGCCAACCACTGATCTCTAAGACTATTTGCTGGATCGCGTTTGCCCAGCTCCGCCTGTGCACAGGAATGATGCCCCGGTGGGCCACATTTTTGGTAGAGTTGTATTATCTCTAGCCATTATGCATAGTAAAATGGCGGACAGCGCTGTGGCCACTGGCTGCCATCAAAGTAGCCGTGGGTGTAGTTCACTGTACCGGTAATATTTCGTGCTTTATTGAAGTCCCTCGACGAAGCAGATTCTTGAAACTCAGTGTATCCGACAGAGGAAGGTCGATTACTCCGTCATGTTGTGTGGCGCGCTGTTCAAATCGCCCCGATCACAAAAAGACAAGGACTTGGACTTACCACCGGTAATTATTCAGTGTTTTGTGGCTATCCTGGCGCGCAGGGATACGTTCGGCGCAAAACATTTATTTGTTCCCAAGGTTTCCACGAAGTCGCCCCGCGACCCTTCATCTGTGGGTGGAAAACGTGGGCAGGTGTAACTGGGAGCCTTCGCAGACGAGCGTGGTCTGCTCCGACCCCTTTGAAGAAAAATGGTTTAACAGAACGGGGGAAATAGTGCGCCTAGGAAAGGTACAATACCCACCATCTTAAACCTGCCTACAGAACTCGTCTAGGTAATATAGTAGCCCTGCTTCTAAAAATATAATCTTTATGTCCCAAAATGTTGATGTCAGGTACTTTCAGAACCAAAATATTTTACCTTCATTTAATAAAATTTAGTCCATCATTTTATTGTTGAAGGATTCTTTCAACACTATTACATGCGCATAGCACATAAGCTTGTTAGTCCCACTATGGTGGGATCTTGCAAGCAAAATTGCGGATCGACATCATGTGAAACAACATCTGGCCTCTGCCATTCCTCTGCTCGTGATGTCGAGCCCTTGAAATTCCAAGCATGCCAAAGCCACCTTAACAAGCATGTACTATCGGGGAAAAATTGAAATACGAAAAGAGGAGTGCGCTGCTCAGTGGTACAGGCTGCGCCGCCTGGAAGTGAGCATAGGGACGAGGGTGCGTGGCCTACTCTGATGTGTTTACGCCCTTCGCTCGGCGCTCCAAAAGCTTCAGCGTTCCGCCTCTTAGTGCGCTGAAAGCTATCACCGTCACCGCTATCCTTGCTCGCTCGGCGCGTGCGGCGCAGTGAAGCTCGCCGCTATAGGGAGTATTCACTGGCGGCCATAGCTGTGTGCACGACTACTGAGCGCGTGCTGACGCCGAGCTTCCACAGTTCTTTCGCCACGTGCATTCCGCACCATCAAGATTGCCGGTTTTAGCAGCCTATTAATGGGAGCTCGCTCTGAGCATGCGCTCTGGACAGCACCCACAAATATGGCGTCCTGTGAATACTCCCATATACTTCGTTTACAAACCATCCAGTGCGAGCTAGGCACAGATTTTGCTGGAAGCGAGAGCACGCAAAACGCTCCGTGTGTTCAGGCTGTTTGACAGCACCTCGAGCGAGGCGAGCTGGGAGAAACGCAAAAAGCGTGCGTTTTCTCGGGGGAGCGGGGACAAGGCTCTCTAGCTTTGGCTTCGCTCGCAGATAAGGTGAAACGAAGTATAGTAGCAGCTAAAGCGCGCGCTCCTTTTTTTTTGTAGCGGGAGCTACACTGGCCGAGGTTGAGCAGTTTCGCGTGGCTCCTGGAGAGCCGTGCTGCGCATGCGCGAGGAGCAGTGACGTCACATGGCGCACAACTGGCACAAAAAGTCAAACTTGAGGGTTTTATGTGCCAAACCAACGACGGGCATCTGGCATGCCCCAGCGGAGGACTGAAGATTAATTTGGACCACCTGGGGATCTTTTGACGTGCAACCAAAAGCTCGGTTGCACGGCGCCTCTTCCGCAATAAGCCTCCGTCAGATTGCGGGCACCTCGGCCGGGATTCAAACCCGCCACATGGGGATCCGTAGGCCAGCGCTCTCGCCTCGGAGCCACCGAGGCGGCTGCACAGCTGGCGCGCCGGAGCCGCCGCCGCCGCGCGTTCCGCCACCGCCGCGCGCGCCTCGGCGGTCTGCGCGTTCCAGATCAGTGACGTCATAGCCACGGCAAACGCACTGGCGCCGCCACGTGCCCAGCTGTGCGCCTCCGTTGCGCAGTAGCCAAGTCTGACGCTGCACCGGAGCCACTTGGTAGCTCCTCTTATTTTGTGCGCTTGCGCAGAAGTATCAGTGGGGGTATACATATAGTGGGGCGTTTGCCAGTGCGGTATAGCCATGGAGAAGGAGAGCGAAATTGCTGCTCAGCGGCGCAGAAGAGCGGAGAAGCTTAACTCATCGGATCCCGAAGTAGTTACCTAATGGGTATACCGTATGTGTGTCATTGAAGCAGCAGTAAGCATGATAATCAAGCTAATCCTAGACAACCAGGAAAGCTAAGAACAACCAGCTGAACCTAAGCTCACGCTACGTATATTCTGGCCGAGATAAGCAACTGAAATTTTGTTTTTTGTTGCGGAAAAGGGGGGGAGGGGGGTTAACCCAGCGCGCACCGCAGCGAAGGCTCGAAGCGCGAGCTCATAGCGTTGGCAGCTGCCCTTGGTGCACGAGAGCTTGTGCCGCCGAGATGTGCCATAGAGCAAGAAGCTCGCGCTTGTAGCCTTTCCTGCGGTACAACACAAGGTGAAACAAAGTATAGCGGCCAGCTTCCTCGCGCCGCACGCGCCGAGTGAGTAGCGGTGATAGCTTTCAGCGCACTAAGAGGCGAAATGCCGAAGCTTGGGTAGCGCCAAGAGAAGGGCGTAAACACCATAGAGTTATCATAATAAATGTTAGAGCTTCAAGTGGCGCTAGTGAGCTGACGCAAGTTGAAGCAGACAGCAACCAGTCGAAAATTGACTTCCGCTAATGCATTTCTATGGGAAAAAGTGAGTGCATTTCCTCCCTGCGCATAAATATAACACCGAATGTCCCGAATAATTCGTACGTACTAGTTAGCTTGCAACATTTCTCAGTCAGGCACGACGAAAATATTGGTCAGTTACGGCGTTTTTCTGTCGAAGTCATCGCATTAAAAACGGTGCTGAAACGGCTTCGTACGTGTATTTATGTGCACTGTCGGACACTGTTAGCACGAACACGACGTCGGCGCTTTTCAGCATGAGGGATATACTACGCGCAAAACGAACGAAGGACATCTGGAAAATAAGGTAGACGGCAAGAACTACGCAGTAACACTAGACCAGTAACTACCCGTGCATGTACGATCAAAATAAATTGAAGGCCACGTAATATATTCCGATTTTAAATAAGTAAGTGCCGCTTTATTTTTTCTGCTCTGAGCGAAGATGCTTGTTCTACGTTGGAAACATCACCCGCACGCTCGAAATATTTGAGAACAAGTGCCCGATAAAAGCTGCCCGGCAGAGAAACCAATACAGAGAGGCACCTTTTATGGCTCACGTACTTTATTTTTTACGTTTTGAATGTTTTTATCCGCTCATAAAATGCGCGACGGCGCCATTTTCATACAGTGACAGGACTGGAATATTAGCAATGTATAAGCGTCACCGGAATGCTGGCGATCTTCGAACACACTCTATAGGGTGACCCAAGTCACCAGGCTCCATCTAAAACGGACCGTAAAAATCCACGCCTGCAAGTAGCAATCTAAACTTTTCGTCAAAGTTGTATATACAGGTCAGTTTTTTCTTGTAAAATTACAAAGCGTTGCTCTCTTTCTGTAAAAAATAGGGCCAAGAAACTTGCCAGGGACTATGGCGGCCGGCGACGGAGACGACCAAGTCGAGGAGCGGGGTGTGTTTGGCGTTGGTATTGATAGATGGCGCTACCTCCTTATCGCGATGGCTCGCGACCACCGCGGTTTATTAAAATGAACATAATCTTTTTGAAATGTACCTTTGGTTAAAAAATAAATGCGGACAATAAACGAAAAAAAAAGAAAACGTCTGCATAACAACGGCGCTTTTGCTGCCAACGGAATTCGTCTGCGTGTCGTCTGCTTTCCCTCGCTGGACGGCTACATGTTCGGACGCTGCTCCAGACGCCATCAATCAATACGAACGCCAAACACACCCCGCTAATCGACTTGGTCGTCTGTGTCGCCGTCCGCCGTTGATTCTGGCAAGTTTTTCGGCCCCATTTTTTACAGAAACGGAGCTACGCTTTGTAATTTTACAAGAACAAACCGACCTGTGAAATACATCTTTGACGAAAAGTTTAGATTGCTACGTGCAGGCGTCGATTTTTACGGTCCATTTTAGATCAAGCCTGGTGACTTGGGCCATCCTATACACCAACTCAACTTGCTGACGTCATACGACCGCGGTGGCGCTGCTGTCGGTACTGCGCATGCGCTAACGCTTCATTCCTCCCAAATTTGGCTTCTGCGCATGCGCAGTGCCCACACCTGTTGTGGGCAAAGCGGGCTTGTTTGTAAACAGTGTGTTGGTCAATATATATATATATTGCCACGCGCGTCGGCGAGCGACCACGTGCGTGGCCGAGTGGCTGCCGTGCTTGACTGTCGCGCGGAAAATCTAGATTCGATTCCAGTCGGTGAAATGTCCTTTTACTTATTCTTTCAACATTGCGTTCTCGTGAGTTCGAGAAAATTTTCGTCTGATCGAGCTCCGAATGTTCTAGTCGCCGAACGTCCTAGGCCGATTGTTCCAGAAGCCAACGCGCGTACATAAGGGGTTCCGAGTAGCGATCTGCAGTCAGTCTCGCCCCAGCGTTCGACTCTGCTTTTACGCCGACTTCGACGCCGCGACGCTCTGCTGTTATCTTCTGTCTCCTTTTTATTTTGGGCACAAATTCGCCCCATTAAACGTTTCAGTTTCTTCAGTTATTCCTTGTTTGTCACATCGTCATTCGTCACAATATTCCTTTCGATCGTTATTTGGCTTTGAATTGTCGCTCATTTTTACACACCAGTTGCGGAACACATGTTTGGAACTGAAATGTAGCGAAGTTAAACATCGTTCACTGATGAAGAAAAATGTGCTACCTAAAGCAATTACACTTTCACATTGTTAATCAAGGCATATACTATTCGGTACGACCCAAATAACCAAAGTGTTCCGTGTTATTTTCCAGCGAAGAGACAAAATGCACGTGGGTTTTCCCATAGGAATGCACAGGAGCACCGCAAAAGTAAACTGGTTGCTGTCTGCTTCAATTTGTGTCACGGAAGTCGCATAGACACTAGTGCCAGTTGAGCCTGCAACGTACATTGTAATAACTCTATGGTCAACACATCAGAGTAGCCCACGCACCTTCGCCGCTAGGCTCACTACCAGGCGGCGCAGCCTATTAGCCCCGAGAGCGAACACAAGCGTCGCTGCGGTCGCCGCGCCCTGATTGGGGGAGGTGTACCGTGACGTCAGGAAGAGGACTCCGCTCCGCGATCTCGCATCGGCTCGCTTCCCACCACCGGTTTCCTGGTTTGGCGTTGTGTGCCGCAAGCTCTTTGAGGAGCTGGGCCTCGTTTACCCGGTGTACAAGACGTTGAGTTAGGCCGATATAGACGTGCTTCCGTACATTTTATAAGCCTGCTTGTCCCTTTTACCTTTAAAATTGGGCTACAAATCCCGAAAGCTATCGGCGGAGGCGATTCCGCCGATGAACCTCCCCGTCCGTCCACACGACATAAGGCAATCTTGCGAGGGGTCAGTGAAGCGGTGGCGCAAGTGTTTTAGACGCTGGAATTCTGTTCCTTGCATGCTCATGATTTAGGACGATATTGCATCCCGCTTTCAAGGCATTTGAAGTGGCATTTATTTTATGGGCCTTTGGGTGGTCGGCAAATTCGCTCGCGACCCCGACTCTGCGTTGCCACTCTGCATGCGTTGGTTCACAGATGTTTTAAAGGCCCTGCGTCTGATGATCTTTGAAGGACTCGTGGAACAGGATTGTTTTACATAAACGTAGCTTCTTCGTGAATTAATTATATAGTTTATACACCTATGCAGGCATATTTATTAGTAGATGCACAATTACTGGAAATCAGTTTGTATGGTAGCAGTAAAAACGGCCGAATTGCCCCCAGTTGCCTGTATGATGTGTATTGAACTGCCCTAAATATGCACAGCAATAGTACCGTAATTTGGAATGTTTATACTTTTTTCTGACATTCTTTATTCCAGCCTTGGGTATTCGGAAGATACACCGTTTAGTTTGAATTGTCATTTGTTTCCAATTAAAAGAGACACTGATGCAGGTCCCCAAAAGCTTCCTCAGCCTCCAAACTCCCTACAGCTGCACTCTCTGACAACAGAGGAAAACAGGCGTAAAAGCAAGCATTCGAACGTCTGTCCGGTGGTAGATGCAGCACTAGTAGCAGAAAACGTGCAACCTGTGAAGGGTGACAGTCTGCGTGCGAAAAACTTCTGGTATTTTAGCTTCAGGGCAATTCGATTTAAGTAAAATCTCAATTTTAGGGCTTAGGGGACTAATAACGAGCTAGACACATTCGCTTACGTTTGTTATACATTACTTGAGGGTTGATATAAACAAGTCCACAGATACCACCCGTATAGTCCATTGAAATACTATCCGAATCCAGCAAAGGTCAAATGCGAGCAATGTATATAATAAATGTTCCTTGTTTTTTTACTTTGCCCCTGCACTTGGGCTGTCTTACTTGTGATTCTCTCCCCATGGCCCAGACTGTATTTAGCATGTTGCTCGAGCAGCATGCAACTTTTCTGCTTCAGCGATCTTGTTTAAAAACAGAGATACAAAAAAAAATAGTATACATAACCTGCCAATTCATTCAGACCATCAGCAGCATTTATTGTGTGAGATGTAAATCTATAGTGATGCTCCTGCAATTGTGGCCATATTTCTTTACTTTCATATACCAGCTGCGATTCATGCGTTGCCTGCCCTGTCAACCATGCTTAAAATGTTGGTTGAAGTTTCGCCTGCAGCTACAGGCCATACCTCAATAAAGCCACATATAAAAATTTACACTTCCTACGAAAAACACGCAAAAAAAAAATGGAATGGAAACGAGCGCGCCGACAGCTATAGCGTCGTCACAGCCTAAACAGGGCGAGCGGGGCGAGTCGGGGAAAAATTCTCTCCTCGCCGTGACGTCAACCCGGTTCGCCGCAAGGGGGCGCCACGCGAACTTCTCGGGGCTAATACCGCGAGCCACGCGCTCCTCTGTTCGCATTTCATTTTTCCCCGACAGTACCTGTACCCTATCTAACGGGCGGTAGATTGCGCCACCATACTCTTTGGTGGCGCAACGGTCGGCCACCAAACGGTCGGCCACCAAAAAGATGGCCGACCGTCGCCGCATTCGCGGACGGGCAAACGCGATCCAATAAATAGTCATGGAGATCAGTGATTCGGACACTGCACTTCCACCTTTTATACTTGTTGTTCTGAAGGTACAGATTTCCTCGATGATTATTTAAGCAGTACATAATGCTCCCAGTTTGTTAATTTCTTCTCAGTAATGTCATTCCTCAGAAGGTATTGGCAAAGGCCCAAGGAATCAATCTCTTAGCAAAAAGTAAACGTTCGTGCCGTAATTGATTGCGACTGCCGATAAAACAACTCGCTGAACCGCTGTTCCTAGCAGCCATGTGTTCGCTTCCAAGCAAAACACGCCGTAGAATGGTACGAAGGATGCGAGTTTTTCTATCGTAGCATTTGTTTTTAGTTTTTGAACTGTTCGTGTGTGGCTGTAATAGTCTTCTACAGTTGATCTTTGTAAAGGAGGTATTCGCTCAGTTGGAAGCGGTGTTTCACGAGCAGAGAAATCGCCTTTCTGCCAACATGAATACGGATCGATTTGCGGCAGATATTGTGTACGGCTAGTTACGCCGTAATGAGTTCGAAAACGAGCTTCTCGGCCACAAGCCTACTGTCGACTGAAAATTATCCTGCTATAAACAAACAAAAAATATTGCTATACCAGATCTGTCTTTCTGCACTCTAAGAAATGCCTGCGCGTCTGCTTACCCGCAAAACACTCGAAGAGCATATCTCCGCAATCTACGAAATCAGCTCAGCGAATGATGAGGCGGAACATCTGTTTAGACCTCAAAATTAAGTCTGCGCTGTGGCATTACGCAATGCAAGCATGACGTTTTGCATTGCATAATGCCACAGCGCAGACTTCATTTTGAGGTCTAAACGGATGTTCCGCCTCATCATTCGCTGAGCTGGTTTTGTAGACCGCAGAGATTGGCTCTTCGAGTGTTTTGGGGGTAAGCAGACGCGCAGGCATTTCTTAGAGTGTGTATGCTTTCGTTTAATGCTGATATACGAAACTGTAGATATACGTACTTTTCGTCATATTTCAAGTTTGTTTAGCCCTTTCCCGAGTACGCTACGCTCTCGAGGAGGAAACAACACGACGGACACTGCGGGTGACCGTTACACTGACATGTACGATAGGAGCTACGGTCGAGAAGCGTTCCAACATGACCCGCATGTCGATGGATTGCACGTAATGGCTCAAGCGATCTTTAAAAAAACAACATTAATGTAAAGCAGAATGCCAACCTGCAATAGCATACGTCATCTCGTCTTGCTGTAGCATCACTGGCACGCGAAAGACATGGTGACGTCGGCGAGCGGACGGTTCCAGTCTTCGTTCACAACGCACAACAATGGCGATGTTGGCGACGCGTGCAAATACAAAACCATGGCGATCGTCGTTGGCACCTGTTGGAACTCGGGTTGCAGAGTTGAGAGACGGCCACACTCTAAAAAACGTTTGTGCGTCTACTTTCACGCACAACACTCGGAGAGCCAATCACCGCAACTTACGGAGGCAGCTCAGCGAATGACACTGCCGAAACACATGCTTAGACAAAAAAAAAAAAAAAAACGCAGTCTGAGTCGTCGCATTAAGCAATGCAAAACGTCACGCTTGAATTGCTGAATGTCACAACTCAGACTACGTTTTTTGGTCTAAACATATGTTTCGGCATTGTCATTCGCTGAGCTCCCTTCGTAAGTTGCTGCGGTGATTGGCTCTCCGAGTGTTGTGCGGGAAAGCAGACGCACGGACTTTGTTTAGAGTACATCTTATCGCGAGTGTACAGGAGAGATTAGGCGACACGGGAGAGATTAGGCGCGTGAACACAAAGCTCTTTCCGGTGCGTGCGTCGTCTGCTAGGCTATTCCACTGACAGCACACAGCCCCTGTCCCGTAGGCGTATATACATTTCGCTGGGAGCGCAAAGCCGCGAGGGAGAAAAAGAGAGAGAGAGGAGGAAAGGGGGAGAGAGGCCACCGTTGATTGGCCCTCGTGGTACGCCCGCCCGACTGTTGCAGCGTCATCCCCCGCTGCCCACGCCGATGCCGCGTTTGATAATGGGTAAAGTCAGGACCTGTTTACTAAGCGATGGCATAGCATAGCGGTTAAGGTGTCCGCTTTCTACGCATTGGGACGCGGGTTCGAACCTCGGTGGGCCCACTTTTTTATTCTTTTTTTCTCGAACATTTTTTTTGTCGAGGCATTTGACGATACTTACGACATTTCTTTTTCGCGATGAACACTAAAACAACCGAATGTTGTCGACGAAACTTTTCCAGAGGTGCGATCGGGGACTGCGGGGCTTGGGTTGCCGGCTGGACGCCGCGAAGCGGCGTGTACTGGTTACGTTTTGTAATTAGCAGCCGATACTGTCGCCGCGAAGCGGCGTGAACGCAGGCGGGGGGCTGTGTTAACGAGCTCCCCAGTGATACACGCGCCGTTCGAAAAGGTTGGCCCGAGGGGCATGAGCTCGGAAACGCAAACTAGCTAGCGGCACCGCGCTGTGCTGCGCCAGTGCCGTAACGCGACAAAAAACATCGCCGGCGGCGGCGTCTGCTCGCGGGCGGGAGCGGCTTGCGGGCGGTGGCGGCCGGAACAGCCGGGCGGGCGTACCACGTGACTGCAAGGGCCAATCAACGGCGGCCTCTCTCCCCCTTTCCTCCTCTCTCTCTCTTTTTCACCCTCACGGCTCTGTGCTCTCAGCGAAATGTATATACGCGTCCCGTAGCAAAGGAGCGCGGGGCGTTGATTCACATTATTTTGTATCCAACGCCCACTTCTCTTTCTTTCTCTGCTTTTCTTATCTGCTGCAAATATCTGAAGAGCGCGCGTTGGCGTGATACTCGTTTTGCGCGGCATAAGCAGTGCTGGTGCAATGACGCGCGGTTTATGCTACGCATGAGGAGTATCAGGCGAGCAAGCGCAATTCAGATCTTTGCTCAAAAGGGGTTAGCTCTGCCAGCAGATAAGGAGCAGGGGTTGTGTGCGGTTAACGGAATAGCCTAGCACACGACGGTCGCACCGGAAACAGCTTTGTGCGCACGCCCCTAATCTCTCCCATGCATCGCCGCACCCCTCCGCGGGACGGCGCTGGCCGGGCCGGCGGTCACCGCTGGCTCGATATTATTAAAACATTGGGCCACTGTACATAGCACTGCTGGCACTGCTCCACACTCTAATAAAAAAAAAACGGTGTAGCCATTACACCCCTTGTCACATATACGGCACCCCAAAACTTGAGTTCGACGTACAGCGCGTCCGACATCGAACTGACGGCCCCAACTTTTATGAGAGGCTTGATGCCGGTGGGATATAACCTATTAAAAAGCTAAAGCACGTATCAAAGACTACAAGAAAAAAAAACAAAAAACACTGAGGTTTTGCGGTAAAACCAAAAAAACTCCCGTAAACGTTTTTTTTTTTTTTTTTTGCATTTAGTCGCACGTACATTAGTTATTTTTATAAGTTGTACACCTCGGCTATCAAGACGCTCGTGAAAGTTGGCATTGTCGGTTCAACGTCAGTGCGCTGTGCGTCCAGCTGAAGTTTTGGGGTGTCTTATATGTGACAGGGTGTGGAAGAATATACACTTCTTTTTCTGCGGAACTCTACCGTTTCTAAAGGATTAGTTTGCTCGTTTGACAAAAGTAGCGGTCAAAAGGTCACCGACACTTTTGGTCGCGCACTTCGCTAATACATGCCGACCGACACTGAGCTTTCGGTGATGCGCAGTTCATTTTTGCGATAAGAAAAACACGATTATTTTTTCTTCCAAACACCTCGGCATCAATAGCATGCTGCTTCAGGGGCAGCCACACTATGAACGCGAGCAAAGTTTTTCGGTTAATTGAGATGTACGGCACAGCTTCACATGCATCACTGTTTTTCTTTTAGTAGTCAATGTAGATCGACATTTGATACAAGGTAGCCAAGTAAATATTTATAAAACTTATCTGATTAATTACACTCCTAGCGAAACTTACTTCGAACGTGTTCAGTGTGGTTTGCACTCAGCTTAGATCATCTTCTAATATGACGGGTTCGCTAGCGCCGTCCCTCTTCTCGCGAAGCACGTACACATCTTCAAGCTGCATAGATCCGCAATATTCTCCAGCACAGCGGAATTAGGGCACAAGCAAGATACGCAACTGTTATAAAGAAACAAGTATGACATGCTTGCACATAACAATGAATGACTTTTTTAAAAACACGCGGCACACACACCATTCGACGAGAATACATATTTAAAATCGTTATCCGACAAAGATTGGAGCAAATTTAAGAGCGGAAAACGTGAGCCTTGCCATCCACCCAGCATCGATATCTTTGGCATTCCCATGAACGACTATTTTCTTAAAAACGTATAAGCTTGAGAACGGCGTATTTACAGAAGAAAAAAAACGAAAAAAAATCATTATCGCTTCAATCAACGACGTAGATGTCCAAATGGTGCACTCTTTTCCTTTTTGTATGTCTTCAAACCGGAAGTGTCGTTTAACTTTCTCTCTTCCCTCTAATCGATCGCGGCAATCAAGGGCGCACGTGCCTGCCAACCGGGCCAATCGCACGCTCATTTCGCCCTCACTTCCACGTGTCCTTACTCCGCGTGCAGACGACGCGTCTCTTTTCAGCTTGAGATTTTTTCTAGTTGCAGCCGACCTTTTACTGTCAGAGAACTAACTTTTCTTGGGTCTTAAAAAACTAAAAACTTTTAGGCAAACGGCGGTGATGGGAAAGTTTCAACTGACGGATACATCTGCTTGAAATCTCGCCGGACTCCATTATTAACTTTCGCCCTATGTCTTTCTTAACGATGCAATCGTTTTTTTTTTTTTTTAGCTTACTAAGGTTGTTTTGTCGTTGATTGTGCCAGTTACACTAGTCGGTTACATAAAAGAGTGTCGCCCGGTACTTTATTTTTTGTGCATTCCGGTCTTTATACGGAACTATGACGAGCCGGCGAAAGAAAAGTGGGCCCATCGGTTTTCAAAATGTAGATACCGCTGGGGTGACTCGAAACAAAAAACTAAGTAAACATAGGTTTCTGTGGCCCAAAACCCTCCCGAGTCGTAATTTTCGAGTTCTGTAGTCAAGGGAGCCACTCACCGAGCTTGTCCGTTTTAGCAAGCCCCAAAACGATGCCAATGACTTGTTGACTTTAAGCAAACCAATGGGGAATGTAGCATGTGCTGTTCAACAACATGGCGGAACGCAGCATATCCAAAATGAAAAGGCGTTTCGTGAAACCGTCCTGTAGGCCAGGCTGGTGAACGAAGCGTTGTCTGCCCCTTCCACTGTGCCAGACGGTCTCTTTCAGAGGAACGACAAGTAGTTCAGCGAGCTAATCAAACACTTCGTGAGCACTATCGAGAAACCTAGTAAAACGTTTCGTTATGAATTATGGAAATAGATACCTATCTGGAATATATCTGGATTTCAAGTTTTCAAAAATTATTCCTTTGTCTGCAATCTGGATCCCGGGTTTACAGAAACAGATTTCGGGTTCCCCTGTAATCCAGCCAGTGAAAAGTTATACCGTTTTTTTTTTTTCGGTAGGGTTAGAAGACTGCTCCCTGCGGGTATATCACTCCGCGCGGCGTACAGGCGACACGTAAGTCACGTGACAAAGAGCTAGGCCCACCTGCGGGATCTTGAAGAGCCTGAGAAGGTTGGCCACCTGGATAGAGGTGACGGACGAGGCAGCGCCCAGGACCCCCGATATCATTTTCTGCTTCACCTGCTCGGGCGTCGAGCCGTCCGAGCAGCGGTACGTGCCGTCGTCGATGTTGCCCATGGAACCTGCACACAAGCAACACGCAGAATGAGTTAAACACACTCTTAAGATTTTTTTTTTTGTTTTTACCGACAGATTGAGATATGCAGGGTATGGCTTATTATGTTAAAGCGTTTATACATGTTTCACTGAGGGCTTTAACAATGCAGGGCGTGGTTTGTTGTCTTCATCCACCTTGGTCCGTGATTCGTCGGTACGGCGTTCTTATCAAGAAATTCTGCACTCTAATTGGCATCGTATGATAATAATATGCTCAGGACTGGCCACGCCTTAAGTTTCTTAAGTTGTCAATGAGTATTTAATACAAAGGCGTGTGCACCACGGCACCCGGAAAGCTCATTAATGCGATCTAATAAAACCTAACAAATAAAGACAAAAAACAAACAAACAACGTCTTCAGGTTTTATTTTACGGCCACGCGCGCCAATGTTTTCTCGCGTGCACCACTTTTTTTTACGGTATGGTTTTGCGTTTATTAGTCGCATTCCGACCAGTTTTAAACGATTCTAAAGCTTCCGTCATGTGACTAAAATAAGGCGGTTTTCGTTATAAACCACTTCACAGGGCAGGCAGAAATTTTTCACAAATTCAGGACAAAAGAAGAAAAAAAACTTTAGGAAACGATCCGATACAACCGAAAAACGCCGTGCTTTCTGCCTGCCAAAAAAAAAAAAAAAACAAAAACAAAGGAACAAACGTGCCCATAAAAAAAAAAGAAAAAAAAAAACTATGACAATTACAGAAATAGTAACCCTGGAGCGAGGGGACAAAAAAGGGACGGAGAGCCACGAAACTCCGAATTATGTTTGTAAAGGTTGTTCTTTAGTCTCTGATGGTGCCAGTGCCCTTTGTTCAATTGACCGCGCCATGTCTTGTCCACCGCAGACGTAGGGCTTACTTCAATCCGGTACTTTGGTCACATAATTTGCTAAACTTCCTTCGTATGTCACTCGCAATTATTGGCTGCGCCTTTGTTCTGCAAGGAACGTAGAGGAAATTTTATTTTCAAAGTACGAGCCCCGCCTGAGGTATGACAAAACAGACTCAATTCAGTGTTTATTTGATAAGTCAATAATTCGTTCCGATATTCTGGTACCGGCTACTTCAAAATGGTGGAATGGATAGGATGCACGATGCGCGAACTACAATCAAAAAATCTGAATAATAAATAATTAATTCAAATGTGCGCAAACTCATAGCAATAATAAGACCCCACACAACGAGAGATTACTCACAAGGACACATGTTGCAGTAAATTACAATCATAGAGAAAAACAGTCACTCGGTGCCGTCAGTAATCGGCGTGACGTTGAAAGGACGATGCGTGAAATTTATAATTCTAATTTTATTGCTCAAAGCGCACACTGTTGGGGGATCCCAGGGGAGGCCGATGAAGTTCTCAACCGAAAATATGATTATTTCTTCCCAGAAATCAAACATACAGCAGCGCCGCGCACGAGAGCGGAAGAGAGGGGATGGGATGGCGGTAGAGCGCCATCCACGCTCCCTGGTTCCCAAGGGAGGTTTCTGCTTCCATTTCACTTGTTTATTGGAGTTTTCCGGCATGGTGTTCGGCGAAGAAATTTTATTTTCCTTTGGAATAAAGTGTTTGAAAAATCTCCTCGGCGTTGCCTTATACAGGAAAGTTTTTCTCAACTTCCTCTATTTGATATCCGTCTTGGGACGGGCACCGCGTTGTATAATATACTTTTGGGATCTGTGTGTGACTAAGAGGAATTCGTCTCTGAAAGAAGACGGAGAATTGGTGTTGCGACGAAGAGAAGAGGCGGTCCCGGGGAAAGCTCTAAAACGACGTTTTTTGCACGGATGTCTTCGGAACATTTGTCGAGAATCTGTGTTTGCACAATATAGCCGTTTTTCTGTTAAGGTTCGCACCAGACACTTCTCAATTTGGAGGTTTCTGGTGTTGTTAGGGAACAGAACATTTAAACATTGGAAGTTTCTGGACTTTAGAACGCCAGAAACTTTCAGCGTTAAAAACAATGAACTTCTTCTGAATGAAATTCGAGACTCGAGGATAAGGGCTGTGATTCGAAGTCGAGAAGAGCCGGCGCTTGAGTAATTGGCTGCCCGAAAACTTCGGCAACTTCGACGAAAAATAAGAGCGGAATGCGCGAGGGTTTACGGCACCCGAATGTCTACCCCGAATCGCCGGGCTTTCTGAGTTTCGCCGTCGGCGCAACCCCCAGCCACGGTTTTTCGGGCTTATCGAACCGAGGTTTACCAGCGAGGCCGCACAGGACATTCTAAATGCCTAAGGCATGTTTCTGAAGCCCGCACTGATTGGTCCTCAATTACCGTACAGGCCATATTACGACGAACGGCCGAACTAACTTTCAGCGCTTCACTGAACCCACGTGTGCCTACCCCACGCCATCAGGAAACTCAAACACTTTCCAAGCCACACGTTTACGCGCAGTTTGTTTCTGCTTTGGTAACAGTAAAAAAGTTTCGAAAGCTCATACTTGTAATAGACACGGGTGACAGAAATTGAGCGGATACGTTTATTTGGATGACACGTAAAAAAATCATAGCCGACTCCGAAACCGAATAAATGGAAGCGGCACGTTCCATCGTTAAATAAAAACACTTTCTAGCGGTCAAAGAAAGCAAATTAATATTGTGTATTTTTCGCGTGCTAAAGCAAAAAAAAAAAATGCGACGAACTCGGGAAAACGCTCCATACGCCGTACAACTTGATCTGAACGCGTCCCATCGGGTGGAGGAAGCGGACAAAATAGCTGAGAGGGAACGCTGCAGACATGACGCATGTCCTAAACATGTTTGCATCATGAAAATGTGTGCGTCGAACATGTCTGCAAGGCAGTTTATTTACGACCATTGTGACCGTCATACAAGGAGTACGCCTCATACAGCGTCTGCACACTGTCTTTTGTATGGTGTATCGCCAGTGCACGACCGCCGGTTTCGTTCACTAAGGAGCCTATGCGGGGAGCAAGTCGTCTGCTTCTTGCACATGGGCTGTGATGATGTCAGAAGGCCAAACTCTTACTGGCTTATGTAAAAAAAAAAAAAAATAGTGGGTAGACGTGAAGGCATCTAGCATTGAGGTCTGCCCACTATCTTTCCGATCAAAGCCAATCAGAACCGGCGTCGTTCAGACGTCACCGCAACCCCTGCTCAAGGAGCAGACGAACTTGCGCTCCGCATACTTACTGCCACTATACTCGCGGACGACGCCGGAGCTCGGCTGCACGATGCCCTGACGTTACGGCACATTTGTCTATACCCACTATATCCGCCAATCGGAGCTCGCCGCCATGACGTAACCGCATCAACACTTGTACGCTACTCATTACAAGTAATGAACTTACTCGTAGTCGTTACTTATTTGAGTATTTTTGTATTCATTTGAATATATTTCTTAGAAAGTAATCAGAAGAGTAATATGATAACATTTGGAAGTACTGAAATTAATCGTAAATGTTACTATTTTTTTTCCTTCCCATTTTAATGGAACCCTTTGTTTCTATAAACGTTTTCTGCCAAGTAATCTTCGAACCAAGTCTCTGAGGGGACGATGGTACACCGAAATTGGTGAATTAAGACGATAAGTAGTTTATAGTTCGGTGATCCTAATCCAATATTGGGATGTACGAAAGATACATTTTTAAACGGACTGAAAAATCTGTAGATCTGAAAATCTGATGTCATAGGAAAGGTAACGGTTAGTTTTCAAGTAACGGCCAATTACTTTCCCTCTCAAGTAGTCAACTAATTCAATACTTATTTTTTGAACAATAAGAATTGTAATTTTAATCGATTACTTTTTTCGAGTAACGCGTCCAAGACTGCCAAGTATCCTCGGCCTCTGGGCAGGGAGCAGGAGAACTTGCTCGCCGCGTTGACTTTTGCAAAACTTTCTGCAGCCAATATGTGTTTTGGTCGTCAAGGGCATAGAATGTATTACAAGGTGAGAAGCGAATGGGCAGACCTACCTTGACACGCACATGTTTTGGACACGAGACGTTGCCACATTTATTCGTACTAAGCAACTAAGATCTGAGCGTCGCCCCGCACAGACGAGCTGTACCGGACATTCGCGCTGTATGATTCGCGTATGATTCGCGCTGTATGAAAGACACGAAGCCGGGGAAAAACGTTACTAAGGCCCATACACGCGGTCGCCTTTGATTGCTTTTGGCTCTGTTGCTTCGAGAAACACCCGCGAATCACTGGGTCATCCGCGTGATTTGTATGAAGCGCGACAAACGATCGCCGATTTGCGAGCTGCGACGGGCTGCCCATCGTACAGTGCCGAAGGCTTCATAATTTCGGATTCGAGGCTAGAAAATGGGGGCAGAGCGACGCTTAGGAATGCATGGCTTACAAAATTGTGACAAGATGTACAGTCGCGGGCGACATAAAATTGTCCTGGGGAGCGCGTGTCTTCGAAGACCTCCGGTGCTATCTAGCGCGGACAAAAAAAAAGAAAAAAAGCTGAGTTACCTTTGAGGCTATTGTGTGAACAAGCGGCAATTCAGCGTCTGCTTGATTTTTATCGCTACTCCGCACTTGGTCGGAAAACGATTGCGGAGTCAACACCGATAGCTCTATGAAATAAAATATAAGCCGCTTACCGCCATTTATCTCACGAACTTAATATCAAACGCCCAAAAAATGATCACTCAACACGCCGGCCGGGTGGATTCAACCGTTTGATTGTGCCCTTTGTCGCGGAGCGCCTCTATATTCGGCTAAAGCAGGATTAGCTCAACGAAAGCCGAGCCTCGTCAGGAGATGGCATGCCATCTCCTGACGAAGCCGAGCCTCTCGGCGAAACTGTCGTAATACATACAATAAACTCCTAGCATAGCAACTCCGCAAGTACGGATCTCTGACTTATTACATTTTCCCGGTCCATTGTTCTCAAACCACTCTGCTTCACCTATATATATATATATATAGGCTCCTTTCACTGACGTCACATCGCATACTTTTGAACACCATGTAAGAGGAAAGAGAAGTTGCTTTTGTAAGAATTTTGAGTGACAGGTTAATCTTCTATAATCTTCTGGGAGAATAGCGACGCCTGTGCAAATCCGGGAGGCACAAAGGAGGATCCTTATAAGAGGCGAGCTCCTTCTTCCCCTTTTCTCTGGAGGGCATCGGAAATGACGTCATGTGCAAGCCGCGTATAGGCTCCTTGCACTGACATCACATCACATACTTTTGAACACCATGTAAAAGGAGGAGAGGGTAAGCTGCTTTTGTAAGAATTTTGAGTGACAGGTTAATCTTCTATAATCTTCTGGGAGGAGAATAGCGACGCCTGTGCAAATCCGGGAGGCACAAAGGAGGATCCTTATAAGAGGGGAGCTCCTTCTTCCCCTTTTCTCTGGAGGGCATCGGAAATGACGTCATGATCAAGCCACGTATACGTGGCTTGCACATGCACATCCAAAGTATGCACAATCCAAAGTATGCGCCTGTGAAAATCCGAGAGTCACAAAGGAGGATCCTGATAAGAGGGGAAGAAGTAGCTCCTCTCTTATCAGGATCCTCCTTTGTGCCTCTCGGATTTGCACAGGCTTCGCTATTCTCCTCCCAGAAGATTATAGATTAACCTGTTACTCAAAATTCTTACAAAAGCAGCTTCCCTCTTCTCCTTTTACATGGTGTTCAACAGTATGCGATGTAACGTCAGTGCAAGGAGCCTATATATCATCTGCGGCAGTACACTGCCGGTCCGGCAGCGCTCATTCGCGTGCCATGGCTTCTCTTCACGGCGGCTATCCAAGTTTCTTCGCAGAACAGAACTTGAACAACCGAATCCAAAGTACCCGAAAAATTATTTCTTACAGCTTTGGTGACACAGTTCGCTAGCATCTCGATAAACAATGTGACCCACGATGTAGTTCTTGCGTTCACAGCAGCCTATATTTTGTTTAACTTTAAGCCCACACGTAGCCGACGCTGCGAGTCGATGGGATCAATCAAACAGCGTGAAAAGTGCCAGAAACATGGGTCTTTCCTTTACCATACCCCCCTATATCTGACAAAGCCTGGCAGATAACGACGAGAAGCGGCCGCCGAAGTGGAAAAGGTGGAGGGGCAGACAACGGATGAGAGGAGAGCCTCGTGACTGGCGCCCCGCTGCGGCGAGACGCCGAAACACACTTCTCCTGAGCGAACAAGTGGGTTTGAGGTCCTTGCCGCTGCGAAAACTGCGCGCTAACGTCCAGGTTCCCCGATAAATTGGCTTTTTGATGCTCTGCGCTACCATACCAGATCCTTGCGCTCCAAATCTGCGACAGGCACTCTATTGCTCCGTCGTCGTACTGCCAGGCTTGTTGAGTGTAGAGGAGGCTATGCCTGTATACATACTTGGTTCAGCGATGACCGCACACGTACAGACACTTGACAATCACCATGACGTTGCGCTTTCGACGCTCTTTGGTTGGTCCCATCGAATCATGGCATCGGCTGCGTCTAGATTTAAGGTGAAACAAGTATAGTACAATGTAAGCTTAAGAACGGTGACACGCCCATTTGCTTTGACCCAGAAAGTGGTCGTTCATTTTTGTGCACACGGCCGCTTTTCTGGGAAAGCTCAATTAAAGGAGTAGGTATTGGCACGCGGCATACGAAGCACGGATGTCATGCAGGGTTACTCGCAATTGCAACGCCGTCAAACGCACCGAGACGCTCTAAAATGCAACCGTGTGTAGGGGCATTAACCTTTACCGGAATAGCCAACAGTCGGTGACTATGGCTCTATTTGGCACTGCAGAAAACGATAAGGCTGCGCTCATGCCCACGCTCTGCAGGCACAAGGGCGCCAGCTATTGCTACGAGTGCACTGAAAGTCATAACTGTTTCCTGGGTAAATTATACAAAAAAAAAAAAAACGCACATGGCGCGTGACCCATAAGTTTTATGTCCTTACCTTAATTCTATTTTTTTTACAACTTCCTTTTCGCGTCAATATCTTTTATTGCGATAATAAATTCTTAATTCCAGTACAAAAAAAAAGTGCAAAACGAAGCGCATATATTTTCCGTCGGAAGCGAACCGCTCCGGAACTCCCTGTTTCGATCCGCACAAAGAGAACGATTCCTTTTGTGTCTGCGTGTGTTTATAAGTATTATTTATCCCGAATTGTTCCTCGCCTATAAAAAACCGGCTTTATCATTTTTGTTTCTTATCAGCTTTATCGGGGGAATATCTCTCGTTTTTGTGATTATTTCATATATTTTTGATATCGCCTAAATACAAATCTTTTTACGTTTCCTTTTTTCTTTTTTTACCTTTTACCTGTTGGGATTTTTCGTTCTGGGGCATCCCTGTTATTTGTCAGTGGTTTCTACTTTACCAAAAGTTTGAATCCAAAAATGGTGCTCCGCAGATGAAAAAAGCATCCCTGTTTAGTCTCCAAGAGGTTTCTATGGAATGGATTCCCTATTTAAAATCAATAAAACCCGGAAATACTCCGGAATATTTGGCGATGGTACAACAGTCTTGTACAAGCCATGGTATTGGGACGGAGGTAGAAATAAGAAACTTCAGACGATCGATATTCTAACACTAATCCGCAAAAAAAAAACACGAGCAATGATACTTTAACTATACAAATAAGTAGTACACCCTCGCAAGCAGACGGGGAAATTGACAAACGGAAGCCGCGGATCCGCGTTAAAGATGTAATTAGGCCGTAGATATTTTTTTTTATAAAAAACACCCATAAACATTCGATGAGTGTAAAAAAAAAAAAACAAATTTGGTAAAATCCGAAAAAAAACCCACCGATTTCTGCAAATTCGTTGGTGTCAAAAAATACCAAACCGGATTAAACCGGAAAACACCGATTTCTGTAAATTTTAGCTCCAGCTATGACTGTTTTTGGCGAAACCCTTGCCTCCAATTCTAAACAATTAATTTTTCTTGAAATTATTTTTTTTTTCACTGGTAATATTGTTTTAGCGTCCGTCCGAAAAATATTACCGAAATACACCGAGATTTGAAGACAAAAAAAACACCGAAAACCTTATCTAAACGTCGAATGATTGGAACTGCATGGCTTTTCGCTCCCATTGCTAACATCACCGATATTGTGTCGTTTCAAAATGTTCTTACTAATATCTGTACTTTCTAGATTTTTTTTAAGTTCATATTTTTAAGGTACTGCCTTGACTGTGTTCCAAATAAATATATAAAGACAGGAATGTGTACTGCATATATAGAACGCAAAATTAACGCATTTTGAGCACAGCGACAAAAGCAAATATGCTTAAAGGGGTACTCGAGAGGTTTTTTGAGCTACCTCAACTAACTATATTTTCCGACACCCTGGCCTTTACCCTGTCCGGTATGCTGTTTACTATCGCGAAATTCATAATAGTTATTGTGAAATCGGAAAATGAAAATGATGCAAAAACCAACATTGAAATCTACCCGCACTTTTCAGTGCCGTGACGTCAGTGGCAGGCAAACTTTCCAGTCGAGCAAGCAGTTTCAAAAACAGAATATGCCACTCATTTCTTCCGGGCTGGAGCGCGGGAACTGGAGCTAGCTTTGAAAGCATTCATTTGACACCATGAAACTGCTTATTCTACAGTCCAAAGAGTGAACCCCTGCCTTCCACTGACGTAACTTTTTTGTTGTTACCAGTAGAGATTTTCAGTTTGAAAAACACGGTGAGGACCAAAACTAAAAAGTCAATGACTTCGCGAAAAAAATATTTTGACGTAATATTTGGGATACTAATTTAGCGATGTTTGTTGGTAAGTTTAGCAAAATTTCAAGCAACTCGGAGGCAACAAAAAACCTGTGGAGTACCCCTTTAACTTACACTATTTTGTTTTTCTATAGTAACATCCGGGTTAGTCGGTCCCCTCAAAGAATCTATGATAGTGCGGATTTTATAGAAGTCAACAGTTAGCGCTAGAGAAAACAGAGAGCAAAACAACGGTTATTATAAAACCACCAGACTGGACGAAATTATTTTGAAAAACTGAAGCAGCGAGACGCGAGTGTGCATCATGTTCTGTAGACAATTTGCAAGAAACTAAAATCTCCGCGCCCAAGTGTGGATCGAAACCATGGTAACGTTCGACGGATCACTAACCAGCAAACAGCCGTGCTTTAAAAAAAGATATAGTTTAGTTATTTTGAGTGGAAAACGCTTCTGTTATGGCGCAGGTCTGGCAACCGTATGCGCTGATTTGCAAGGCTTGATTCAATTCAATTACTCAATTTTGAAGGGAGAGCTAAAAAAAAGAAAATAAGCTGTTTCTCTCTACCTGCACCATCTGAAAATATGGCAGGTTTAATCAAATTTAAAATAAAAAATGAGGACCGTAATTGGCTAACGGTTTCTTTAGTTCTTAAAGCCAATTAAATGAAAAAAAAAACAGCGAGGGGGCTGAACCTTGGCATTGGAACGAACTTGGAAAAATCTTGCATTAATTTATGACTATGTGTGAGTTGTTGTTTTTTCAGTTTTATTTTTCTTTGGTATTAAGTTATTAAGTGTTGTTCCGCTTGGTCTTGCCTCTTGTCTTTGCTTTTCTTGACGAGGAAGTTTCTTGATCTTGTTTAGAATTTTCGCACTGGATATATAAGAAATTGAATTCGAAACAATTTAAAAATCTTATTCTTTTAATGATGTCTTTACCTATTAAAGTAGATCTGCGTATCTTTGTACTCTCATGTATGTTTTCATTTGATTTATTAATTTTCTTTCTTCCTATTTTTGCTTTTTTTTGGGGGGGAAGCAGAAATTTTATTTCTGCGTTGTTTTTGAAAAAAAGAATAATGATTACCGTATTTTCTTTACAAGTGTTTTTTTCTTTTAAGTATGCATACTCTGGTATTTACATATTTACATATTTACATTTTCCCACGAAGGGGAAGGGGAAGCTTCCTGTTTTCGTATTTATTTTGTACTGTTTAGGTGTTTCTATAATTTTTTTTTTGGAGGGGGAGGAGGAGGGAAGGGTGGGGGGGGGGGATTGAAAGGTATGAGGTTGTGTCTCGAAGCCGACACTAAATACATAGTCGTTTACATCAGCATTACTTTTCTTTTCGTACGTTGTAGGTTGTTGGTGATTGGTCTTTAGGTGCTGTAAAAAGAGATCAACTTCTTTTCTTTCTTTCTTTTCTTCACTGTCTCTTGTTGTTGCCCATTCCTGTACATTGTAGATTTGAGAGTAGACGATTTTTTGTTTCAGTTTTGTTAATGATACTTTCATTGTGTCTGGTGAGAAACCCAGAACCTGGAACTAGTCTTAGGTCCTCCTAACCTGTTGCTTGGTGTCTTCTCTATTGGTGGCTGTTTCTCGTGGTTGGTTGATGGAAGCCCGGGGAATGAAACTGGCTCACTCCCCCTTAACTTGCTGTGGGTCTTCCTGACAGTCACGCAAGGCTTGACTGTCGGAAGGGACTCCAGACGAGAACAGAATGCGGGAAATCGTGAGCGCCGACATTGGTGGTTTGGAGAGAAGAATAATAAAGAGGTCGACAAAAAAGCAGGGAAGAAAAACTGACGATACCTTAGGCGTGTTCGGTTTACCGCGATGAGTGGAAGTTGTAGTCAAGTTCATTTACTTTTATACAATGCGCGACGTCGGTGTTTTCGTGGGCAACTTGGAAAATCTCTAAGTGTAGGCATTGCAAGAATTTTTTTGCCTGCTTCTTGGTGTATATAAAAGCTTCGCCAGCAAAATGGTACCACAACGTCTGCGTCTAGGCACCGCCATTCCGAAGCGGCCGAAATGCGTGGGACTTTCCCTCTGTATTCTCTTCAAGAAACATAGTAATTAAAAAAGTTCGACTTCTCGCGGAGCATTACTGAATATACTTTTTAATGCGGTGAATTAAGGTCGCTGAAATTTTATCAAGGCGTACACGTTTCAAGCGTCTAAAGCATAGTTTCTTCCTCCGAAAACCAAACCTCGTAAGAACTACTTCCTGTGGCGCATGAACAATGCGCAAAACATTCTATTGTCTTGATGTGATGACGAGGATTAATATATGCACTTTATGCTACAAGACGGTTTAGAGTTGCTAGCATCAAGGTGGCGGTGCCCAAAGGCCGTAGTTGCGGGCGGATTCGCCGTAGCTTCATCGCTCAGCCCCCCCATGTCGCAGGGGGGTGATTTATTTATCTTTATTTCGGAATGCGACGCAGACAAGTAACATAATAAAAGGCTTTTATTTTTCAGATAGTTCGTTGTTTACACCAAAACAGCGCTCTTATTATTATTATTTTTTTTTTTTTCGAGGCAGAGTACTGCATTGCGGGTAAGTGGTAGAGCCAGGGACTATAGACGCAAATCCGCACTGCGAAGATCCTGAACTTGGGCTAGCTGTGACGACGAACAGCGCAAAAAAAGAAAGAAAAAAGGAGGCAACAAGTGGTTATCTTTGTACGCGTATTTTTCCCCTTTTGTCATCGTTTCACAGTATGTTTCGTCACCTAAGAGCAATCCAGAGTTCTTTTTTTTGTTTTTATAATCAGTTTTTTGTTTTTGTTTTTAGAAGACATAGTGTTTCTCACGCGGTAAAACGAACCTGAGAAATTGGCGGCTGCGCATAGGAAGCTTGAACTTTCAGCGACTGCACATTTAGCAGGAAGTCGAACCGGTAATTATTTTGGTTCTGTTTGGGTTCGGCTTCAGTAGATTTGCATTCTGTTCCGGTTCGGTTCTGGTTCAATGATGCATTCTAAATAACGGTTCGGTTACCGGTTTGACCACGCCCGAACCGGTTAAGATCGGTTCGGGCGTGGTGTCCAGAAATGTCCACAGCTCGCAGTCGTTCAAATGAAAAAGTGTGATCAACAAGGTGTCATCTGCATAAAAAAACGCACACACCCCCATAGTACCATACTACTACAATTCTACTTTTATTACTACTACAATTCTACAATTACTGCAATACTACTACAACATAGTACCATACTACTACGATTCGGAGCAATCCAACGGCATCACAGTCGGCCAAAGCGCGCATTGACGTTTCGGCTGCACGAGGGGAATATCGAGGCTGTGCATCAGGACTTCGCATAAAATGAGCAACGTATGAAATCCACAATGAATGAAGAATACGCCACGGAACTCAGGCAGGCTGTTGCCAAGCGTTCGGTGGCAAGGAGCACGCAAAGAAAAAGAAGGCTTGTCCCGTGGTGGGACGCGGAAATTGGGAGAGGCGATTCTGTACAGACAAGACGCGAACCGAGAACACCGCCAAACATTAAAGCCGTCTGGAAAAGTTCCAGGGACCTTTCAACTGTGGGAAGAGTACTAAAGACGCAAGGCACTAGCACAAGCTATTGTTGAAAAAAGCAAGGAAGCACATGACTGCAAGGAGATGAAAGACATAAAAAAGGGCGTAAAGAAAGCCGGAGAGAAGTTTTGGCGCCATATTGGTAGTCTTGATGGGAAAGACAGCCCAAAATGCCACAGTCGTTGGGCATCTTCACCTAGAACGCGCACTGGCGCGGCTAAACGGTAGATCAGCACAGGGGCTGCATGAAATCTCCGTCAAGGTGCTCAAAAGTCTAGGACCGGACGCACGGGAGCACCTGTTTAGTCGAATCTGCTTCGGCGATGACCCGATTCCCAGCGACTGGAGACGTGGTCGAGTTACCTTCATCCCAGAGACAGGCGGCAACACGCAGTTGTTACACGACTACTGACCACTCACAGTTCCGGCGGGTGCATACAGAGTGTTCGCGACCATAATCAATGGGCGTATAACACAGTGGGCCGAGGAGACCGGCATATACTGACGGAGTTGCAGAACGATTTTGCGACGTGAGCGACGCTTGGAATATATTTTTTTTACGTTGACGAAATCCATCGAGATTGCACGGACGGAAAAGTAACCACCGATTAACTGTTTCCTCGATGCAGCGAAATCATATGATTTCATTCTTCATACCGTGCTTCTCAAAATATTACAGCAGCTTAACATGACTGAAGCCTGGGTGGCGTTAATCCAGTGGCTATACGATAACAATGTTGTGACGGCATCTTTTAACGAAGTGAAATCGGACGAGGTTACAGCTGGAAAAAGATTATGAAAAGAGCTGCCTATTGTCGCCGACACTGTATATGTTGTATGCATATAGCATGGAAAGAGCGCTGGAGAAAACAGTCAACGGATTTTCTTTGACGCATAACCAACACGGGGAGGTGAAGACATGGCGGCTACCTGGACTTGAATACGCTGATGACATTGTCTTGATGGTCGACAGCTTGTGGGACATGAGCAAACTGCTGGCCACATGTGAGACCGAGGCGCATCAACCCCAATCACGCTTCAATGCCCACAAGTCAGCGACAGTTTTTTTCCCCGTAAGGAGGAGAGCATTGGACCATTCATCCTACTGGGTGCCGCGATCCCCGTTTTTGCACCACGTCCAGGTACCTTGGCGTGACACTCTCAGCTACGGAAAACTACCTCAATGGGTATGACCAAACCTCAGGACGTCCTCAGTGCGGAAGGGAAACATACTGCGACGACGTGCCTCTGGAACTGCAACCAACACGTCGTTACCAAAGAACTTTGCAAGGCCGTCGCGGTGCCTGGACGGACTTTTGGAGACTGTCATTGGCATACCCAGCGAGCTTCGTGAATATCTTGAACGACGCCAAAAAGATGTCGGACGTCAAGTGCTGGGATGCCATGGACATACCAACGAGCTTGTTCAAGGTGTCGTCAGGCTGGTTATCTTTCGAGCCACGAGAGGCCAGCACCAAGCTAGGGTACTAGGCACGACTCCGGCACATGGACGAAGACCGCTGGGCACGGCGGCGTTTCATCTACATTCACTTCCCATTACAAAAATAGGTATGAACGTCCTATGTCCATACTTTTGCCGTTCTATTACCCCTTTGTCCATCTTATGGATTCCTGTAGACTTGGACCATTTATGTACCGCTGGTTTGCCATAGAACGGCAAAAACAACGCTATAGTTACCTCCGCGAAACAAAAAGTGTTTCATACCTTCCTATTTCCGTGTTATGGTCCTGGTGAGTCTATGGACGTCCTATTGGCTCTCTATGGTGTGAGTAACAGATTCGTACATTAATAAAATGATGCCGGGTAGATGTTCGCTTTAGGTGAAGGGAGGTGTCCGAGTTAAATAGCTGTTAATTAAGCGCCGGGCATCAATATGTTACACTGATGTCTGGAGGCACGTCGAACCTTAGGGCATATTCATTCTCGAGATGGAAGTGTTCAGTATGTACCGGAATAATTCCTCTACTTTTCAGTGGGAGGTAAGTGTATGTGGGTCTCTGGGACCCCGTAGACATGCTCCCTGCAGACTGATTGGCTTCTCTACGGACCTCGTAGGGACTCCGTGCAGACCCTGTATGGCTTCTCTGAAGACCCCATAAGGATCCTGTGTAGACCCTGTATGGCCTCCCTGCGGACCCCGTAGGCACTCCCCCTAGACCTTGGACGGCTTCTTTGCAGACCCCTAAGGACCCTCGAACCAGTAGTTACAAAGAAGCTACTGCTTCGTTTTGTATAGCGAAATGAATATGTAATTTCAAAGTAATTTCATTCCTTTTTGAAGTAATTTGTAGTTATAATTAATTACTTTTCCGCCATGGTAATTTGTAATGCAATTTAATTACATGTTAGCCGTTTTGGGCGAGGTAATTAGTAATGTAATTTAATTTCGAATTGAAAGTTAGTTGGCCAGCTCTGACACGCACACGCACACACAAAGAATAGCTCTTTAGCCTCTTGGCATTGTCAGATAAACTCCGTTCCGCCTCGCCATATACCGCGATGGATGCTACTACCCGAGCCAATTCATTGCTCGTAGCTTGTTAGGCGACTTCGCGAGAGGTGACATAAATAATTGGCTTCTTCTCATGCACGCACACACTCACGAACAAATACCATGCATCACTAAGTTATCACTCCTCTGCTCTAAAGTTTTTGAAACTTTATTTTGATATATTTTAACATTTATAGCCATGCTCGTACTGTCCGCAATTCATACTAAACAGCAAAACAATGCTCATTTAATGTATGCTTTTAGGGCAATGTAAACAGTTTGACGACAGATAAAGGCAACAGACAACAACAAGCTCTTGTGTTTCCTCCCACTTTCCCCCTTGCTCCGTCACCGCACCGTTTCTTTTTATGTTTATGGACATAACAAACTTAATAACGGTATGGTGCGTTTAATCCTCCACCTGCACTGCGTACGAGGTGACGTGCGATATGTTTATTTTTCGTTTCGGCATAGTGATAAATATTAATTTTGACGTATGTTTAAAAAATTTGCTTAATGGACTCGTTAATTATTCCAATAAATTTCGTCTCGGTTTTCTGTTTTGTTTCTCACTTTTTTATGTCAAAGAAATTAAAACGAGAAAACATGCATTCTTGCTTTAATTCTTTGTTGTTGTTTTTTTTCCCCGAGCCCTCCCATCACTAAGTGCACATACGCATAAAATATATTTATTTGTTTCATCATTATCGAGCTTTCTCCCCGTCGCTGTCGTTTGTTTAGTCAAAACAGCAACGCTGACGTCACCGTCGCGAATATTTAATTGACTTCGCCCCGGCAACTGTTTTCCAGCGAACCGGAATACTTAACAGCCGCTTGAAATTACGGTTTTGTTCTGGTTCGGGCTCGATATGAAATGTTTAATTTTGGCTACGGTTTTGTTCCGGTTTGGCCAAAAATAACGGTTTCGCTCCGGTTTACGGTTCGGGTTCGGATTCGGTTCTACACCCTGGAATTTAGGTGGCGGATTTTACCTTTTAAAACATCAAGGTGGAGTTGTTCTTTTTTTTTTTTTTCCTAGAATAAATGACACTGTGGATCTTCTTCTTCTTGAGTGCCTATCGCCACAAGACAACAAACTTCCCAAAACCAACGATTGACGTGTTCCGAGACGATCAAGTTAGCGATTATTGTAACTTGCTTCACCATATCTCCATAGGCGCAGATGGCAGACAACAGAGTGCCAGAGTGCCTCATCTGGTGGCGGCACCTATCGGGAGGTGGTCGTCTAGCCGTTGACTGCGATAAATCTAAATGTTGAAATGAGGTACAGCCTGTCTGAAAATTGTTGTCCCCCATTTCTGGATTCATTCGTTGTTTTGCCTCACGCACGGAGTGTGAGTTACGTTGTTCAAATGCACTAGATTGCATAATCGTCGTGTTATTTGTTTTGTTTGTTGCAATAATAAAAGTTTCATTGTGGCTTTATATTCCAGGCACAAAATCGCACAGTCCTAAACACCTTCCAATAGAAAGTAGGGTACCTGCCAAACACTACAAATAAACACATAAATGTAGTTCGCTCTTGCTTGTACAAAAACACAACCCTCCCCCCCCCCCCCTTTTCAAAAAAAAATATCAAGTGCGTGTTGATGATAATGCAATTAAATGCAAAGGTGCAAGCGAGCTGGACAAGAATGACGAAAATAATCCCTTCAGAAGGGGAACAAGGGGGACAAAGGACAAACACAAATATCCAAACACAGCTAGGTGACTGGTGCGCGACCGAAAAAAATACGCCTGGTCCCGGTATCGAACCAGGGACCTCTCCATTTCAAGAGGAGCACTCTACCAACTAAGCTAACCAGGAGTTAGACGCCAGTGGAGCAAACGGGTTTTACCAGCTGCCATCAATCCAGCACCAACGAGGGTGAACGGCTTGCATTTTTTAAGGTTCTGATGATAATGCAATTAATTGCTATGGTGAAAGCGAGCTGAACAAGAATGACGAAAATAATCCCTTCAGAAGGGAAACAAGAGGGGAAAAGGACAAACACAAATCTCCAAACACAGCTAGGTGACTGGTGTGCGACAGAAAAACACTCCCTGGGCCTGGTAGCTAACCAGGGACCTCTAAATTTCAAGAGGAGCGCTCTACCAACTGAGCTAACCAGGAGGTAAACGTCAGTGGAGCAAACGGGTTTTATCAGCTGTCATCAATCCAGCACAAACAAGGGTGTACGGCTTGCATATTTTAAGGGTCTGATGATAATGCAATTACATGAAATGGTGCAGGCGAGCTGGACAAGAATGACGAAAATAATTCCTGGAAAAGGGGAACAAGGGGGACAAAATACAAACACGAATCTCCAAACGCAACTAGGTGACTGGTACGTGACCGAACAAATCCGCCTGGTTCAATACCAGGACAACGCAGATTTTGTTTCCGACGCTCCTTCCGAACGCTTGAGGTCGGAACCAGTTGCCAAAGTTTCAGAACTAGCCGTTATGTTATTCAAAAGTTATAAAAGCTCTTTTGAAACGTTCAATAAAAAAATGTGGTCTACTACGTATAGTTCACGCCATTCATCCCACGTATTCGTGGGGGGCCACCTTTTTCCCATGGAAATTTTCTCAAAATTGCTTATGACTTTTGAGTAAAGCCAGGGTAAGAGATGTCGTACAGTCCATACTCCTAGCGCTACAATCGCCCTGGTCCGGTCCAGACTGCTCGCGCTACATTCGGGCAGAAATTGAGCGTTTGCCGATGCGTAGTTTATATTTGCAATACAAATATTATTTTAGAATTTTTTGAGGGAAGGGGGGGGATATCTTGTATAAACAAACAACTTGTGTAATCGTGGTGTGTGTTGCATGTATTGCACGCAGTGTTGAATGTTTGTCAAGTGCAGGCCATGCGTCTATGGCGCGTCCCTCAGAGCGTGTTTTTTTTTTACTTTATTTTTATGCGAATGAAATATGTAAATCTGCTTCTGAAACCGAAGCTGCGCCTTCTCCGCGGCATTCAGTGATTGCTCTGTGCCCACACAAGCCACATAGCAATCTGTCTCATTTCTAATCTCCATGACTGCTTTTATTTCTCACAAAAACACTCATGTAATCACTTCTTTATGTATGGTATGTGTACCTTTTCTTGCTTTCTATGGCTTCGACTTTTAACGAAATATATATATAAACAAACAACTTGTGTAATCGTGGTGTGTGTTGCATGTATTGCACGCACCGAGGTATATATATATATATATATATATATATACGTGCTTTTTTTGTTTTTAGCTTTGTTATGGGCGAATGCGCTTTTGCGGTGCTTTGAATTTCGGCCACTCGAATCTTACTCTCTCCTCCTCCCCCTTCCCCCCTCAAACATTTATTTTCCGAAACATCCAATCGTCGGTCTCGCATGCTCTTCCCCTCTTTTGTCATTTTTCGCTCCTGCCGTTTTTAGCTCCATTAAAACAAAGCGTTCCCTGGAAACGTCATCTCCCGTATGCGACTCCCATGGTTCTTCTTTTTTTCTCGCTTTTTTTTGTTTTAAGCACACGCGATTCGTGCTCCTTTGCTTATGCGCTTGAATGTTGCAATCGTGTCGGCACTGCGACACTCCTCAACCCCCCCCCCCCCCCCCCCCGCTTCCTTTGAACACCATTCCGCTACCGGCGCGGCCTGATTAAACATTTTTTTTTTTTTTCAATCGTTCACGCGAAAGAGCGAACGAAGCGTCTTGTTGATTGGGCGCGTCGCGTCGCACTCCGTAATTTCGAAGTCACTTTGCTCGTATACATCGTACAAAAGGCACTACGTCCGCTCGATGAAAGAATTATGCTCGGACAGGCGTCACGCATGCTCCAAGCACGTTCGCCTCACACGTATGTATGCTTCCAACGTGTCTCCAGAGAGAATTTGGACGACCCATCTGACCATCATACACGAAAGAAACACGCCTCAGTGTCTGTAGACTTGTCTTTTGTATACATTACTTCGCGCTCTGATCTGCGGTAACGGCGCGCAGCAGCTTGGAGAGCACGTGGAGCGAAAGCTCGCTCTGCAGAACCCCTGGGATCAATCCTGGGATCAGTCCCCACCCCTTCCCAATTTTGATTTGGACGAGCATCGCGTATACCGGTATGTGGTCGTGCGTCACTACTGCGTGATGCACGTTAAAGGCCGAAAGGTATAGCAGTTGGTAGTGTGCTTTCTAAAGTTTTCATTTACAGCGTAAATCACTTTCTTCCGTAGCTCAAGGGCAGACCGACCTTACGCAGTATAGTAAACACCGTTTGTTTGTTTTTGGCACAGTCCCTTAGTGTCAATATTTGGCTGCGGTTCGTATAGATTGGACGCGAGCATTGCGTGAGCACTCAATTTGGGGCTCGCGGTAATCGATAGCTCGACAAGCATTCGGGGCGTGGCGCTTGCGTCCAATCGCTGCAATGACGGCAAATAGTCGAACCCTAACAACGTCTGGAACTGAGCGCGTGTCCTGCGCTTTGCCAACCCCACGGTGGCCCACCCCAACCGTGGCTATGACTAACATTGGCGGCATAATCAACTTTAAATCACGTAGCCGCGGATTCTGTCTACGAGTTGGAAGGAAATGCTCGTCTTCCTTTAATTTTTTTTTTTTTTTTTTTGGCTCGTGATCGCAATCGCACGAGGAAAAAAATCAACGCGTGTTTCGTAGGTTATAAACGTCAGAGATTTATTCTAAGTTGTATTTACGCAGAGTACAAAAATCGTTGCACCTCCCCTTTAACGCGTTCGAAGTACGGCGTTGTAGTTTGGTTCGTTGTGATGACTCCCTAGAGTCACATCAATCTCCTGACAACCTCACGGCTCTCTGCTTTGCGGACAGGTCATGTCCAAACAACGTTTAGCGGGGGATTGTGCTGATATAAAGTTTAAGCAGAGTGTTTTCGTTCACTCGTTCCGTTGTGCGGTCCGCTCTGATTCTGAGCGAATAAAAAAAAATTGGTTGTGTGTATATTTATACAGCCTAGAACTTGGTCTGCCTCAACGGGCGACGAGTCTCCCAGCTGTATATGAGAAATTTGGCCAGTGCAGTACAACCGCTAGCCCGTGGTCTTTGACGTGCATCGCGCAGTAGGGATACACGCCCGCACGCCGGTACGATGCTCATCCAGATCGAAAGGACAGGGGTGGGGATTGAACCCAGGATCCTGTGTTCTGCAGAGGGGAACTTTCGCTCCGTGTGCTCCGAGCTGGTGTGCGCTAGCCCATTCGGCCACCGATCCCCCCTTCTGAGCGTATAGTTACGGTAGTGAACGTTTTCTTTGCTTCGCCGGTCGCAGAACGGACTGTCCTTTGCGTCTCCAGCGCGATCGCGTAATTGCCCAAGATGGCTGCTCGCTTTCGACCCGTGCCTATACGGATCTACGTTCGTCCCCGCTGCGAAAAGCCGTAAAAAGAAAATTACGTATCACATAACAAAAAGGGTTACCCAAGTGGCCTATATTTGAGTTCTGTACAAAAAGGGTACAGCATACCCACTCGACGAGAGCGATCATCACGTTGTGACGAGCCACTATGTCCGACACCGCTGAAATTACAGGCGGCTCGTACAAAACACACATTCCTCCGACAGATCGGTCGTCTTCGACACAACAACGACGGGACGGGAAACAAACTGATCCCCAAAATGAGGTCAGCTATTCATGCGGGAAGAGGGTGAAGAAGGAGGGGGGGGGGGGGGGGGGGCGAAGCTTTCAGATCTGCCTCTGCAGACAAGGCAAACTCGACGGAAGTTTTGCTTTAGTGCGTTTGAAGAGTGCACATTCAACGTAAAGCCAATGCGCTTTCTCATGTTGGCTCACTGAAACTGAGTCGTAATATCTGGACGTTCAATTTTGTTCTGCCAGTTTCTGTTTTGGGTTGTCTCAACCTATCGAGTAAGGCATCTACTAAAACTCCCTAATGCTATAAAACCCCACAACCACGCACACATACACATTAATAAATTGTGTGTCTGATACATTACAGGGCGACTACACGACGCCCGGGGTAGGTAACAAAAACGGCATCTCGCGAGTCGCAGCGTACGCCGATGGCGATGTCAATTTTAGCCTTCCCAGTGCTGCCTCATTTGACCAATGTGGCGCTGGTGATCAATCGACGGTGTTAAAAATATGTTAGATAAATGTTAGAAAGAAAAACTGACTAGGTGGCGCAAGCCGCCGCCCGATTCAAAGGTTTCAGCCTCATTCATCCGTCCATCCATCCGGTGGCGCGCTCTGGAACTCTGCCCAGCGGGAATGAGGAGGCAGCCAAGCGCGTACCGTCATTGGCTGAGGTCGGGGGCGATCAAAAACAAGGGGTGCATTTGGTGGGGAAAATAAAAACGCACTTGCACGCCATATGTAGTTAAAAGGATTAATTGATTATAAAATTAGTCGCCGATTATTGCATTAATTGCGTAATAGTCAGGTAGATGGAAGAAGTTCAGAACCCTACTCAGTGGTGTTGCGAATCTAATAGTCGTGAAAAGTAAATGAGAATAAATTCCATAACTATAAGATGAAAAAGAGAAAAAAAGGAAATCGACGAACAGGCACTGAACACATTTCGTCACTAAGAAAACATACAAATGCCACGTTTCTTTTTTTTTTGTATTTGGTGTAGGATGGGTGGTGTGCGTGAAAAACGAATTCTGATCTTTGATGGCACGTAAAAGTGGGGAAACAGAAATCTGCTGGTACTAAAAAATGGAGACAAAAGTTTTGAGATGCCAATCAAGGCGCTTGGAGACGCAAGACGGGTTTTCAAAAATGTGGGCTGCATAAATAGAAAAGTACTTGCAGAAGCTAAAAAAGAAACAAGATGGGATATATATATATGTGTATATATATGCCTTTTTTGCCTCCTTCCTACCCCTGACCTCCGTCGACTGGAATCGCCTTCCCGCATCCGTAGTCTCACTTACTGACGCTGCTGATTTTAAAACCGCTATAACTGATGTTCTTAATAATGTTCCATAGCGATTCTGCACCTTGTGTTTTGTTTTTTACGTTTTGTTTTCATTGTTCACTTTATATTAATGTATAATTCCACTCCTCTCTGTAATGCCTTCGGGCCCTGAGAGTATAATAAATGAAATGAAAATGAAATCATATCTATCTATCTATATATATATATATATATATATATATATATATATATATAGAGAGAGAGAGAGAGAGAGAGAGAGAGAAAGAAAACGTAGCGCAGGACGACGAAAAGTACATAAGGCAGAAAACGCAGTTGAGACGGTTGTTGGAGTTTTTAAAACATATTATTCGTAAAGTTCGTCGACGTATCGGTCTGAAACAGACCTTTTTCGAGACTGTAATGTAATGACGCCCAGTCTCGAAACCGGCCTATGTCAGGCCGAAACGTCGACTCACTAACTCACTAAATGCTTTAAAGCTTCAACAACGTTTCGAGGCGCGACTTCATTACTTTATATATATATATATATATATATATATAGTTATATACCCACGCTTCGGCCTCCCGCCACCATGCCCGTTATATATATATATATATATATATATATATATATATATATATATATATGATATATATATATATATATATATATATAAATATAATATATATATATATTTTTTTTTTATAGTTTATCCCTACTATTAGTTCCAAACTCAGACCTCAGCTCCATGATACATTAAAGAAACACACAACATAAAACAAAAGTCGAGACAAAAATTAGTCGTATTTTCGCAACGTAATGACGCCCGCGATACACTTTCCCAAGCGGCAACACTGTTGCCCAGGGACGAAAGAAAGATGAAACTCGTTCTCGCAACACCATCTGCCGGCTCTTATCGTAAACTGCATCCGCTGGGACGTGAGACGGGTCTCTCATGGGGGATAAAAAAAAGTACATATATATATAAAAAAAAACTTCATTACTTGTGCGCAAAAAAAAAAAAAAAGAAAAAGAAGAGAAAGATATCGTTGCATTTGCATTATAGTGGGCAGAGATATTCTTTCCTCGCAAAATTGGGCGGCACTTTCGGGATCCAACGCGCAAAGTCGTCTTCGTCGCGTGTAGCACTTAATATAGACGTCACGTGACGTAAAAAATTCAGGCCCCCCCCCCCCTCCCCCCGCTTTCCCAACAACTTTGGAAAGCGGCCGCGCCTCCACCATTACAGTCGATATTGCGCGAACAAGAAGGCCAGAAAAGGCTTGGAAATTTTACTACGCTTCCTTATTTCCGTTCATTCTCTCTCTCTCTTTCTTTCTACCAATCTTATTTACGTAAAGAAAAAAAAGATTTGTGATGTCGCGTAATTTGAATTCATAAACCTTAAAGTGGGGAAGCGGTCCCTGCTATTGTCCGACACTCGGGAGTATTTCGACAAACAACCGATTGCAATGGGGATTTTCTGTGAATCTAAGCGGCATGTCTCGCTTTGCGGGTCTGCGTACGTCTCTGTCTGACTGTAGTGGGCGTGCTGCCGCAAGGGGCAGCTCACTCGCTTTTGTGAACGGGGCGCAGCTTGCGAATGGAATTACGAATGGCGCGAGCGATTGGGCTGCATCGGAAGTCTGGTGAAATGTGAATTCAATGTGACTGTACACCTGAGTCACGTTCTTTGTTCAATTGCTTGGTATGTTTGCTTTTCGTTTTTTATTCTTGTCATGTTTGTTTTTTGTTTGCTTTAACACTGACGCGTGTAAGAGAGGCTCTCTCGTGTTGCTAACTGATCCCGGATTCACATTGTGTCTGTGTGTCAAAAAAAAAATAAGCTCTTAAAATGTGCGCATGGCATTGTTGCGAAGTGTTATGTTGCAGAGAAATAAATGCGTCACGAGTTTTATGTGAGCTACTAAAAAGAAATACAGGACAGAGGCTCAGATTGTATTTACGGGCGGAACGGCGATTCGTATTCACAATATGCCGAGGTAAACGTTTGTGTATATGGTGTCAATGAGTCGTCTTTAAAACGTAGTTAGTAAAAACAATGCATACAATTTGCGACTACAGTACGGTATTTGAAAGGAATCACACTAGGCGGAGCAACTATAAGGGAGTGACAACACCCTTATAGTGGCAACACAAGAACGAAATGCACATATTATTTAACAAAAATCTCCATTCACTTGCTCATCCCCTCAATGTCATTAACCCCTTCACTGCCGATGACGTGATAACCCGCCATGAAACTTTCTGGTGGACAAAGAGCAACTGAACAAAGTGTGACAAAGTGTGAGCAAAGGTTAATCCACTTAATCGTCGGTCCTCCCGAAGGTATTCTAGTCTGTGATTATAATGCAATTAAACGCAAAGGTGCAAGCGAGCGGGACAAGAATGACCTAAACAATCCCTGGAGAAGGGGAACAAGAGGGACAAAGGACAAGCACAGCTAGGTGACTGGTGCGCGACCGAAAATATCCACCTGGTCCGGGTGTCGAACCCGGGACCTCTCCTTTTCGAGTGGAGAGCTCTACCAACTGAGCTAACCCGGGGTTAGGTGTCAGTAGAGCAAACAGGTTTTATCAGCTGCCACCAGTCTAACACCAACGAGGCGGAAAGCTTGCATTTTAAGGTTATGATAATAATACAATTAAATGCAAAGGTGCAAACGAGCTGGACAAGAATGACGTAAATAATTATATTATTTGTTCCACTTGTTCCACTTCTCCAGGGATTATTTGTCCCTCTTGTTCTCGTTCTCTGGAAGTGGAGAGGTCCCGGGTCAGATACCCGGACCAGGCGGATTTTTTCGGTCGCGCACCAGCCACCTAGCTGTGTTTGGAGATTTGTGTTTGTCCTTTGTCTCTCTTGTTCCCCATTTCCAGGGATTATTAACGTCTTTTCTGGTCTGTTTGGGTTTAATTCCTAAACGTAGTGTGATTTGAGCAGTTGGAAAGCAACGCTGTGTTTTAAAATGGCTACCTCCCCACGATTAGCCACATATGTGTGGGAAAAGGCTAAATACCTTGTCTCCACTTGATTTTGAGTCAAGTGACAATGAATGGCTCCTGTCAAAAGAGGGTGAGGATGACGTTGACTCGGCCAAATGCTCCATTGATGAAAGGGCAAACGACGCAACCGATGCTGCGAAGCAAGCTAAAAACTCTGAACCAATCATGGACAGGCCGGCCAGTATCTTGAAATTGAAGTTTTGTGTATTTTGTTTGGGCAAATGATCAGTGTAACGCAAATAAAATTTAAGAATAATGTTTCTTTAATACAATTTAAGGATATCGTACTGCAGGTTTTAGCACTCGTTTTGCATAAATAACGTGACTTGAATTAATATGGGCTCTAAAACATTCCGCAGTTTTGAAGCATTTTCGGTGAAACTAACCGGCAGTTAAAGGGGCGGTGCAACGATATTCAATTGGAGTGTTTTCCACTTTACACGAGCTTACTGGCGCTAGTGGGACTCAAGGTTACTCGCACGCAGCGCCACTGGCCAAGAAACTCCTTTGTTGCGGTGTAATTTCAGAGACAAAAGCGATCATTTTCAAAAAGAAATTGTAGTGTGTATGTTTATACAGCCGGAAGTTAGTCTGCCTCAGTGGGCGTACTGGTGTCTCAGCTGTAGATGAGCAATTTAGCCAGTGCGGTACAACCGCTAACCTGGGGTCTTTAACGTGCACCACGGAGTAGTGATACACGACCGCACGCCGGTACGATGCTCATCCAGATCGAAACGGGCAGGGGCGGGGATTGAATCCAGGATCCTGGGTTCTGCAGCGCGAGCTTTCGCTCCACGCGCTCCGAGCTGGTGCTCGCTAGACACACCAGCGAAAAAGCCAGAGTGCCTATTTAACGTTCAGTTTGTTCACGGTTAACTCATACTTCAAAACTGTTTGATGTCTCGAAGGCTAGTAAACAATGGTAGCCAGTCGGGTGCGTCTGACAGGGTATCATACACGCTTTGGACACGAGTTACAAGTACGATGAAATGCAAGCGTACAGTTTTTGGGTGGACGTTTTCGTTTCTAACATCAAGACGGGATTTCCACATGTTGTACATAGACAGAAGAATTACAAGGTCATAAGGAAAGGTATCCCCAGGTGAAACAGGTAAGAAACGAATCGTATAACTTGTAATGTCAATATCTTTCTTTAGAGTGCGCTGCAAAACATCCCAAAAGAACACTGCAACCCAGCAGTGGATAAGAGCGTGCTCTACTGTTTCAGGTGTTTTACACAGGGTGCAGTTTTCTGACCATGGTACGAAGAGTCTCTTTTCTTGTAACCACACTTTGGTAGGCAATACGGAGCAACGCAGTTTTATAAAAAAAAGGTTTTAGCCGCAGGGGGAATGCACATTTTCTTTACCCGAAGTAGTACATCTTGGCCGGCGTTATTGTCAAACAATATTCGATACATTGGCGCTGGAAAGATGACACCTACCAGCTCTCTTGTTAACTTCTTTTGTGTTATAGTCATTAAATAATCTCTTGAAAACCTTACAGACAAAAAATTAAAGGCATCGACCACATCTTTCAGGTACCCTATCAACACACATGTTGGGCTTCTGGCGGAAGATAAAATAAAATCTGGAAGAGATGATGCCAGTCTGTTCTGTATGACTTCTCGAACAAAAAGGATGTCCTTGGTCTCTAAGAAAAAGAAATCGTGAAACCAATTGGCGTATAAATAAATGAGAAAGGCCAAGTCCACCGTCGGACATTCGACGAAACAAGTTGTCGCGACGCACAGGTTCCCAAGAGGATTTCCAAACAAAAACGGCAAACACTCTGTGCAACTTTTGAATATTAGCCCGTGCACAGTGAAGGACCTGCAGGACATACCAGAGCTTGGCAGGCCAGAAACACGTTGCAAACTGTCGATCGTGCAAAGATTGACAAATTCCTGTGAGACCAACTCTTTGCTCGCCTTTCTATGGCAGTCGCAACTTCGGACCAATAGGATGTGCTGTTCTTGAAGTGTCTCAAGGGCACTTCCATTTAATCGCACGAAGTGCAGCTCCACTGAATGCCTTCGTATCGTTCTGGTGTCGTGGCCCAAGCTCCATGCCAGAAACCTCTGCACTTTTCGATATTTAGTGAGGCTCCAGTGGCCTTCACAAAAGCGGCGGGTGAACTCTATAGCGTGGGTCACGCTTTTCGTGTCCTTGCAGAAGTAGGCTACATCATCTGCGTAAGCCTGGTCTTTAATTTCTGTTTTGCACAGAATGTAGCCCTGGACTTGCTCACTCCTCTTTATACTTTGGCACAAAAGTTCAAGGTATAACGTAAAAAGCAAGGGGGACAAAGGACAGCCTTGCCGAACTGAAGAACGGACTGGAATGTTCGTTGGGACGTTATTGTTTATGACTAAGTTCGTATAACAGTTACTGTAAGACATTTTAACACCTTGAAATATCATATTTCCAACGCTAACATATGAAAGAATTTTAAAAAGCACGCTATGACAAACACGGTCAAATGCTTTCGCGAGATCAATCTGAAGTATTGCAACTTGATTATTGCTGTCGGTTACACGTTCCGATACACTCCTTGCAATGTGGACATTTGTTTGGATGGCTCTACCACGAATCCCGCAAGTCTGGTGATTCCCAACGAGATCGCAAATGACACGTTTTAATCTATGTGTTAACATTTTCGCGAATATTTTGTAATCTACATTGCATAACGTAATTGGTCTATAGCCCGTTACATGTAAGAGTTTTTGTTTGTCATCAGTCTTTGGGATGAGAATAGTGTGTATACGCAGAAATGACGGTGGAAGAGAATTAGTTCCATAAGCCTCTTGAAAAATCGCTAGCAGGATGGGACATAAGATATTCTTACGCAATTTATAAAATTCTGCAGTAATGCCATCCGGACCTGGTTTTTTTTTTTTTTTTTTTTTATTTGGAAGGGCATCTACAGCCTTTTCTATTTCATCTATGCTGAAAGGTTCCTCCAACGTTCTTGTGGACTGCTGATCTAATTGGGGCAGTAGAGATACCAGTTCTTTTAGATATTCATAATCTTTCGATGTTTCATTATTGCCAAATAGCTCCTTATATTGTTCACAAAACACATTCGCTATAATCTCTTTATCTTGAATAAGCACGCTATTTTGCTCTATTTCATGAATTTCTTTCGACATCGCGTACCTTTTCTCCTCCTCCATTGCCCTTTTTGTTGGCTGTTCCCCCAAGAACTATTTTTCAGCCCGCGTGCGCACAACCGCGCCTTGGTAACGATCGTGATAAAATTGATCACTCGGCCACCGATCCCCCCGATCATTTTCATTCAATCTCTCCTTTGCGAATTTTGATGACGTAAAGTGGGGATCGCAGTACACCGATATGACGATATTTGAATGCTGTTCATCGATTGGACCCGAGCATGGCGTGGGCACTCGATTTGGGCTCGTAATAATTACTAGCTCGAGAAGCATTCGGGTAGTGGCCCGTGTCCAATCGCTGCAACGACGACACAATGTCTGGAAGTCAGCGCGTGTTCTGTGGTTCGCCAACTTCAGCGCGTGGCTATGATCAACATTGGCGGCATATAATCGGCTCCAGATCACGTGGCCGCTTGTTCTGACCTGCGAGTTGAGGGGGTGAACGCTGCTGCCTTTTTCTTTAATTTTTTACTGGGACTTCTATTGCGTGGGGTGAAAAACGAGCGCGTGTTTCATAGGTCATTAACGTCAGGGATCCGTTCTAAGCGGTATTTGCGCAAAGTACAAAACATGTTGCATCGCCCCTTTAAGGAGCAACTCCAGTCGAAAACGAAACCAAAATAAATGACTGGTATCGCTTCGATGGTACGAAATATGATCATAGCCGAAATATTACGTCAAAGTGAAGCCGCGTACTCCACTAAAACCGATTATAAAGGTGCGACCACCCGATCTTTAGCGGGTGGCAAGCGGGTTAACTATTAGTCAAGGAACACTGGCCGACGCGTACGGCAGTACCCCCAGGACGTCACGTCGCGGTGGAACTGCGGTTGATTCCGCACGTTGTACAGCGTATTGCAGCACCAAGGTGACGTCTCGTCGCGGCCGTACAGCTGATGATCAATGTTGTCATCCCTCCCTAGCAGGTAGTTTTGGTTTTGCCGTTAATGCCTGAAACCAAACTTTGAGCCATGACCAATAAAAAAAATACACGCAATATCGATTAAAAAAAAATTATACCTTGTAAATCAGGGAAACTGACAGCCGAAAACAATCGTAATCCAAATTTTAAAAATATTGACCGTAGTTTAAAGGATTAAAGCCGGGGCCACGCTCCTCATGCATCATACGAAAGACAGTCTGTAAACACGAGTCACCACAATATTCGTGGTTAGAATTCCGGGTGCCAAGTTTCAACTTGAGCTCGTTGCCATGCTGCATTAGAAGCACGTATCTCGCCGTGACTTGCGTTCGAATCTGTTTGCACACTGCCTTTTGTATAATGTATAAGCAGTCTGACTCCGGCCTAAAGGAGCCGTGAAGCTATTTTCTTTTTTACTTTCGCTAAATACTACTGAGAATCACTCCTTAACGTTAATAACTAACAATTAAGTAAACCATACGTTTCAGTTATCTTAAAATGCCCATGTTAACGGAGTCCCATAGTACGTTTTCAAGAGCCCTCCATTGGGTGCAGGTATACGAGTATATATAGAAAAGGTGCTCGAGAGGATGGAGTGTCATTAGCTCGCAGCATTCTTTCAACCCATAACATTTGCACTAGAGCTGGGCGTCAATTAAACGCTTTATCCCGAATAATCAGTACCCTTCAGTCAATTAATTAATCAATTAATTGGTTGTGCCGACCTTTAGGCACAATGTCCAAAAATGGTCAAGGCTACTTTTTGTTTACTCTGTTATTAATGACAGAATATAGACTCATTTGAAACTACGCTTCACGAAAAAGAGAAACTGAGAAACACTTTCTTAAAAATGAATGTCTTTATCATACTTTTAACTTTAACGATCGCTCTGGATAATATTCAAATGAAATGTGAAAGTTCCTCACGTGAAATACAACAGTGCTGCCGCCTAAAATTAAAATATTAGCGCCAAGTAACAATTCATAAGGCAGGCCACCATTTATGCCCGCAATTAATTTTGAACTCCGAACGCTACCGATTAATCGGATGCGAAAGTTTACCCGATGAAAACATTGAATATTTAAATGGAAGGTTAATCGATCAATTGCCCAGCCCTAGTTTAGACCATTGAAATCAGCAGTTCGTAACAATGAATCATGATTTGTTTGGAAAAAGTTCATTATTTGTTGATATCAAAAGATATGCATAATTCAAATCACTTCAGCTTGCTAAAAAAAAAGATCTTTGTCATAAGATGTTTCTCAAAAATCTGCCTGATGATATTATTTCTTGTTGGATATTTTCTTTCTTTTTTTTTGCTCTAGATAAAATATAAACGTCCATGGAAAGCATAAAATGATAATGGTTAAAAAGCGCAACAGGATAACGGACAGAAAGGAAGACACAGACACAGCGCCGTGTCTTTCTTTCTGTCCGATGTCCTGTTCCGCTTTTTAACCATTAGGAATCACCATTTCGCTCAACACTCCACCCTCGTCATAAAATGATAGATAGACGGTAAATTGAAAATAGTATTTCCGTTATTTTTGGGGAACAGTGCTTGATCTTGATTATCAAAATGAAATCAGTGCGACTTTAATCACAAATATAAATATTTTTATATTGATTATCCTTTTTGCTCGTAATTTAATAAAGTGACTCCTGCCAATCTTTTTTCTAGCTCTCTTTGTTCTGTTTCAGAAAAGGACTAGAAAGAGAAACCACACTACAATAATATCGAAGGCAACTTATGTTTCTTTTTTCGATTATAAGTTTTTTAACAAATCCCGCATTAAAAAAGAAAATACACACACATACACATTATCGCGGAAAATGTGAGCACCAAGCAGGTTATTGATTTCTTTTCTTTAACAGTTTCAAAAAGCGTTTGCTCACGCTTGGACTGCAATGCGAATAGTACACCTAAAGTATGAACTCTAACAAATTAAAATTTAACTGTCTGAGGGCCGCAGGCTTAGCAAGATTCCAAACTGAGTGTTCCAACTTGTGCTGGTGGTACATGTTGCGTCAGAGCAAGGTGGCAAAAGAGGTGAGTTGATTCATAATAGCATTTTTTTAATAACACATCGCTGACATATTGAACGTTAAGATGAAACCTGCAATATTTTCATAATCCAAGTATAAGATTTTGGGTATACCCAATTATCTATCGAAATCCAACGCCTAGGACCCGATACACAAGTGTGCTTCTCCCCGCGAAGCGAAGCACAGTGGAGAAGCTGCAGAGCGAGGGGCCCCCTATGCGGGCAGAAATCGGGGGAGAGGAGGAAACGAGAGACTGAGCGAGGGGACGACGAAACGCCGAGCTCCGAGTGGAATGATCATTCGGTAAACCTCAACCTAGATGCCTTTGTCTCCACCGCCCTCGTCGAACGCGTCCGAACGCGAACTCCAAACGATGAACGCCGGCGTTGCGCGTTCTAACGGCTTCGACGAGTGGAGTGGAGACAAAGGCAGCCTTCCATTCAGAGCTCGGCGTTCTGACGTCCACACGCCCTCCCGTTTCCTTCTCTCTCTGTTTTTGCCCGTATGACACTTGCGGATGATTATTTTTTTTTACACAAGGTTCTAAAAAAGGGTTATTGCAAAAGGTTAATGAGGCTTGCGAGGTGCCTACTGATCGAAGTCCAAATAAACAGTAGCAAAATATTCAACTGAAACCTATGAACACAAACAAAGTGATCACTAGTGATAAATAAATAAATAAATATTCCCAATGCTGTAGAAATATCAACAGTGCAACAAGCGGTAGCGGTGCAAGGCCCGAGCATCGCAGAAGCATTGATCGTGATCGCTATTCCACGCTGCCTGCAGCAACGAGCTCAGGAAATTCAGCAGGATCGCTTTTTCTATGCATCTCCTGGTGAAGAGGCCATGGCTGTGGTCACGTCTTTACGTGCAGTTGGGTACGATGGTTACCTATAGTGTGTGTGTGTGGGGGGGGGGGGGGGGTGGAAAATTCAGTTGAGGAGGTCCTTACTGTGTCAAGAATGTATCGCTCCCTAGCATAAACGCAACATTCGAGGTGCCCTGGGAACTTTTCGATTCCTGGTGGGCTAGAACCCCCGGGGCTTCCGCGACGCCTGCGGGATAGACGCAGACAATAGCGAGTTTTAGAAAAGCGTACGCAAAAGAAACAGCGTCCTCGCCGTGCGCCAATCGAAAACTCAGTTTGGGCTCGGCGCGTGCGCAGTGGCGATGACGCTATTCTGAAACTCGCTTTTGTTCTAGCATTCTCAGCCACGACGGTTGAAAAGACGAAGTTATCCGGCAAGGCAACTTTTTAAGATTTTTCGTGAAGTCGTGTTGAGCACATTTTCCTATTTTGATCCCCGAACGTGAACCGTCGAGCTTATTTTGTTTTCATCCCCAATTAGAGCAGGGAAGTCTTCTGATTTGAATAGAGTGCATAGACTCTTGTACCTAATGAAAATCTGGAAGGAACCTGATTGGACAGGACACGTTTTTGCGCACTTTTTTTTATAACTCTGGGAGAAGAAAGAGTGCAGCTAGGCTGTGAAAAAAAACTCCGGAAAAGGTTTAAAACGGGCTCGTGCGCGACCCATTGAATTTCTGCTTGCGCTATGCGCCGCGTTAAGCCGTGTCCATAGACTTTGGGGTCACTCCTGCTCATACGGTCTGCAAATACAAGTCACCCGAATATCCGTGGTTCGAAAGCCGCGTGTCAAGTTTTTCTTTGAACTAATTGCCCTGCGGCATTCAAAACACGGATCTCGCGGTGACTTGCCTTCGAATCTGTATGCAGACTGTCTTTTGTATGATGTATACGCAGTGTGACGCCGGCTTTTTATGTCATGCCCAAAAGTAACTTTGTTCAATGGCTACGAGACCGTCAGTGAAAGAGCCATGCGCGGCATCTAGTTGGAGTCTGAACTGTCTTTTCTTTTTTTGTCATAAACTCTTTTGAAATACAAGTAGAGTTTTGGCGTTTTATTTGTAAACGAACACGAAATCTCAGAGACGTTTCACGTTGTCACCGAACACTATACAATGTCTCACCGTCACTTGGCAAACGGCGAAGGCTATATCTCCGTGAGCCAATCAGCACGTCGAGGAGAGACACGTGATTATATACTTCATATCACCAGTTGCGAGCAGTGCTGTCGAAGCCAAGAGCGGCAGTGAGAGGAAAACTGCTCTTGTACAAATTTTCAATGACGGGTTAATTTTCCAGGGGGACAAAAGCGACGTCTGCTCCTGTCCCTTTGGTAAGGGCTGTCACGTGCTTCGTCTTCGTCGCTCCAATTGACTTGAGGGTGCCATATACCGTTCACGCTTTGCCTAGTTACGATGAAACAAAGCATAGCCTTCCAGCGGCCGGCATCTTTAACGACCATTCCGTCCTTGACGAGATTCCTAAAATAGTACCCATAATTTATGGAAAACAGCCGGAAGGACACTTGGCCCGTAAAGGAAAACAAATTGTCCAATCATTCATAAGGGGTCCCTAAGTTAATCACATGGCATTGCAGTTGGCAGCCCTCATCTAAGAGAAAAAAAGAACACAAAACACAAAATAATGAGCGCGATGTCGAGTCTTCATCGTACTATCCAATAACACGGTCTCCCATTACGAGGACACGCGTCGTATCGCGCAAGGTTAGAGGCCAGTCATTCGTTTATTGACTATCGTCAACCTGACCACCAGGTCTGAGAAAAGGTAAACACGGAAGCCGGACGGCAGATCGATCGCTCGGTCGATCGATCGGCATGAACTAGCTCGAGTTCTCTTCTACGTCTTGGTCATTATTTTCCAGAGATCAAAACGAAGGGCAGGAGCCGACTGACAACGCAGTACTTACATTGACAGCCACGCGGTGCTGTAATAATGCGCTCTAATGATCAACATTTGTTCTTCGGCCAGTCACGCTTTGATGCTTTGAGAGTTCTTCAAGTGGTCAACAAAGATGGTCGCGATGAAAACATAGCTTTCATTGCCGTCACATCCTCATTTCATTTGGTGCCCAGTGCCGAGCGAGCTTAATAGACCTTTCCGAAAAACCCCAAGAGACATTGCAACGAGGGTAAGTGTGGGGCTGTTCGGATGTACGTTCGCGCCGGCTCGAACGCTTCGTATACATCCTGGTTCCGGCACGATTGATTCTTTCTTATCATTAGCAGCTCAGAACACACAAAAAATAAGAGAACAGAAAAAATGGTCATCACATACTCTGTTTTGCTTTTCTTTTGCCTTTTCTGAGTTCTAAAATCACGAACTGTTAAAGAAAAGCTGAAACGGTTTTAAATATGAGAAACAACACCCGAGACTGGCTAATTGGACCTCAGCCATCACAAATATCAAATTGGTTTGATCATTTTATACGCGGATTAACCGCAAAAAGCGCCTTTAATGTAGCGCTGAAAGCACGCCCCTCCGAAGCAGAGGGAAAGGGGAGAGAAGAGGAAGTCCCCTCAGCCGACGTCGCAAAAGGTCCGGCTGAGGGAGACCCCGCCGCGGCTGGCCGCGCTACCCTTCTAGGCTGCTCTACCGACTTTTCGAGCCGTCGTCGTTCTACCGCCGCATAGCGCTTACTTTTATCCGTTGACCAGTCGTGCTATTCAATCGCCTGACGTGTTGATTGTTTTCTTGTTTGTTCACACGTTTGGGGAATTCTCTTGGCGCCGAAGCAACTGACTCGTGCTGTTGCACCATGCCGTACACATATGTAGCCGTCGGCTTACACGAACAGCCTCGTCGCAGTTGTTCTTCCCGTTTACCGCCCTTTTCACTCCGACAACGAGATGTTGAACGGAAGGGTTCCAACTATGCAAAGATACGAGTTTGAAGAAGTACACTGCTTTTTTGTTCGGAATCTGTTCGGAACGGCGTATATGAAAATGATGTACGTATGAGTTTTGGTCTGAAGAAGGCTCGCCTGAACCCGACGCTCTGCCGACCACCTTTGAAGGTAAGAAGGCAATTCAGCGCATTAAAAGACACACGCAAAGTGCAGACGACTAGATAGGATCCCCGCCCCTGCCCGTTTCGATCTGGATGAGCATCGTACCGGCGTGCGTTCGTGTATCACTACTGCGTGGTGCACATTAAAGACCCCAGGTTAGCGGTTGTACCGCACTGGCTAAATTGCTCATCTACAGCTGAGACACCAGACGCCCAGTGAGGCAGACTAACTTCCGGCTGTATAAACATACACACAACAATTTTTTTTTTTGACTAGATATAATCATGGATTGACTGTTCTAGAAAAAGCTATTACGTTATTAGCTCTGTGCACTGTACTAGAAAAGCCCCGATAATGTAGCCAAATAGCGGTCTTCCACTGGCTGTTTTGTGTTAACCGCCTTATATTAATGTTTTAGTTTTGGTTTCATATTATTTCGTTGAAGTGACCATATTTCCCGGACCGACTCCATTACCCAAGATCGTTTTATATCGTTTTTATATTAATCTACTCCGCTATCCAGTCACTTGGAAGACTTTCAGGGTGCAACTTGTTTTAGCATGGACTTTTTTTTACAGTTGCTGATACTATTTGAGGTCACATATTTTTTCAACGTAAACAAATGTTTGTAAATTTTCCTTCTATAGGTAAGTACATACATATTCTCTTCAGGAGCGCTTCTTGGAGATACAAAGCATATGACATCCTTTAGTGAATTGAAATCTTTTTTTACAAGTTACGTAGTGAACATTTCGGCAGTCGTCTGCCTGGTTGAGTTATACGTTATAAATAAATGGCAAACGCCAACCAATCCCTAAAAGAAGGTAGGGTCCCAAAGTTTTGGTGCCGGCTCGGCACCTTCTTCAGGGGGGCTATTTAAAAGAGAAGCAGCTTCTTTCTTTTCTTCTGCGGTAAATGTAGGGCAGTATCTTTGTTTTTTTGCGGCCGTTAGTTTTCAAACCAAGTGCGGTGCCTTCGTTTTCTTCAAAGTTGGTTATTCACAAACGAGGAACAGCATCTTCGTTTTCCTCTATGGTAGGGCCTCTTTCTTTGGTGTATCTTCTGTCGTCGTAGTGTCGTAGTGTCGTCGTAGTGTCGTAGATCGGTGGCCGAGTGGGTTAGCACACCAGCTCGGAGCACGTGGGGCGAAAGCTCGCACTGCAGATCCCAGGGATCCTGGGCCGGTTTGCTCATCTTGCGGCCGCGGCTGCGGCTGCGGCCAAGAGGGATTTTTCTGCCACGTGACCAGCTCCTTGAGGACAACGAAGTACCTAGCGGCCCTGCCTAATGGCGGAGAAATCCGCATCGCTGCAAGCACAAAAGCCTAATTTCGCTCGCAGAAACTGACTGCAGGAACTTTCAACTGGAGTCCAATTGACCGCCCCTTTATACTGTAGGAGCGGCAGGTAAAGTTCCGACCAGGGAGAGTAAATATGAGCCAAAATAAAGAAAAAACCACTCAAGATAAAAGCGGTTGCAGTATGTTTATATACCGCCGCCAGCGTCGGCGGCTCGCGGAAAGAAGACGACGTCGTTTCGAACGGACGCGTTTTCATGCTCTCCGCTGCAAAACAACAATCGGCCTCAGGCCGAGGAAACCCTTCTCCTTCTGGTTCACATGCTAACAACGACTTTCAAAAGATGCAACCGGACAACGCTGCAGCCGCACCCGCGGCCCCAGGAAAAAGCCAAGCTCAGGCGACAAGCCAAGATGAGTATCGAATCTTACTTCCACGGTTTCCTCCCGGGAGCTTGTGCATCAATTCTGTTTTTCTTCATGCCGACATGTCGGGCAGGCCCTACCGTGCAATTGATTTTCGCGACGGACTCAAAGACGCCATCGATCTCCGTGAAGTGTTGTCCCTTGGACAGTTCCAAATGAGCCACGTTTGGATGGCTACGCTAGTGATCTGAAGTCGCGGAGAAGCTGAAAGCAGCAAAAGAACTGACGGTGAAGGGCAAAAAGTGCATGGTCATCGACCCGAACTCAAAAGACGTTAAGCTCAAGCTGCTCTGGCTTCCGTCGTACCTAGAAGATAAAAAGATTGCCGAAGCATTGTCGCCATTTGGAACCGTGCGCAGCGTCTCGAAGGAAAAGTGGCACGTGCCAGGGATGGAAAACATGGAAACGCTGAACAGAGAGGTCTGTCTGACTCTTCATGACATGGCGACATCGGAAGATATTCCCCATCTGCTCAGAGTTGCCGGTATACAGTCCCTTCTGGTCATCTCCGGGCGACCACACTTGTGTCTGAGATGCAAGAAAGTTGGTCATATACGCAGGCAGTGTCGCACCCCAAAGTGCGCGCGTTGCAACAGATTCGGACACGAAAGTGACGAGTGCTACTCCAGCTATGCAGCCGTGCTACGGGGCTCTGGCACAGAACCAGATGCCAACCAAGAGTTCATGGATATCTCCGAGGTCGTTGACGCCACTGGAGAGGTTCTCCCAACTCAAGCCGGGTCTGCAGAGTCCGGACCTCCTATTTCCGATAAGAACGAGAATTCAGCTGTTAAGGAAGTCTCGGAAACACCACAAACCAGCTCGGAGACAGAGAATGAAGAAAAAGACTCACAGGAAAGCAAGGACAAAGGCACCCCGCGACCACCGAAGTTAACTCAGCAGCCTGCAGACCTTGCTGAGAAGCCGACGACGTCGGAAGGCAACGACGACCTACCGGACTCAATGGATGTGACCAAAAGCAGTTCCAAGGATACTAACGACACCAAATGAAAACAAGATGCGCCCCCTGACACCACCGCCGCGAGTAAGCGGAAACCTACCTTGCACCCAAGCTGCTAGTGTTTAAACCCAAACCCATAGCCCCTCTTCTCTCCCTCCCCCCTTCTCCATCTCCCCCTCCCCCTTTCTCTCCTCCTTCCCTTCTAGTGGATGGCCCTCGTTTTGCAACACTAAATGTCAGAGGCTTTAATTCTAGGAAAAAACAATATCAGCTGAAACGCCTACTTGAAGATAAGGAGGTTGACTTCCTGGCCGTACAGGAAACAAAGCTCTCAACAAATGATCAGGTAAAGCATGCCCTGCAGCATTTTCTGCGTGACTATGAAGTATGTGTCAGCCACGCTGTTGGTCAATCTGGGGACTGTTTACTGTTTATTAAGAAGCCTTTCCAACTGTCTAAATTAATGGTCACCACAGACCTCTGTGGCCGCGTCATTATGTGCGACTTTCAAGTTTCTGACATGAGGTGGAGAGTTATATGTATTTACGCTCCGAATGAGGTTAATAGCAGAATTGTTTTCTTTAATCACCTGCGCCCATATTTAATTTCTGATAGAATGTTAGTTCTTCTAGGAGATTTTAATTGTGTTTGCGACAAAGCAGATAGAACTCCATTTAAACCGCGAATTGACAAAAGCGCACGTTTACTGCTGGACATAGTTGACGAAGGAAATCTTTTTGATGTTGCCCCTTTCCAGCTGGAAGAAAGCCATCTGCAATTTACACACTTTCAAAACTCCTCTCACGCGAGGTTAGACAGAATTACACTGTTCTGCAGACCTAATTAACACTTTAAATGGTTATGCGGTAGAACCAGTATTTTTTACAGACCACTGCATGGTATTAGTAACTGTTGGGAAGAAACGAAGAAAAATGAGTATAAATTGGAAGCTATGGAAACTAAATGTTCTATTATTAAAAGATAAAGTCTTTGTAGCCAGTACGAAGGATCTAATCAAGCAAGTAGGAGAAACAACCGAACATATATTTGTTAAATGGGAGCTCCTTAAACAAGAACTAAAACAGCTAGCAATTGAGAGAAGTACTATTATTAAATTTCAAAAGGCTGAGACAGAAAAAGAATTGCTACGTAATATGCGTGTTCTGGTAGAACTAGAATGACAAGGTCCTGGGCAAGGTTTGGAAGATATAACTCGAACGAAAGCCGAGTTGGGCAAATTTCATCACGAGCGTTATCAAGGCGCGGTTGTGCGCTCCCGTGCTGAAAAATTTTGCTTAGGAGAACAGCCAACAAAAAGGGCAATGGAGAAGGAGAAACGGTATGCGATATCTAAAGAAATCCATGAAATAGAACAGAACAACCTTATCGTTACAGATAAAGGAACTATAGCACATGTCTTTTTTGAACACTACCAAAATATATTCGGCAATTGTCCTGCCTCGACTGATAACGTATATCTAGATAAACTAGTATCTTTGTTGCCTCAATTAGAAAAAGAATTCAAAAAAAGAATTGGAGACACCCTTCACCCTAGATGAAGTGGAAAGAACAGTGAATGCCCTTCCAAGAAGAAAAACGCCAGGGCCAGACGGCATCCCTGCAGAATTTTATCAACTACAAAAAGGCACCTTATGTCCCATACTGCTTGTGATTTTTCAAGAGGCCTACAAAACCAAGAGTCTTCCCCCCTCATTTTTGCGAACGCATACTATACTTATTCCAAAAACCGAGGACAAACACAAACTATTACAAGTGACCGGCTATCGGCCAATAACGTTATGTAACGTGGATTATAAGATTTTTGCTAAACTCCTGACAAATAGATTACAACGTGTCATTTGCGATCTCGTTGGAGATCACCAGACTTGCGGGATTCGCGGACGGGCTATTCAAACAAATGTACACATTGCGAGAAGTGTGTCAGAGTGTGTGGCCAACAGTAGTGATCAGATTGCAATGGTCCAAGTTGATCTGGCGAAAGCTTTCGACCGTGTCAGTCATCATGTTCTTTTCAAACTTTTGTCTCATATTGGTGTTGGGGAAATTCTGCTTCAAGGTGTACAAATGTCTTACAGTAACTGTTCCACACGCCTAGTCATAAATAACGAAGTCACAGCAAGTATCCCAGTCCGTTCCTCAGTTCGACAGGGCTGTCCGTTATCGCCTTTACTTTTCACTTTATATCTTGAACCCTTATGCCAAGGTATACTGAGAAGTGAGAAACTTCAAGGCTTCATCCTGTGCAACACCGAAGTCAAAGTACTAGCTTATGCAGATGATGTCGCTTACTTCTGCAAAGACAAGAAAAGTGTGTCCCTTGCTATGGAACTCACACACAGGTTTTGCGAGGCCACTGGAGCCTCAGTGAACCTAGAAAAGTGCCGAGGTGTCTGGCATGGAGCTTGGGCAAGGATGCCAGAACAATACGAAGGCATCCAGTGGAGTTGCACTCCGTGTGACTACCTAGGTGTGCCCTTGAAGCACTTCCAGAATAGCAAGTCCTACTGGTCCGGAATTGCGACTGGCTTGGAGAAACTAGCCAAGAACTGGTCCCACAAAAATGTGTCCATTTTTGCACGTTCGACAGTCTGCAACATTTTTTTAGCGGCGAAGTTGTGGTATGTCCTGCAAGTACTGCACTGTGCAAGGATAAATATGCAGAAGTTGCACAGGGTGTTTGGTGTTCTTGTCTGGAAGTCCTCCTGGGAACCCATGCGTCGTGACAACTTGTTTCGACGTGTATCAGACGGGGGACTAGGCCTACCTCATTTGTTTATTCGCCAATTGGTTTCACGATTTCTTTTCTTACGAGACCAGGAACATCCTTTTCTTCGAGATGTTATTCAGAACAAGCTGGGATGCTTTCTTGCGGACTTTATTGTATCCTCCACAGGATACCAAACATGTGCTTTGGTAGGATACCTAAAGGAAGTAGTTGATGCTTATCACTTTCTGTCGGTAAGATTTTAAAGAGACTATCTGACGTCTGAACACGTAAGAAGTTGACAAGAGATCTTGTATGTGTCCTCTTTCCAATGCCAGTTTATCTCACTATGTTCGGCGATGGTCCTGACCAAGATGTACTACGCCGGGTGAAAAAAATGTGCATCCCCCCAGCGGTAAAACTTTCTTTTTTAAACTGCACTGTTCGGCATTACCTACCAAGGTATGGCTGCAGGGAAAGGGTTTATATGTTCCGTGGTCAGTAAACTGCACATTATGTAAAATGCCCGAAACAGTCGAACACGTATTTATTCACTGCTGGGATGCGTTTTTTTTTTTTTTTTTTTTTTGGGGGGGGGGATGTTTTGCAGCGCACACTAAAGAAAGATATTGACATTACAACTTACACGATTCGTTTTCTTCCTGTGTCATCTAAAGATACTTTTCCTTTTGATCTTGTGATGCTTGTAGCGTTATACAGCATGTGGAATTCACGTCTTGACATTAGAAATGAGAATTTGTACCCGAAGACTGTACGCTTACATTTTATTGACCTTGTAACCCGTATCAAAAGTTTGTATGACATTCAAGAAGTAGTTCCGGAATGGTTACCTTTGTTTAGTAGTCTCATAGATATCAAAGAATTTTGACTTAACAAATGACATTGAACCAAGCCCGTGAACTGTTAATAAGTGCTTTGTGTATATTGTTTATCCTTCCATGCAATAAAGAAAAAGAAAAAAGTCGGCGGCTCGCGGTTGAGAGGTTAGAGCGTCGGTACTTCTCGTCGCGGCGTGAAAGTCCGGGGTTCAAATCACGCCAAAAACTCTTTTTTTTTTTATTTGACTGCACTCCCACTAAGAATGTAGACAAGGCCCTATGAGCTCTATAAAATCATTGGGCGGGTAGTTCTGACTGTTGAATATTTTCAACAGCGATCGGCCAAAGAGAGAAGACGACGACGATCACGAGAGCCGCCTTAGAGGCACGCATCAATTTTTTTTTTTACCCGCCACGGTGCGAGCTTGAAACGGGCATCGTCCCATTAAACCCATTTTATGCTTTAGCCAGTAGTATCGTCCAGTTATTTTACAGAATATTTGGTGCCGAAACCCGGGAACTTGTCGCCTCATCAGCGGCCCTTACCAGAACCGGAGGACGATCTGACGACATGGAACGGGTCAGAACAAAACGGACGGCTCGTCGCGCTCAGACAACCCGGCTAATCAATGAGGTCAGTACAGTATTTTCAAACGAAGCCTACGACCTGAAAGACCTCATATTGTTGCACGAACGATTGAGCCGCAACAGCGAGGAGCTCCAGACTCTGAATCGGGAGCTGGAACAATTTGTGGCGGATGAAGATTTACAGCAAGAATACGAGAGTGTAATGAATTACGAAGACCAAGTGGCCAGCGCTCTAGTGACACTGATGTACCACATTGACCGGCTGAAGTGCAGTCAGGCAGTTGCGGCACCTCCAGCGACGTCTCAAACGGGAGAACGACACCACGAGGAAACTCCAACGTTGGTGGCAAAGCTACCGAAGCTGGAGATGCTGAAATTCGACGGGCATATCGGAGAGTGGCAGTCCTTCTGGGGTATGTTCCTCAACACCGTCCATGAAAATGCGCAACTCCGGAACATCGACAAGTTTCAATACCTGAGATCACTTCTCACCGGAACAGCTGCCAAGGCTATCGCTGGCATTCAAGTATCGGACTCCTGCTATTCCGACGCAGTGGAAATTCTAAAGGGACGATTTGGCGATACCAAACTTATAATACAAGATCACCTAGCCAAGCTTCGGACTCTGCAAAATGTCAAATCATCTAGCGACATATTGGCCCTGCGCACTTTATTTGACACGGTTCAGATCCACATCAGAGGGCTGAAAGCTTTAGGAGTCGACGCCATTTCGTACTCGGCTATGTTGTACGAGATTTTGTTGAAGGTTTTACCAAGCGATATCGTTATTGAGTATTACCGGCGGCAAAGCTTCGGTGGCCCAAGCACATCAGCAACAACATCGGCAAGCGGCGACCTAGACGGAATTTTGGGACATTTGAAGGTCGAAGTAGAGATTCGAGAGAGGAGGCATGGTTCAGACCGAGCTACAAAAGACAGTGGTCGGTCTCCTGAACCCACTGTAATACCATACTCGATGCCATCAGCAGCAGTACTTCACAATCGTACGAAGCCGTCGCCTACAGATTGCCTTTTCTGCGGCTCGCAGACACACAAGACGGAAGAGTGTGACACAGAAAGGTCTTTAGAAGAAAAGAAAAACAAACTTGCACAAGACTGGCGCTGTTACAAGTGTACAATGAGAGCTCATCAAGCACGGAACTGCAGACGGCGTATATCGTGTGGCACGTGCAAAGGGAGGCACGCGACAACCATGTGCGACCCCCGCAGAAGGAGTGCGAAGGACAACGCCCAAGAGGAAGATTCCAAGGCATTAAATGCCTTCACTGCTGACAGCATCAGAGGAAAGGAGAAGCCGCAAGTCTTGGTGCAGACATTCAGGTCATGGGTCGCCGGTAACGGAGCCTACATCTATGCGAGGGGAATTCTAGACGGTGGGAGTCAACGGACATTCGTCCGAGAAGACGTTTCTCGTCGATGCAAAATGCGGGTGCTCGGTGAAGCAAACCTCAACATTAACATCTTTGGATCAACCCAGCCGCGAAAGCAACAAAGACAGATCGTTGAAGTGAAATTGAAGAGTCAATACCATCAGACAGAGTACGTCCTAGAAGCGGTGGAGGTACCACATATTTGCAACGACATCGAGAAGCTCCCAGTAGACCTTGGATTTATACAGTCTCTGCAAGAACAAGGCAAAAGCCTCGCAGATGCGTGCTTATTTGCAGGAACCAACTCGGCTGAAGGTATCAGCTTGTTGATTGGAGCCGATCAGCTGTGGAAAATTGTCAAGGGAGAAGTCACCCGAAATACAGACCAATCAATAATGGCTGTCAATACGCGCCTTGGGTGGACAGTGCAAGGACCGACTGAAGCATCGTGTTCCTTGACTAACCAGTCAAACGTGGTTGCGTGCGCACTTCGTATCGACGCACTTCATAAAAAAGAAGAGAGATGTTTACAAGCCTTTTGGGACCTGGAGCACATTGGCATTTCAGGTACTATGGTCAAGTCAGCGTATGAAGACCAGGTACTCGAACGATTTCAGGAATCAGTTCGTGTCAAAGAAGGACGGTATGAAGTATCCCTTCCGTGGAAAACCGACTTGACGAAGCAGCTCGACAACAACAGAGACCTGGCAGAAGCTAGGCTGCGTGGACTGGTCCGCAAGCTGCAGAGGGACAAGGTCCTTCTAGAGAACTACGACAGCGCTATTCGTCAGTACCTGCAAGACGGTCACGCAGAAGTTATTCCCGACGCAGAAGCAAATAACGTCATGAATGAGCCGGAACATCTCTACTATATGCCACATCATGCAGTACTGAGAGAACAGTCTGTCACGACAAAAGTGAGAATAGTTTTCGATGCGTCCTCGCACAAACAGGGACAAGACAGTCTCAACTCTCATTTGGAAACAGGCCCTAAGTTGTCAGACGAGCTGCTGCAGATCCTACTGCGGTTCCGAACTAGGAAGGTTGCAATGACAGCAGACATTCAAAAAGCGTTTCTACAGGTTTCAATCAGGACGGAGGATCGGGATGCTCTTCGTTTTCTCTGGTTCGCGAGCGCACCCCAGACTGTTGGGACTCTACCGCCATTGCAAGAATGGAGAATGACGCGCGTGCCTTTTGGAACTACTTCTAGCCCCTTTTTACTCACAGCTACGCTCCAGCACCACTTTCAGAATATTGACAGACACAGAGAGACTGCCGAGATGTTGGCGAAGTCATTCTATGTCGATGACCTCCTCACTGGAGCCGCAAATGAGAATGGCGCCTTTAAAATATACACGGAAACTCAAGAAATTATGCAAGCGGCTGGAATGACAATGAAGAAGTGGACATCGAACTACAAGGATTTACAAAGGCGTTTCAGTGAAGGTGGCGACGAGATTCATGATGGACCTGCAGAAAGAACTCCAGAAACAAAGATCCTAGGTGTGGTATGGAGCACGTCCGAAGACACCTTTAGGGTGTCACTAGAAACCGTCCTAAGTTTACTGGAGTCGCGAGTCAACACTAAGAGGTTCATTCTCCAAGCATCGGCGCGAATCTTCGATATCATGGGTCTAATTGCACCATTCACCATTCGGGCGAAAATGATCTTTCAGAAGCTGTGGGAACAAAATATTTTATGGGACGCTGAGGTTCCTGTAGAGATCAGCAATGAATGGAGCACGTGGTGCAACGAACTTCATCAGCTTCAAGCACTCGCCATACCCCGATTCCTATTCCACGAATTGCGAGGATTGGAGCGGTCTACCGAACTGCATGTGTTCACGGATGCCAGTCCTCAAGCATACGGCGCTGCAGTCTACATTCGATCATCTGACAATGAAGGGAACGTCTGTACTCGTCTGTTACTAGCAAAGGCTCAGTGTTGCCCCACTCAAACGGCAAACGCTCCCACGGTTAGAGCTGATAGGAGCACTCATCGGAGCACGGCTTTTGAGGTACGTCCAGAAGACGTTTGAGACAGAGGACTTCACCTGCTACATGTGGACAGATTCCATGATTACTCTGAAGTGGATTCAAGGGCAACCGCAGCGCTGGGAAACGTTTGTCGCAAATCGAGTTGAAGAGATTCAACGGCTGACAGTGAATTCCCACTTCCGGTATTGTCCAGGAAAGGATAACCCGGCCGATTTTCTCACTAGAGGAATTTCTGCGGAAAGAATGAAGGCTGCCCAAGCTTGGTGGGAAGGTCCAGTGTGGCTCCAGAGACCCATTGCGGAATGGCCCGACCACTGCTTTGAAGAAGCTCTGGTGGAGAAGAAAGACTGCATACCTGCTGCTGTGCTACCAGCAAGAACTAGCTCTTTCGAGCCGTTGTTCGATCTCCATCGTTACAGCAGACTGCAGAAGGTAATCCGAGTTACTGCCTGGATACTTCGTTTTAAGAACAATTGTTCAAGCGAAAAGCTGTCGGCAAATCACCTCTCAGCGGACGAAGTAACCCAAGCAGAACTGTACTGGATTACACATGTTCAAAACACGGTATTCTCTGAAGAGATAGCCTCACTGACAGAAAAACGGCAAGTAAGTAAAAGCTCGAAGATCGCCGAGCTTAACCCCTGTCTTGATGACAAAGGAGGGTTGCGAGTAGGCGAAAGGCTCCAAGAATTGCGTTCCACAGAAGACGTAAAACATCCTCTCATTCTACCAGCCAACCACCGCATAACGGAGTTGATAATTTCAAGTGCACACATCCGAGTTCTACACGGAGGAGTTGCTGAGACACTAACGCAACTGCGTGAAAGATTTTGGATTATTCGAGGCAGACAACTGGTAAAGAAAAGTATAAACAACTGCCCAACATGCTCTAGATATCGGCTCAAGCCACTGTCAGCACCTACAGCTCCTCTACCTGCTGATCGCATCGAGCCAACAAACCCTTTCGAGATAGTGGGAGTCGACTTTGTAGGCCCCCTTTATACCAAGAACATGACCCCAAACAAAGTTTTCATAGCTCTCTTTACGTGCGCAGTGACAAGAGCGGTCCACCTTGAAGTCATATCAAGCATGTCTTCCCAGACCTTCTTATTAACACTACGTCGTTTTGTGGCGCGAAGAGGTCTGCCAAAGGTCATCTACTCGGACAACGCTCTCACTTTCAAAAGATTGTGTAAAGACATCAAGGAGGTATGGACAGCCTTACGCCACCAGGACGTTCAAGACTACGTTGCCCACAACCAGATATCCTGGAAATTTAGCGCTGAACGGGCAGCCTGGTGGGGAGGGATTTTGGGAGAGGATGGTTCGTAGCGTGAAGTCCTGCCTTCGAAAGATTCTTGGACGAAGTTCACTAAACTTCGAAGAGCTCACCACTGTGGTACAAGAAGTCGAGGCTGCGGTGAACTCAAGACCGTTGACGTTTATGCATTCAGAGCACGACGAGCCAAGAGCCTTAACTCCTGCTCATTTCCTGATCGGAAAGCGACTCACAGCATTACCGTCATCCAAAGACGCCGAGGCGCTACAACGAAGAGCGGATGAACTCTCAAAACGCTGGAACTATCGACAACTACTAGTTGCACAGTTTTGGAAAAGATGGATGTCCGACTACCTTCTGCAGCTTCGTTCGGCACATCATGCGAAGCCACAGGAAAACAATGATCTAAAGGTCGGAGACATCGTAATTATACACGAGCCAATGCGTCCTAAAACGATGTGGAAACTAGGACGGATAACGAAATTACATGCAGGTCGGGATTCCCACGTTCGATCATGCGACTTAAAGTTGGCAAGTGGACAAATACTACGACGGCCAGTTCAACTTCTTTATTCACTCGAGGTGCCTCGTTGTCCCCCTGCGGCGGCAGCCTGTTGAATATTTTCAACAGCGATCGGCCAAAGAGAGAAGACGACGACGATCACGAGAGCCGCCTTAGAGGCACGCATCAATATTTTTTTTTTTACCCGCCACGGTGCGAGCTTGAAACGGGCATCGTCCCATTAAACCCATTTCCATGCTTTAGCCAGTAGTATCGTCCAGTTATTTTACACTGACTCACCAGTTCGTTGTTCATGACCTCGGAAGAGCGCATACATGTCTCTGGCTTTCTTTACCAATTTTCGCCACGCCTCCTGCATCTGCCGTACACTCCGCGGAAAGTTAACAATATCTTCGCATGCCCGTCTCTTCGTTCGCCAGGTAACTGTGCTGCTGAATTTCTCTAGAGTTTGTTGTTTCCGTTTTCTAACTGCTCGAATTAATTCCATTTGTTGATCCAAAGTAATTTTAGGTGTGTGCGTTAGAGAGATGGTTTGCGATGTCGACCCCTGATTCATTTTGGAATTCGGTTGCGATCGTCTGCTATTTTAACTAAAATTCAACAAGTAGTGCGTTAAATATTACAAAAGAATTGCCACAGCAAAATTTAAAGAGTAAAAATATACCTTTTATCACATTCCATGCAAGTAAAAGTATGATCTTTTTTTTCTTTTCGGTTTTACTACTTTCTCAGACGTTTGACTTGCTGCCTTGCCTGTAGGATTTCGCTCAATCAATGCATCCAGAGCTGCTAGTCTTTTTTTTTTCTTTTTGTTTATTTTTGTGGAAGTTTTTTGTTGTTTTTTTAATTGTCACAACTGCAGTTTTTAAGAGTACTAAATAGGCGTTTACTGTTATTGAAAGGAGTCGTAGCAAGATCACTGCATATTTAAAAACACATAAAATCAGTAACAGGCTGTTTTAGCTTTAGCTTAGTTTTAGCACATAAAACCGTAGTTGCTAGGGAAAGGATGCTTGTTCCGGCTCCGTTGGTGTGAAAGCCATGCCGATGTTGTTACCTTGGTTTCCTTTTAATGAACATTATGAAACGATTGGATTAGCGCGTTAACTTGCCTTGATCTTTTTTTTTTCTTCCCGGTGTTTCAATTGAACAGGCGGGACTAACAGTAAAAACAGTGTAAGGCGCAGTAGTGCAAGTGGATGATTCGTAAAAAGGATCACAATTAAAAAGTGAGACACGCGCAAAATTACGCAAAAAAAAAAAAAGTTCCTAGCGCGATTTGAACCCGGAACTTTCACGCCGCGACAAGAAGTACCGACGCTCTAACCTCTTGACCACAACAGAATTTTTTTTTTCTTTATTGCATGGAAATACAGGACGAGAGGTACAAATCATAGCTCAGGCGAACATTATGATCTAGAACACTTTGATATTCAATAAGCTAGAGAGCAGAGGCAACCAGTCGGGCAGAATTTCACGACACTCATATATACTTTTGATTTGGGCTACACACTGAGTAAAATAAAAACTAACAGGTTTTGGTACCTGAATGGCGTTTCTTACAACCATCCGAGATTTCTATATACTATATAAACCCAAGAGCATAAGTAGATCATACGGCACAATGTCTTCTGAAGAAACAGGCAGGAAACGTATAGAATGCGGTGAAATGTTAAGGTCTTTTTTCAATGTGCGCTGCAGGACGTCCCAGAAGAAAATTGCGTAACAGCAATCAATAAAAACATGTTCCATTGTTTCAGGTGTTTTGCACAGTAGGCAATTCACTGTCCATGGAACAAACACCCCTTTCTCATTTAGCCATACCTTGGTCGGTAGTACAGAACAGTGCAACTTAAAAAAGAAAGTTTTGGCCGCTGGAGGGATTCCCATCTTTTTTACGCGACATAGTACATCTCAACCAGGGCAGTCTTCATATATTGTGCGATAGATTGGTATTGGGAAAAGAGCATCTACAAGGTCTCTTGATAGGTTTTTTCTTGAAATAGTTCCGAGATAATCTCTAGAAAATCGGACACTTAAGAAGTTGAAGGCGTCCACAACTTCTTTAAGGTACCCCACTAACCGTGGGGTTCGGTGTCCCACCGATGACACCAAAAATGATGGGAGGTAGGATGCCAGTGTTGTTTGAATCATTTCACGAACAAAAGGAGTCTCTTGATCTCTGAGAAAAAGAAATCTTGATACCAATTGGCGGATAAACAGATGCGGCAGGCCGATGCCACCTTCTGGGATGCGCCGGAAAAGGTTGTCACGTCGCATGGGCTCCCAGGTGGATTTCCATACAAACACAGCAAATATCCTGTGAAATTTTTGGATGTTTCGCCTTGCGCAGTGCAGTACCTGCAAAACATACCAGAGCTTGGCTACAAGAAAGACGTTGCAGATTGTCGACCTCGTGAAGATCGACATATCTCGGTGAGACCAGCGCTTGGCGCGTTGTTCCAGGTTGGTCGCCACATCCGACCAGTAGGCCGAGCTGTTTCTGATGTGCTGCAGAGGCACTCCAAGGTATTCGCAGGGCGTACAGCTCCATTCGATACCCTCGTATTCAGAGGGCGTCGTTGCCCAGGACCCGTGCCAGAACCCTCTGCATTTCTGCAGGTTCACTGCCGCACCAGTTGCCGCACAGAAACTGCGCGTGAGCGCTACAGCGTGACTGACACTTGCTTTGTCTCTGCAGATGCAGGCAATGTCGTCTGCGTAAGCCAACACTTTGGTTTCTGCACCGCGCAAGGCATAACCCTTCACCTTCTCGCTTTTGGTGATACTCTGACACAGCGGCTCCAGGTATAGAGCAAAAAGTAGAGGGGATAAAGGGCATCCCTGCCGCACTGACGAGTTAATCACGATGCCTTCCGAGACATTATTATTAAGTATTAGGCTGGTCTGACATTTAGTATATGACATCTTAACGCCCTGTAAAATTATTTTCCCAACACCAACCTGTTCCAGAATCTTGTAAAGCACATTATGTTGAACACGGTCAAACGCCTTCGCCACGTCTATTTGAAGCACCGCGACCTGACTACCTTCAATGGACACAGATTCTAAAATGCTACGGGCTACGTGAATGTTATTTTGTATTGCTCTTCCCCTAATTCCACATGTTTGGTGGTCCCCTACTAAGTCGGTAATTACCCGCTGTAACCGAGTTGTCAAAATTTTAGCCAAAATCTTATAATCTACGTTACACATTGTAATAGGTCGATGACCACCGACGTGGCGGAGTTCATTCTTGTCCTTACTCTTCGGAATTAAAACCGTGTGATTACGCAAAAAGGAGGGGGGCAGCGCATTTAACTGGTAAGCCTCTCGAAATAGCACTTGCAAAATTGGGCAAATGACGTTTTTATGCATTTTATAAAACTCAGAAATAATGCCGTCGGGACCGGGTGTTTTTCCGTTAGGAAGGCCATCGACTGCATTTTCTATTTCTGCAAGACTAATCGGGTCTTCAAGTTCCTTTATCTGCTGTTCGTCTAAACGCGGGAGCAGGGATATCAGCCTGGTGAGGCATTCGGTGTTTTTTATATCTTCGTTTTTTCCAAAGAGGGAACGGTAGTGTTCGACGAACACGCGCTGAATCTCCTCTTTATCTGTAACTATTTTATTGTTATGCTCTATTTCTAAGATTTCCTTCGTCACGGCGTGGCGTTTTTCGTCTGCCATTGCTTTTTTTGTGGGTTGCTCTCCGAGGAGATATCTTTCAGCTCGGGAGCGCACGACCGCGCCTTGATATCGCTCTTGATATAGGCTGTCTAACTGGGCCTTTACATAGCTTATATCTTTCGCTCCTTGTCCTGGGTTTATACATTCAAGCTCATGCAACAGACGCAAATCATTCAGTAGCTTTTTTTTCTTCTTTATGTTTATGAAAACTTATTATTGTCCGATCTTTCTATCACCAGTTGCTTCAAGTCTTCTTTGAAGCGCTCCCACGCCGCACTCACATGCTGCCTCTGGCTAGCTACTTGTTTAAGCAGTTGTCTCGTATCAGCTGTAAACGTTTCATCTTTAAGTAGCTGAGAATTAAGCTTCCATAGATTCCAATTAACGCGCTTCAGTTTTCGAGATGTCTGGCCTATTGTTATGGCCACCATGCAGTGGTCTGTGAAGTAGACTGGTTCTACAGCGTAACTGTTTAATTCATTCACGAGTTCTAAGGAACAATAAATCCTATCTAGATGGGCGTGTGATGCTTGCTGGAAATGTGTAAAATAAATGGTGCGTCCTCGCGACTGGAAATCCGCCACGTCAGTCAAATCGCACTCTTCAATTAAGTCAAGTAACAAATTTTCGCTTTTGTCAAGGCGCGTTCTAGTTGGAATCCGATCCACAGTTTTCCCGACACAGTTAAAGTCACCCAGCATGATGACTTTCCGATCACAAAGTCCATAGGAACGCAAATGGTTAAAAAAGGTAACTCGATCGCTGACGTCGTTAGGAGCATAGACACAAATCACCCTCCACTGTATACCTGAGGCGGTAAAGTCACACATGACAAATCTGCCAGAAAGGTCGCTCGTTACGGCTAATTGGAACAGTTCAATGGACTGTTTAATTAACAAAAAACACCCCCCTGAAAACCCTACGGCGTGACTTACACACACGTCATACGTATTAAAAAAGAAAGGTAATGCCTGCTCCACCTGCTCTTCACTCGATAATTTTGTTTCTTGAATCGCTAAAAAGTATATTTCCCTATCCTCAAGTAAACGCTGCAACTGGTATTGCTTTTTCCTGGAACTAAAACCTCTAACATTTAGAGTGGCAAAGCGAAAACCACTGGCCGTTTTGTTTCAAGGGGGAGGTGATTCCTGAGCCTGCCGGACAGATTGTTTCCCAGTAATAAGACGCTTACATGCGGTGGTGGCGTGAGGTAAAACTTGCTTTCTCTTGCCTTCATTCCCTTCCTTCGATGCGTTGGCGCCGACGGCAGAGGTGTCCATTTGGTCACAGTCTTGGCGGTCCTCCCTGTTGGGCCGTGCACTGCTGTCCTTAGGCGGTGCTGTCTTCTGCTGTTGTACCTTGCTGGTTGGGCTGCTGCAGGAACTAGAGTCCTCCGCGGCTGTGATGCCTTCGGCCCTCGAAGAACTGGCTGCAGCTGACTCGGCGTCCGGGGTGTTGCTAGTCGTCGCTGTGCTTTCTGGGGCTGGGGGTGTGCTCTCTGTTTGAGAAATTGACGGAACTTCACCAGTCGCGTCCACAACCTCAGAGACGTCCATAAAGTGTTCTTGGTTTGTGTCCTCTTCACTGCTGCCCCGTAATGCAGAGGCGTAAGTGGAATAGCACTCACTGCTCTCGTGACCGAATCGGTGACATTTAACGCACTTTGGAGCGCGGCATTGCCTCCGAATGTGGCCTACTTTCTTACATCGCAAACACAGTGGTGGTCTTCCAGGTACCAGCAGAAGTGACTGCACGCCATACACCTTGAGCATATGGGGCAGATCCGCAGAGGTCACGGCGTCGTGTAACGTCAAAGAGACTTCTCTGTTTAGAGTCTCCATAGCTTCCATGCCCGGCACTCTCCACTTTTCTCTCGTGATGGTCCGCAGCTTGCCACACGGCTCGAGGGCTTCAGCGACCCGCCGGTCCTCCAAGTACGTTGGGAGCCAAAGCAGCTTCACCTTGATATCCTTCGAATTCGGGTCGATAACGAGGCATTTTTTACCCTTTACCTTGAGTTGTCCAGCCGCCTTCATCTTTTCAGTGGCTACCATGCTTGTCAGGCTCAACATCCATACGTGGCTCATTTGGTACTGGCCCAACGAAACCACGTCGCTGCCCTCGACGATTTCCTTGAGGCCGTCACGAAAGTCGACGGCTCTGTACGGTCTGCCAGCGAGGTCGGCATGCAGAAACACGGAATTCATGCACATCTTTCCGTCCGGAAAACGGGGGAGCAGAATGCGATAGTCATCGGTAACGCCGGTTGCGGCATCGGTGATTCCTCGGCTCGCAGGAGCCGATAACGCGCTGTTATCAGAGCGCTGCATTTTTCGTCCGCTCTCGATGAAAGCCGAAAGCGAACTCCCCGACCACAACAGAAGGCGCGAGCCGCATGCGCTCGCGGAGGTATATAAATGTACTGCAACCGTTTTTATCTTGTGTGGTTTTTTCTTTCATTTGGCTCATATTTACCCTCCCTGGCCGGAACTTTACCTGCCGCTCCTACAGTATAAAGGGACGGTCAATTGGACTCCAGTTGAAAGTTCCTGCAGTCAGTTTCTGCGAGCGAAATTAAGCTTTTGTGCTTGAAGCGATACGGATTTCTCCGCCATTAGGCAGGGACGCTAGGTACTTCATTGTCCCCAAGGAGCTGGTCACGGGACAGAAAAATCCCTCTTGGCCGCAGCCGCAGCCGCGGCCGCAAGATGAGCAAACCGGCCCTGGGTTCAATACCCCCACCCCTGCTCGCTTCGATCTGGATGAGCATCGTACCGGCGTGCGGTCGTGTATCACTACTGCGTGGTGCACGTTAAAAACCCCAGGCTAGCAGTCGTACTGCACTGGCTAAATTGCTTATCTACAGTGGGTAACAATGTCGAAATGTTCTGGCAGACTAAACTCCTGCTGTATAAACAACTAACGACTAATTTGTTTGTTTGTTTTGTCGTAGTCCACTGACTTATGCCGAGGGCAAGGTGCCGGTGGATTGTTTAATATTTCCTGGTGTGGTGTGTATGCACCACGACTCAATAAAGAGCCGTTGGCGCTAGTTAGTTTCTACATCCAGAATTCGGGTATTTTTAAAGTCAATGCGGTGGTCATTGTCGTCGCAGTGTTCCGCAACAGCGCTACGCTGTCGGTCAAATTTGCGTACGTCATTCTTATATTGGAGGACTCTTTCTTTGAGGTTTTTCGTTTCATCAACGTATGAAGTGGAACACTCAGCACAGGGAATTTGGTACACAATGTTTCGTGCTTTTTCTCTTGGTGGGCGGTCGTTCGGACGAGGCATTAGGCGCCCAAGTGTCGAAACAGATTTGTGAGCCACCTGAACACCTTCTTTGGCCAGCGTACGGGCCAGAGTTTCGCTAGTTCCTTATATAAGGTATACAGACGCGGATGGTAAGGTGGGGCTGCGTACTATTTGTTGTTGCTCAAGACTGCGACCAAGACGACGGGCAACACGGCTGATGAAGCTGTTGGTGTACCCATTCATTTTGAGGTCGGCGATGACAGCCCTGTTCTTTACTTTCTTTATCTTTTTTCTGATGAGCAGATTTTCCGAGCTCTGGACAGCGGGGTCGCAACCACCGATGTCTTGCGACTCGTGGGGTGGTATGAGTTAAACCGAAGGTAACGTCCAGTGTGGGTCGGCTTCCTGTATACAGTAAATATCATATCATCACCTACTCGCTTGACAAGCACGTCCGGAAACTGGCAAGGTGCCGTCTTTTTCACGTTCTAATGTAAACTGGATGACCGGCTCGATGGAGTTTAGGTGTGCTGGAAAGTTGTCCACCTCTGATTTTTTTAGGATACAAAAGCAATCATCGACATAGCGTAACAACGCTTTGGGGATAGACGGGTCTGACTGCAGCGCCCTTTGTTCGATTTCTTCCATTGTCAGGTTTGCCATAGTAACTAAAACAGAAGCACCCATTGCGGTTCTATTGGTTTGGCTGAAGAACTCTCCTTGGAAACTGAAGTAGGTGCTGTGAAGGCGGAAATCAAGGAGGAAGCATATTTTATTCACGCTAAGGCAGATTCTTTCGTTCAAATCTTTCTGCTTTTCGACAGCGTTTCTGGTTGTGGCTACTGCCAGGGGCACTGGAACGCTTGTGAACAGTGAAATTACGTCGAATGACACTAGACTGTCCTCGGTGGTGACCTTGAGTTCCGAAACGAGCTCCACAAAATGACCGGCGTTTCGTACGTTAGTTGACGTTCTTCCGACGAGAGGGGAAAGGGTGCGATGGAGGTGGTTGGATAGTGCCCGAAGCGGTGACGTTGTAAAATCCACGATAGGCCGGACATTTGGCTTATGGACCTTCGGGAGTCCATAGAAACCAGGAACAGAGCCATTTCGGCATATGAGCTGTAGGTAAAAATTCTTTGATTCTGGATGATTTTTGAACATTTCAACCAAGAGTTTCTTCCGATTTGTCTGAACTTGTGTCGTGGAGTTCTTTTTGAGTTTTTGATAAGCCGATCTGTCGAGAAGATCCCTCACCTTTCGTTCGTAGTCTTCCCGATCTAGGACGACCGTCAAATTACCCCTGCTCAAAGGTAAAAGCACAATCTTTGTTTCATCTCTTAGCTGCCGTAGTGCTGTCGACTCTTCTCTTGATATGTTGTATTGTTGACGTAATGGCATTTTCGACAGAATGCTGACCGTTTTCTCTCGGACAACTTCCTGAGCGCTTGGGTCCAAATGCGTGATGCCGTTTTCTATTGTGGCGACAATCTTTGGTACGGGTGGATTTGTTGTGGTCACGTTGAAGCCGTGGCCTTTTGCCAAAACAGCCGTCTCGACCGCAGAGAGTTCCCTTGAGGAGAGGTTTGTGACGAACCTGGTAGTGTCGGCACTGTATCTTGCATCGCGTTTCTTTTTCAGCTTCAAGAGCTTCTCCTTCTGAGAATCCCGTCGTTTTTGTGCAGAAGTAGAAACGACGTTTTCGGTGAAAGCCTGAAGGGATGGAAAGATATCTAAGATACGGTGTTCAAGCTGCCGACGAATGAAGAACAAGTCTAGTGCTTTCCTCTTGAGGGTAGCTTGACACTCGTGAATACGGGCTTTAGCCAGACGGTGCTCTGCCTGGTCGAGGATCTTGTGTTCTTCACGTGTATGAACGAGGCGCTTGAGAAGACGGGCTTTCGACAGGCTTTCGTAAAATAGAAGTGAGTCCTGAACGTAGAGAACGTTGCCTGCAGTATTGCAAAACGCAAAGAATGCGTACTTTTTTGCTATTTTGTTTCTTTTCGTTACTTTTGTAGCGTCCGTGAGCAACGCAGGGAAGCCTAATGACGCGCATTTGAAAAGTGACCTCAAAGTACTTTATGTCGCTCGCCAGGGGCGCCTGCTCAAAACTTGAGAGCTACAGGCCTATAGCAGTCGCTGAAACAATTCGAGAAATTCAGCAGCGAATAGAATAGAATAGAATAGAATAGAATAGAATAGTTTATTTCAGACAGACATGTGTCATGCATGTGCCGGGGCGCTGCAGCAAAAGAAGGCAAAAAGCCCCTCGACGTAAATTGCATTCATTGACATTAACATCATCATTATCAACAATATCATCCAACGCACGTCTGACATTAACATATCACAACACTTTATAACACAATGAAAGGAAAACATACTGAAGGCACTATAATTGCAAAACCAGATATAAAAGTTAATTTTTTTTTTTGCAATAATCTAAGGTAGGCGATCAGCTTCTAGGAAATAAATTTGACTTTTTTTCTGAACGTGTGGATTGTTCTACATTGCTGTACTATTTGTACAATGCGTGGATGTTTATTTAGTAGGTTAAGAACTTGGTAATCTAGTTTTTGAGTTCCATAGTTAGTTCTAACGTTTGGTTTTGTATAATTGGTACGCTTGAGGTCGTATTTCGCAGGTTTATGAAGATGAGTATCAAAGAAATATTTCTCACCATGCTTGATCTGAACAAAAATTAATATCGCCAATTTATGTGAAAGGACATGTTGTATTGGAAATAACTTGTATTTTTGGAATGAGGGTGAGGTATGTTCGATGAAGCCTAAGTTGTCAATACTTGCTAAAGTTGAAGCCTGGGCGAGTTGGTATGACATATTTAAAAGCGCAAAAAACCACGTTGTTTTTTTGCGCTGTTTTAACCTTTTAAATATGTCAATACTTCTTGCAACCTTCTTTTGTAAAAAAAAAAATAGTTTTTCAGTGTTTGTTTTTGTTGTTTTGCCCCACACTAAAAGTCAATATTTTAACCGAGAATATACAAGAGGGTAGTACAGTTGTAGTTTGAGCCAGTTTGGAAGTAATTCCCTTAGTTTGCGCACCATTCCAATGGAACGTGAGATGTTACACCTTAGGTTATTTACACGATTTGTCAAACTTAAAAATTCCTCAAACCACCTCCTCAACTGGCTGACAGAAGGGCAGCCACGTGACTTGGAGCCGATTATATGCCGCCAATGTTTATTTTAGCCACGCGGTGTGGTTTCCAAAGAACAGGACATGCGGTCTCCACGTTTACCGTGGACATCGCAAAACTTGATGAGGAAATTCTTGGGATCGCATTGTGGACAACGCCAACAATGCGATCCTCACAACTTCGCCATCAAGTTTTGCGAAGGAGACCGAAAGAGAACGTCCGCTTTATCCTTGAAATTGCGCGGCGACAAAGAAGCTTATGGGTCAGTGGGGTTGCATAAGAGTATACTTGGGTCGCACTGGTACTAGTAAGCGTGTATAAAATGAGAAACATTTCTGTCCAATATTGTTGCAACAAAATGTTCAGTTGGGGTAGTTGGTTCATGACTGTATAGAAGCGCCGAAGGACAGGGACAAAGTAAAGAAGATCACGACAACAAAGAGCGCAGGTATTTCAAGAATCTCAACGGCATGGGCGTACGGCCCCCGCAAGCGAGGTTGCAGCGGTTATTCTTAACAAAGCCCGGATATTGCATTTAGATATGAAAATGCCAACGACCCGCACACTGAAGGGTACTTTGCGCGAACGTGTGAGCGATGATGGCCTCCTCGAGGGCCTCAGCTAGGAGAAGTCAAGTGCACCTTAAGGCCTGCCTCCGCATGGAATATGTAGTCAATATGCCACGCTCTTTGACAGCGAAGACAGCGTAGCGTCACTGAACGCTCGCGCCTGGCAATATGGACTTTTCGCAGAAAGTGTGGTAGAGCTTTGCGTTGCTAGCTGGAGTTTGTGCCTTCACTTAGAGTACGTACTGACAAGAATTATACTAGGCCGGTCATCCTGTTTTATCGGCTCCTCAGTGTCTAGGGCTTCTTAAACTACAAACTATCCGCGAGCCGTGGGGTCAAGCCAGTGCCGCACTCTGTATCGGTAGCCAGGCCGTAATGGCGCGATTACACTTGCGGATATGCGGCTGGATTTGCTCAGGCAGAAAGTGCATTTTGGAGCCGGATGGTAAAATCGACTCGTCGCTGGCGGAAAATCTGAATCAGTCCGAGACCCATGTCCAATTTTCGGCCAGCGAAGAGTCAATTTCACCACCGGCTCCAAATGCGCTTTCCGCCTGCGCGAATCCGCCCGCGAATCCGCAAGTGTAAACACGCCATAAAAGGGGTTTGTTACGCCCCATGTTCTTTACGAAAAGGCACTTCAGGGCCGTAGGGAGCTGGACCTTCAGCGTGTCCAACACACGGTGAAGCTTCCTGACACCAACCTGGAGGGCTTGCCCATCGGACATTTCTTCGGGTTCAGACACCTTCGCGAAGCAGCTTAACAGCACTGGGTCGTCATCACCCGCAGCATCATCTCCTTACCATCATTTATAAAGAGGGAAACAGCGCCAAAAGTACAAAGGACAAAGAACGAGGAACACACAAACCGAGCGCTGATTCACAACTGGTTTATTTCTGGTTTATTGTTTGCTGCTTCCCTCGTCATAACTATGCATAACCAACTCGCCCAAATTTCGACGGCCCTTACCAACACCCACGATCTCCATTTCAAGCATCGTCAGCACCTGTCTGCACCTGTACACCATGTCATTGCATCATCAATAGACACGGCGCCGCAGGCGTTTGGGGTATGGGATCTTTATTGCCACGACTCTCTACATGCCCACGCTGCCCGCAATCTGCAGTGCGTGATATACGAAAATACACTACTTCATTGCTGATCGGTGCTCCATTCGAGAAGGCCTCCAGTTTTTTTCCTTTTTAAGCCAACATGTTTAATTCGGTTTTCTTTTTTTTCTTCTTTTTTTACTTTTTACGACACAGGAGATTAAAAGACCATCAAAAATGAAGCTGGTATTCTGCTTCTTCTTCTTCTGCTTTTTAATAAAAAGAAAAGCGATGAAGTTGTTTAGGTGGTTAGGCTTCTGAGTGTGGCTACGTACAGCAGATCGGGGCATATGGAGGGAAAGCGCGCGTCGCAGAATCCTGGAATACTGGGCTGTCGGCTCCATCTATTTGCTTCTTCTTCTTCCACCCCTGCCCGTTTAAAAATCTGGATAAACATTCTACCGGCGTGAGGTCGTGTATCACTACTGTATTGTGCAAGTTAAAATCCCCTGCCTAGCAGTAATACTGCACTGGCTAAATTGCTTATTTACAGCGCGATCCAGTGTTGCGATCAGAGTGGCAGCTATTCCATTCTAATTTGTATATAAAAATAATAACTGTACTCCGTTTCACCTTATGTTATACCGCAGCGAAGGCTAGAAGCGCGAGCTCATAGCGTTGGCAGCTGCCTTTAATGCACGAGAGCTTGTACCGCCAAGATGCGCCCTAGAGTAAGGAGCTCGCGCTTGTAGCCTTTCCTGCGGTACATGATAAGGTGAAATAGAGTATAATTACGTAAATCTCAGTGTCCCCCTGCCATTGTGCAGGCGTTGGCAACCCACGATTCAGTTACAGCCTGTTCCAGCGTCAAATGACGCTGGAACAGGCTCTCGGTTTCGTTGGCCAACCGCAAGAGGGAGACACGGGAGCCGGTGAAACAGGGGGCGCGGCTGGTGCGGCAGCAGTAGGCAGCAGTAAAGCCCCTTCATGTTTCAAAAGTAGCGCAAGGTTCGTCGATGCATGAGGCACGTGCAACGAAGATCATGGCGGCACAGCGCAGCACTGAGCAAGATTTCAGACGCCATGAATTTCCCAGAAGTGGCGCGCGGCACGTGCCTCGAGCATTTCTACAACAATGAATGGCGCCACTTTTCCCAGGATAGAGGGGCTTTGGGGAGCAAGGGGGAACGGTGTGAACGTGATTGAGACGATAAAGCGGCGACTGAAGAACTGTAAAAGGAAATCCAGCGGGGGAGCGGGAGTTCCTCATTCCTAAGAACAATTAATGGCTATAACACATACGGAGATAATCCGCACTGTAGTTTCCGCCAGTTAAGAAGGGAATAGCCAACAGATCCAGATATACCACACATATGATCACGCATTCTCATTCGCACATACCATTAGACGTGAATGGCTTCTCGACGGTACCGCTCGCACCGACCGCACGGTAAACACCTTTCTGGGTTCGACGGCGTCGCCAACGTTCTTGGCTATCGACACCCAGCTTTGTGGGCGCTCGAAAGTGTTCGTCGCGTTAATTTCTTTGAGGAGGTTTTGGGTCGCCTGTCAATACCGCCCGATCAGGCCGAGTTCCACTCGCTCCGAGGAAGTCACACGAGGAAGCGCTACCATTGGGGAAAGGTTTAATCTGTACTCAAGTTCAGAGTCCGATGAAGAGGAGGGCCAAGGCTGTCTAGTGGTCCGGGTCTCCTGTTGGAGGCCTTGCTCGGCACCGGCTCTTTCGTCTGTCCTCGCCCACCACAAGCCTCGCCTTTTTCCACTTATTCTTTCTCTTTCTCCTACAAGGTTGAGGTCATCTTCAATGGTGAAGCGAACCCGTACGACGCGCGTAGCACTTTCATTAATTTGCCTCACCGCCGCCATTTTTCAAACTGGAGTAGTCTCACGCTCTCCCGTGAGCGACGAGAGCAACGAGAATGGCACGCAGGGGACCGCTACGTACGCTCGCAAAAATCGGTAGCGAGCGTACGTACGCATAGCTTGCTACAGTCGGTAAGTATGGCGCATGAACAGTATGGAGGACGCAGTGTTAACGCTAACGTAATTGGCTTGCGTTTGCTGCTATACGCAATACTAAAACTCTCTATTAATACTTACTAGTTTTTGTCGGTAGTGGCGTTTCCTATGTTTGTGAATGTCCGAGTGTTTTGTCAATTCATTTCCTGCAAGAGTCACGTATATACGCGGGTAAAAATTGGGAAATAGTAGGAGTCGAGATCGCGCGGGTACGTCGGAACACCGAGCTCTGGTTGTAGTGATAAGTGGCTAGACGCAAAGCTTGCTGCCTGTTCCCTACTGAATCTTCGAACGCCTTCGAACGCCGAACGCCGGCGTCCGGCGCTTGGCGTTCGCATTTGAACGCGTTCAAACAGCGAGTAGAGACGAAAGCAGCTAGTTTTGCGTCTACCCACTACTCATCCCATCGAGAGCACGGTGTTCCGACATCCCCGCGCTCGCTGACCTCCTACTCTCCCTCAATTTCTACCCGTATAGGACCGCCAGAGTGATTCTTACGCCGTAAAATGAGCCGAGGAAATTGGCGCCTGCACGTAGAAAGCTCAAAATTTTACCGTATGTTCATTGAGGTGGTCAGTTTTACCTTGGAAAATTACAAGGCGTGGTTCTCTCTCTGTAAAAAAATTAGACAAACAAACTTGCCAGGAGTCAATGGCGGAAGTGGTCGCAGACGATTGAGTCGACTATAAATGTAAATTGCGGGGCCATCTCCCGATAGGCGCAGCTAGAAAACAGAGTCGTCGTCTGCTCGCTACGCCGATCGGGAGATGGCGCCACAAGCTACATGCTCCACTAACTAGGTCATCTGCAAACTCGTCCGCCGTTGACTTTGAGAAGTTTGTTGGTTCAATTTTTTTTCTGGAAGTTTGCTAGACTGAAATTTCACGAGGTATAAAATCCACCATTGCAGTAGACGTTTGGTACACGATTTTGGGTTTTTATGTGCAGGTGTCGATTTTTTTCGAACCGGTTTACAGCGTAAGGTCTACTCTGGCATGCCTATATAGTCGACCTCTCTCTCGCAATATCATTCATTGGGCAACACGAGATGCAAAGAATAAGAAAAATGAGAAAATATATAATATTGTAACATTACGGGGTCTGTGTGCTTGTAGGACATATGAGCCCATCATATTAAAAAAAAAAAAAGGAAGGACCTACCAGGAAGCGGATGTTCACCCGAGGAACCTAACAGTAAGGGCGATGACAATTTGCGGCATCTGTGCATGGGCGCTGCCATTACTGAACTTCAGTTTTAGTTTCCTCCTATTCCGTTGGTTTATCTTCATCACATCAACATCAACCCCTCACCCTCACCCACAAGCTCTACTTCAATCATCATCCCCATTTCTCTTTCATGCGTACATCACCATTGCGTCATCATTAGAAGAGGCATTCCGGCCTTTATGGTATGGGCGATATGTCTTTCTGTTGTGTCGCGACTCTCCTGAGCTAAAATCAGTAAAAATATTATTACGAAAACAGTACACGTTATTGCCCTTCTACATTATACTCTGTCATTGTTCCCAAGATAGGCCTTTGTAAAGGCTTGTCAATGCCCACTTCAGAGGCTTGGCAGCTCGGTAAGACAAGAGAAGGTCAGTAATAGCGGCTGAATTCTGGCGCGTCTCCGACTGGTGTCTCTACCGCGTCCTAAAAATGTATGGCGAATTGCATTCAATTGTGTCACATACGTGAAGCGTTCTATTATCACAAACGTTTAGCGATACTCAATTTTCAGACGTCAGACGCCAACGTTCACGGCGCCCTTCATTAGATTGATTAACGGGTGGCGTGTGTAGACTTGACAGTTGTTCCTAGAATGAAGCGATTAAACCGCTAATCGGGCTCATACACCTGGCGATCTTCAGAGCCTTAATTTCCTACTCTCGAGCTGCGCTCCCTGAGTGCGAAACAGGTTGTCTAGCTCGTCCTCGCCTACCCCACTGGTCCCATGACCTTCCCGTTAGCCAATCAGCATCGAGCACCTCACTCCTCCTCTCCTACGCGTCCACCAATAAGTGTCGAGCCTCGCGGGCACGCTTTTATCCGGGCTTCACTTTTGAGCTCCACGAAATGCCGAACACCTATCCAAAGAATGTTTCACCTTAAAAGTGGTCCTTCGATTTCCGCCTGATGACGTCATAGAAGTGTCATGGTGCACCGGCCGCAATCCTGAAGGTGTCACAACAGTGGAGATGAATGTGGCAGACGCCTGTTCTGCTATAGGTCGCTCTGCAGCTTGACAGCCCACGGAAGCTTCGGAAGCTAGGGGTTGGGACACCGCGACGACACTGACAGTTGCGTTCTCTCGTGCTTTTTTCCAAGACTTCTGTGCCCGCCGTCACTGATAGCGACCTCCGACAGCATGATATTTCTGCTTTAATGACGTCTTTTGTTGCCACTTCGGAACCACTTTCGATTCATGGATGAAATAGGTCGCCAAACACACACCAGTCTAAGACCCGGTCAAGTCAGCGTAGTGAAGCGTCTATATCTTAGTCTAACCACGAGTGATTAGGCTTTTTCGTTGCTCGTTTCTTTACTGCCCGTCCTAAAATTAGATAGCGGCACTTATAACAGGGAAACGGTAGTTCATTTTCTGTCGAGAAAGGTGCCAGTCTCCGCAAACTTGGGAGGCGATAAGCGCCAACAGCTCGTCGTTCTGAGCGGCGCTCACTTCCGCCTCTCGTTCTGTACGTCTGTTAGTACCAAGACCCTCCAGAGGCTCAATTAGTTCGCACAGCATTAAAGCCTAAAGATATAGGCCACGCTAATCCTCCGGGACACGTCCTCGGTCTTAATTCCCCGAGCGATGCAGAGGTAACAACCCGGCTCCAATTAGCGAGGTTGTGGGTTCCTCATCAAATGATCTTGCTTGAACAGCTCATGAGACTGCTGAGCCGTTGATAGGAAAAGGCCACGTCCTCTCGACTCAGAAAGCACGGATACAATTTTCGATCTAAACCAAGTGCGGCTGTGATAGTTTGTTTTGAAATTTAGAGATTTTGCTGTTTGACCAATCTCATTTGGACAGTTTCGGGACCAGACAAGTTTCGAAAAAGTTAATTCTTTCAGAGCCGTGGCAACGTAGTTTATAATCAGGTGGTGTCGTGGCAACGCAAGTCATGGGAGCCTGCAGAATTCAAAGGATGTCAGATTTGGTGTACTTAGTTAGGCGTCAAGAGCACAAAGTATTTTGACTTTACGGGTGTAGCGTGACTCAATGTGATTTGCCCGTAATTCCAATGCAGCATAAGCTTTTGCACCTTGCCCCACGTTTTCCGGTTTGCGGTGTGGGGCATGCCATTCCCTCATAAGTAGCTTAAAATTAGGGAGCTTTAAAATAGGAGGCCCCAACACTTTGGGTTGCCCGAGGAGCTTGGGGCATCACACTGCTCGTGTACAAAACGTTTGCGCCTGCGCAGTTTCACGCACCGACCTCCACGAGGAACCCAAGTCATTGGGGATCCCTATTCTAAAATTCTTTGTCGCCGAGCAAGCGTGGACAAGGTGCGCTGCGAAAAAGCGGCGACTTTCGCCCGGTGGTGTTCGCTCTGCACGTCACGTCAAAGAAGTCGCCCTGGAGCCTCACGCAACGTGAGAGTGCTGCCAGAAAAAAATTCGTCAATTATTCGCCGCACGTTCTCTTCATGGAGTCTAGGCCGTCAACGTCCTTTATTTGCTTGAAAACTCTAAATTCTAATTCTAAACCTTCAAGCAGGTGATCCCCAGGGTTTACCTGGGCGCACCTCTGAACAACTACCGCGATATCGGAGAACTTTGGAAGACCGAAACTGGGAAGATGAGTGTCAAAGCCACGAAGTGGGGAGATCAGGATTTTTCTATTTTTGCAAGGACCACAATGTGTAATATTTTTTTATAAAAATATTTCGTACCTATTGCAAGTTCTGCACAGTTCTCGTAGTCATTTGCAGCGCATGCATCGAGTGTTTGCTGTATTCATATGGTACTCTACATGGGAAAGGACTAGAGGCTATAATCTTTTTCGTCGAGTGAAGTCCTTCGGTCTTAGTCTGTCCCACTTGTTTATCAGGCAGCTGGTCTCACATTTTCTTTTTTTACGAGACCAGACTGATCCTTTCCTACGAACTGTGATTCAGTTACGACTGTATAGAATGATTCATTATTTTATGGTTTCTTCAAGCAGTGGATACAATGGCAACCTAAACGGTTTTCAAAGAGAGATTCTTCTTTAATATAAATATTTAAGAGTTCGTTTCTTAATTGGGTACATGTGTTCGGTCACACGGACGCGTTTGACGCGAGATCTTGTTGATACTTTATTCCCTGTCCCACTGTAGCATGCTTTGTGCCATGAAGACTGGCATCAAAATGTACTCAGTCGAGTCAACAGAATGTACATTCTGTTGACTCGACTGAGTACATTTTGATGCCAGTCTTCGACCTTTTTTTTTTTTTAAGCTGCATTCTGATACCCTGGCAGTTAAATCATGGTTGGCTCACAAGGAGATATTTGTTACATGGGGTGAGAACTGTCTTTTGTGTAAAAAGCCAAAAACCGTGGAGCATGTGTTCCTAGGTTGCTGAGATGCCATTCTGTTTTGGGACGTGCTCTAGCACACGTTCAAAAAAGACCTGCCGGTCACGGCTCATAGAATCCGGTATCTATCAGTGGAGGATGGTTCTTTCTCGTATGACCTGGTCCTGCTATTACGTCTGCATGCCATCTGGAGTAGTAGGATCGTGGTACGTAACGCGCACTTAGACATTCGCTCAGTACACAGTTATTTTATTGAAAATGTACATATTCTAACAGCTCTCTGCCGGAAACCCTATCCTGAAGCGGAATGGCTGACGGCTTTTGAGAAGCTGTCAGGAATGAAACAATTTTGATCATCAGTCAAAAATCAGTAGAAAGTAATATAAGCCCCTATAACAAAATTCATCTGAGACAATTAATTATAAAGAGTTGTGATTGAGTGCAGTTTACTGTGATTGTAAAACATCGTCAATACAAAAAGTGAAAAAAAGTGCCTGCGTGGCCTAGTGGGTAGCGTGTCTGGCTCGCAACGAAGGGTCGTGGGTTTGATCCCGCTCCGCCTAAAATTCTGCGACTTTTTTTTTTGAAGACAAGCGAATTGTTTAACGACTAATCAGAATTTTTTGTACCACCAACGCCGACACCGCCGCAGAACCGACGCCGGCTTTTTTTGCACAAGGAGCTCCGTAAAGCTCCCGCTTTAAAAGAAACTCAGAAGGATGCCAACTAGTGTAAAGACAAAAACAGAGCGATGGTGTTTTGTGCCGGGGTTACAACACATGCAAAGAGAAACATTCCTTGCTTCGGGACGCCAAGCGGCGCCTCTCTGCTTGCGAAATTGAAACGTACGATTCCAAGAAAAAAAAAAAAAAGATTCTTCTGCGTCACGCGATGGCATATTTTTCTGAAGGAAGAATAAAACAAAAATCTTGCGCAGAGACGAAAACGGAAGTAAAAGAAGAATCTGTGACTTCTTGACTTACGTGAGATGTCGGAGAAAACGAATTTCTCTGAATTGCTCTTCAATAAGGACAGCAGTTATTGCTTCATTTATCTTCTCAGTCTTGGTGTTTATTTTCATACAATACATACTCACTACATGAAATCAATTCAGATGTTTTCCTGGTGTATAAAATCTGCATTAGAATCCAAAAGTCACGAAAAGCTGCTTAGGGCCCCGACACTAAAGTGAAGAAAAAAGCATCGCATATAATTTCATACTCAAAATCCGCTTTCTCAAAGCTGGCTTTGCAAGGTGGGATAGCCAATTATTCCTCGATAACAGCAAAAGCGCGAGACTACGTAAGTGACAGATCGCTCCGAAACGGCATTTTCACTTTAAATATAAGCTTCTGCCGCTCGCGCAAATAACGCTTTTTCACTGGGTTCTGCGATAGGATGAGGCTTATTCTTTCGCACAACCGAGCAGAAAGAAACAAACAAAAAATACGACCATTTTCACGCCGAAAAAAGCATCTCTGCTGCGACCGCCAGGCCTCTGTCAGCCGGCGGACGGCCGCGGCTCTGGCCCACAGCGCCCTCACCGGCGTGCTCGCACATCGCGACACTCTCACGGCCGCCGGAAGACGCACCTCCCTATTCAAGTACACCCTATCAATGCCAGGGCTGCGTGCTGAACATCCTGGCCATTTTCACCCTCTTACCGAAGCGAGTGACTGTCACACCTCCCCTTCTAGCCCACCATACAGGAGGGCTTGAAACATGTTTATTTTATTTTTTTTTAACAGCGCGCCCGGGTGATACCAACGACCGCGGGGCGCGCGCTTAGAAGCACGCTTCAAGGTGCGGTACGCGGAACACGGGGACGGTTTGCTTAAAGGGACCATAAAATACATCTCCGGCACGGATAAATTGGGATTTTACTATTCGCATATCGTTTAGGGCGCCGAAATAAAACTAGTGCACGAGCGAAAACCTAAAACCTGCTTTTCGGTACGAAAATTTTAAAATACAGGGGACTATTTCGTACTCCCTTTCCTTCGAAAGCTCCCCGACTTTTCACTGGGATGCGTCCGCGGTGCCTCAAGCACGTCAGCCGAACCCAGCTCACGCGTTGGACATGAGCACTGTCCAACTCGGACGTATGCGCTCGTCAATACTCCATCTGTCGACGAATATTTGAATTTACGTTCGTGGCCAATGAATGCCGTGACGGCCCTTATCATCAGTGGAGAGTGACAAGTTCCATGGTGTGCTTAAAAAGCCTGGTGGAGCTTGGATTCATTGCCTCCGGTACCTAAGCACGTCACGACCACGTGATGTCTCATTTCGATTTTGAATTGAGGATTAAAGCTAAGAGGAGGAAGTTGAAAATCATTTCATGGTGCCTTTAAAGTTTCCAATAGTTGATTACTGAAGCTTTGTGCGTCCTTCTGTTCGACCACGTCAGGCCGTTTGGCGGTAAGCTGTGATAGGTGCAGGTGCTTCCACACATTTCCTGACTCAAGTACACAAGTATCCTGGGCGGATTCAGGGACCAAAAAGCAAAGGAATATTTCGGAAGCCTTTAAAATAAAATCTCTGGGGGAGAGTTGCATATGTCATCCTTTCCTTGCATGAGCAAATGCTAGCTGAGCTACGTTTTTCTTTTTTTTTTCTTTAGCCTTTTTACGCTGCCGTATATATTAAATTAGAATTCATGAAGAGGCGTTTTCTCGGTAGTGTTGAATTTTGAAGCCGAGATGAATTTTTCCGCGCATTTGCAAAAGGACAAAGAAATGGGGGAGACAACCTTTTTTTTTTTTTTACAGCGCTTCTTTGTGGTGTTTGTTCTCTGCTTTGTCCTCGTCTTTCGCGCGCTTTTTTTTTTTTACCAGAATCAATACTTTCCAACCAGCCCACTTTTATACCCTTCTAAAGGAACCTAGCGTGCTAGACAAATCGCTGCCCTAAGTTCGTCCTCGCTTTGATGATTCAAGTTCGATTTCGCGCGCAGCAAGAGGATGGATAGGCTCAGCTATAAAAATTAATCACATTCATGTACTTTAAAAGCGCTGTGTAAAGTTTCTTTCTTTTTTTTTCTTGGGATGATTTTGTTTAGAGCAAGATTGAAAGAAAACGACAGGCAAGGCTTATGTCTGCTGAGCGGAATCGGTTGGAAATCTACTCGTCGTCACATTAAGATAAAAAGGAAGTTTTTCGCATTCATGCGCTACGCGAAGTAGTTTCAAAAAGGATTGGTTGGCGTCCGAAAAAAGGATGTTTTTGGACTTTGAGACGTGTACGTCTTGATTAAATAACATAAAGCTAATTTAAGATCCACCAACGTATATCTTAATTCGACACATATAGGGGGAAATTAGTAATGCTCCGCGAGGAGCCGAACTTTTTTCACTATACACCTTTTCCACAAGAAGGGGTGTCGCTAACCTTTGCTCGAGGTTCGACTGGTTTCGGCGAACCTTCAACCTATTAGCTAAGTTCGACTACGTTCGACATATGGACAGCGTTGCTCGACTTCAACACAAAAAGGTTTCAAGTTTTGAGAAACAATTAATTTTTAATGTTGTTTACTTTATGCGTTATAAAATTATGACCAATTTCAAATGTATCAACGCTTAATTTTTTCGTTAATTTATTAATGTGAAACAGTGAAAAAATATACCAAACAAATATCGCAATTTTTCTCCCCCAGATAATGGGAGCTCGCTTTTTTTTTTTTTAATTTGTGGGCACGCGTTTAGAAGATGAACTTCTGTCAAACTTTGCATTAGAACTTCGAAAACGTCGAAACTGGCCGACCGGCAGTTTCGCGACGTCCATCCACCTGGTGCGCACGGTGACAAAACTTCAATTAAAAAATGTTTAAAACAATGCGCATAGAAGCGGTATTAGCTAGAAAAAATACCGGATGTTTCAGCGAAGGCTTTTAAAAATCCCTAAAAAAAAGGTTGGCTGAAAAAAGAAACGCTTTCGGGAACGAATTGCCAGACACGGCTGACGTCGAGGATTGTAAGAAAATACATACTGATTACTTAAATAATTAACTAAAATTTACTAACTTTCAATTAGTGATAAACATATATGCTTCCAGTATATCAACTCATTGTAGAAAGATACGAGGCAAAGACAGCATTTTACGGCGATTACAAAAAAACAAACAAAACCCGCTGAAGTTTGAATGCGTTTCTAGGTTTAGTCTTCCTATCGGAGAGAATATTTGCGCCAGCGGTCCTGCTCCACGGTGACCGACGTGCAAAGCCACCACCCTGCCTCCCTCGTAAAACGGAGAAAAGATGCGGCGCATGTGTGTTGCGCGCCTCGGCCACTGTGGAGCAGGACCAGCTGGCGCCACGCTGCGCTCCACTAAGAAACCTGAACCTAAAAACGCGTCCAAATTAAGTTTTTTTTTTTTAAAGAATACCATAAAATGTTGCTTTTTCGTTTATATTTCTAAACTGAGTTGATTTAGTGGTTTCCGATTATGCTTAGCAAGTTTCTCATTGAAACCATGCGCTTATTTTCACAGATTAAAAATATAATCAGCAAATTTTAGTTAATAGTTCAGGTAATTAATATCTTCTTTTTTTTTAATTCCTGGCATCCAGCTGACGGTTTGTTACCGAAGGGAGTTCTTTTTTTTTCATCCACCCTATTGTTAAGGATTTGTTTGTTTTTTTTAACTTTTTCTGAAACACCCTGTACAGAGCCGTATATTGGGAGAGTTTGGCCAATGGGCGGAGCAAAGGCCACCGCCAGCGCCGAATATACAGCCCGCGGTTAGGGCGTAAACTAAAAGTGAGACACAGCGTCGACTAATCAGCAGAACGCGACGTCAGAATATTGCAAACGACATTTAAAGCTTGAAATAGAAGCGTTCAATCCCGTCGTCTCGATGACAATGGAGTCAATAGCGAATCAGCAGCAATGATCGAAACTACGCAGTTGGCTCTGGTTTGGAGCGCACGTTCGTTTATTTTACCGTTGAATATGTACGTGACGAAAACCTCACATGCGCCAGGTTTTCACTTACCAAGAGTTACACCTTTTTGCTCCAGCGACGCTAAAACGGCTTAACTTAGTCGAGTCCCATCTTCAGAGCTCACGACCACCGCTATAGGGACTGTTTCGCGACATGTAGTTGACCACGTGATGCTCGCCTATTCAAACCAATGAATGGTCAAACTCTCCCAATACACGTCTCTGACCCTGTATAGATACCGTTTTCGTGTTACGGTTGCCATGCTGAAATATAGCGTAGTTTGGTTGGGCGTCAAAAAAATAAAGTAAATTATTTAAGCTTAACTACAATAAGAAAGTATCGCAAAACAAAATGACTATTGGCACGAACTCCTTGGATTCTAGCGCCTTCCAATCGGCAAATAAAGTTATTTTCTCTTTTGCCCCAACTTTTCTCAGTTAATTTTCAACGTGGCAACCCTCGCAAAAAAAAAAAAAGGGAACGGTTAATAGAGTTAGTGTAATGAAAGCTATGAACACTAGCGCCGTCTTCCCACTGGCAAATAAATACATCCGCCATTTTGCCTGTTCCCGACTACACATTAGAAATAAGCGTAGCGAGACGTTTATAGCTTTGCGTTGTCCGTCCCGGGTTTACCCCCCGCTCCTGGGCTAAACCATGTGACTGCTTATACACGGCCATTCTTGTGCGAGTTTTTTTGCTTGCAAACTTAACAGGCCTTGTCGGGGTAATAAAGAACTTTGCAAATCAAACTGTGACCGCCTCTTCCCCCCGCTTTTTTTTTAATTTTCTTTCTGTAGACCAGTGTCTGCTTTGTTCTGTGGGCGCCGCCATGTTTGTTTATGCTGACACCATGACACAGAAGGGGGCTGCTCAATTTGCAAAGACTCCGTTCTCTTTTAAAACCCATCGCGCGTGTCGTAGTCTGATAACGTCAGAAATGCATAGTCTCGAAGCTCCAAGAGAACCACCGATGCCAAGAATGCCGTAAAAAAAGCAAAAATCTTGTTTTATGCGCAGTACCTCTCTTCGCACGAGCCTGCGTCTGAGAATATTATTTCCCATTTCTATCGTTGCTACCTATGGACACTAAGAGCTTAAAAAGCGCACGGCGTGGTGCGCGTCGCGTACAGCCTACTATCGATCCTCAGCCAATGAAATTGCGGTATTGGCAGATAAGAAGGCTGAAGAACCAATCAGGAAGCTAGAAGCCCAAACATAATATGCCACACTCTGCCTGTCTCGGGCGGTCGGTGACTATTAGCGCCGTGATGCATCGGTGGCGCCCTCTTATGGTTTGCGTACGTGACATAACACGACCAGAATTTGCCCTGCCGTGATTGGTGGGATTTGCCTAGCCATGAACCGGCGATATTGGGCAGGCATTATCGGTGTACGGAAGTTACGATCTGCCCAATCGCGAATGCCGACCACAGCGCCTTTGGTCGCGTACGTCGCTATAGACGCTTTACACACGCGCCAGATTGAGCCGCCATAGCCGCCCTTCTCTTGTCTTACCGAGATGCCGAGCCCATGAAGCGGGCGTTGACGAGTCTTCACAACGGCCTATGCTGGGGGGAAGGACACAGTAACACTTAAAATGGCAATAACCTGTCCTGCTGTGGAAATGATCAAGTCAAGCGAACGGAATAAGAGGGAACAAAAACTGAAGGCCAGTTATGGCGGCGCCCATGCACAGCTGCTGTAAAGCGTCTATAATAGCTATAATAGCTACGCCATGCATGACCACCGAGAAACGGTGGCCATTGAATGCTGCTTCGAGAATTCATACACACTGCGCGACAGTGTGAGCGCCAACCCGACTTCGAAGCTTTGTCAAATTTTACTTTTGAAGGGCGGGGGATTGGTGGCCAAAGTTTGTTAACGGACCACAGCTCGGAGCGCCGTGGAGCGAAAGCTCGCGCTTCAGAACCCAGGGATCCTGGGTTCGATCCCCACCCCTGCCCGTTTTGATCTGGATGAGCATCGTACCGGCATGCGGTCGTGTATCACTACTGCCTGGTGCACGTTAAAAAGACCCGAACTACCGGTTGTGCCGCACTGGCTAAATGCCTCCTCTACAGCTGAGACACCAGACAGTCATTCAGGCGGACTACCTTTCAGAGGTTTAAACATACACACAATTACATATTTTTTTTTTTTTTTAAGGGTACTCGCGGTCTTCAATATTTACCACGTAGGTTCGTACGCCTACCGAGCACTTTTCATCGCTATAGCAGTTTTGAGGACGGTCATTCATTACTTAGAAAACAAAAAGAAACAAAAAAAACATACAGCGATTGAGTTTTTTGCACTATCAGTGTCTCTGGGTATACATATACGCAAGTAGCACATACTCCTGTGGAACGAAAACGCGTAGTATAAATAAGTGGGACAGCCAAGAGGGGAACTCAGCCCAGCCCACTATGAAACCGGCCCGGGTGGGGAATCAGACCCAATTATACCGGAGTTACGGATATTCATATTTTCCATTTTTCACATTTCAAGAACGTGAAGACCGAAGCAAGTAATCCCACGGACAGGCTTCCACGAGCTCGCATTGCACCTCCCGTGTGGCGGCGACCGAGGTATGCACACGCGTCGACTTCCCGGTGATCCTTCACCGCGCGAGGGAGCCGACACGTACACTCTGGCGAGAGAATGCGACCATGTTCCTCTGTCGAAAAGCGGTCGCCATAGTAACGGACGCGCCTGCTCGATAAAGCGCCGACAGGGCGAGCTCGGATGGAAGGAGTGCGCAGAGTTCTCCAGCTGCGGGAGGTTCGCCTTCTCGTTTTCGGGGATGGATGGAAAGTAGAGTTATTACAATAAACGTTAGAGGTCCAAGTGGCTCTAGTGTGTCGTTGCATTTTGAAGCAGACAGCAAGCAGTCAGAAATTGACTTCCGGGAATGCATTTCTATGGGAAAAAGCGAGTGCATTTTCTCTCTGCGCTCGATTATAAGAGCAAATATCACGAATAATTTGTACGTACTAGGCACATTGGAACATTTCTCAGTCACGTAGAAGAAATAATTGATTAGTTACAACAATTTTATTTGAAATTTATGGCATGAAAAACGGTGCTAAAACCGCTTTGTACGTGTATTTATGTGCACTGTCGGACACTGTTAGTGCGAACACGGCGTCGACGCTTTCCAGCGTGGAGGATATACGTGCCAAACGAACGAAGGACATGTGGAAAACCAGAAGAGACGGCAAGAACTACGCAGTAACACTGGATAAGTAACTCCTTGTGCATGCAGACGATCAAAATAAATTGAAAGCCACGTAATATAGTCCGATTTGCAATAAATAAGTACTGCTTTATTCTTTTTGCTCATGAATATGTGCGAAGATGCTTGTTCTGGGTTCAAATCATCACCCGCACGCTCCAAATCTTTGCAAATAGGGAGAAACGAGAGAGCAGGTGCCCGATAAAACTGCCTGACATAAGTAATAATAAACAGACCCACCTTTCGTAGCTCACGTGCTTAATTTTTTTGCGTTCGAATGTTTTTTTAACCGATCGTAAAGATGCACGACGGACTCATTTTCATCCAATGACAGGACGGGCATATTAGCAATATATAAGCACCACCAAAATGCTGGCGAGCCTCGAACACACTCTACATTCCTTTCGATCGTTAGTTTGCTTAGAATAGTCGCTCGTTTTTACATACCTTCCATGCAACAGAGGTTTGGGCCTGAAATAGAGCAAAGTTTAACATCGTTCAGTTTTTAAAGAAAAATGCTTTAACTAAAGCAATTACACTTTCACAATACCAATAAAGGTACATACTATCCGGTACACCCGAAAAAACAAATGTTATTCATGTAATTTTCCTGCGAAGAGACAACATTCACGCGCGTTTTCCCCTAGGAATACACAGGGAGGCTGGAAATGTACAGTGCAGGCTGTCTGCTTCAATTTGACACCGGAAGTCCCGTAGACACTAGCGCCAGCTGAGCCTATGGAAGGGTGCGAGACGAGACCGAGAAATGACCTCGCTCGGCGCGAAATTGCGTTAACTACGCCGATGGGCCTTGCACCGTTTGGCCCTCGAGCGTCCCGGCTAGCATTTAGGAGGCCGGAGCCTAGCTGTAACTCTCAAGTTTGGAGCAGTACCCCGGTGAGCAAAATCGGGTTAGTGTTAGGTTGCGTTTCGGCCATGAGTCACCAAGCTCCCCCACGTTGATATAAATATTTGAAATAAAACAGCAAGACAAAGGAGCTGGAGAGAAATTATTACAGCGTTTTGACAGCTAGAGCGTTGAAGGCGAGAGATTTTAAATGACCACTGACAATTTCAAAGTCGATTTTTTTTACCGTCTCAAACGTTTCGGAAGCGGGCGGCAAAACACCGACAGAAAAGTAAACGCAAAAAAAAAGTATTTTTGGCGCGCCGAAGAGCCGTCAAAGTGCGCGTCCACCTCCCCCAATTTGAGCTCCTCTTCACTTTTCCTTTTTTTGTGACGTAATTTGCGAAGACATTTCTGAAAGCGTTAAAAGTTGTCACAAGTTGCATGTCTGTAATAATTATTATTGTCATTCCTAAAATATTTATACACTTAATCTGGCGTCATGCAGGAAAGTTCCCTGAACGCCGGCACGTTTCAGATGATATCGGAGTCCAATTCGCAACGATTCGAATACATTGAGGTTTTTCTCACAGTCCTCTTCAACAAAGTGCCGAGAACAGATCAGGGTCTATGGGACCGGACCCAGCAGCTGTTCTTCGGAGATTGCAGCCAACCACGCATTTTGTTATACTTTATCTTTTGGAAAACTTATGTGGCACGGCACTTCTAGATTTGGTAGTACATAGGCAGAACTTCACGCAGCACATTTGCGACATCGTCCCTCACCTCGCTGACCAAGGTCTGCTACACGTCGTTTACTTACTTACCGTTTTAAAAATAGTTTTAAACCAAATGACACTGCTAAAATAAAACAAGAGCTGAAAAGTGACGCGTTGTCTGCACACGAAGAAAGGTCTCGCAAAATGCTCTCGCGGTTGGCCGGGTAGCACATGCGCGTGCCCATGAACGCTGAGAGGGAAAGAAAGAAATTAAACAACACTTCCTGTTTGAAGACATCCAGAAAGGCAAGGAGTGCACCATTTCGCTAACTATACGTACTAAATTGGGGCGGGCGTTTTGGAATAGGACTGCTGCGTTGCCCAGACGGCGCTGTGAAAAAAGACTCATTTTGGATAGTACCATAGCCTCCTCCATACTCACAAAGCCTGGCAGGGCAGTTCGACGACGGAGCCATGGAGTGCCTGTCGCAGATTTGGAGCGCGAGGATCTGGTAGCAAAGAGCATTTCTCGGGGAACCTGAACGTCAGCGCACAGCTTTTGAAGCGGCAAGGACCCCAAACATGGTTTTCGAACCCGACGAGAAAAGAAGCAGTGGAGCGAGGAACCCGAGGAGCACGAGCGAACATTCCATCGTTCGGGAGAAGTGTGTTCCGGCATCTCGCCGCAGCGGAGCGCCCGTCACGTGGCTCTCCTCTCATCCGTTGTCTGCCGCTCTACCTTTCCATTTCGGCGGCCGCTTCTCGTGGCGATCTGCCAGGCTTTGTCAGTATACAGGAGGCTATGGTAGTACAAACGTAGGCGTCTCAATGTGTCACACGACTAAAAGCGTGTCCTGCTTAGGTGGGGAACGCCATCACGTGGAAAATACCAAGAAACAGCAAAGTTGGAACGTTGTCGTATCACAGGTCAAAGATAAGACCCATGAGCGTAATTCACGGCGGCGTAAGTCAAAAGACGCCGTATCACGCGTGGCAAAAAAAAAAAAAAGGGAAGAGGAAACAAATGAAAGAGAAGCGTCGCGACGCCAGATATTATGACGTCACCACAAAAAAGATAAAAGACGAGTACCCTAGCGCTAGTGGCATGAATCCCAGACTTTCGATTGTTCTACGTCGTGGGACCTAGCCGATTTTTGATGTCAAAAAGTATCTTTTTTGTTCTTCAGCACTACAAAAATAATGCTCAGTAGGTGCGTCACAAGTATTGCGAGGCGAAATCAGGTGGGCTTGCACTACCCAAAGAGAGGAAGTCAGTTTGTTCAAAGCTTCAGCGCAAAAGGCATATCAAGCTTTCTGAAAATAGTTTTTTTGTTCCTCTTCAAAAGCGCAGTTCTCAAGCTGACGAAAATAATCTCTGGAAAAGGGGGGGGGGGGGGGGGAAGGGGGACAAAGGACAAACACAAAACTCCAAACACAGCTAGGTGACTGGTGCGCGACCGAAAAAATACCTCTGGTCCTATTATCGAACCAAGGACCTCTCCATTTCCAGTGGAGCTGAAAATGGAGAGGTCCCTGGTTCGATGCCAGGACCAGCCGGATTTTTCGAATGACGAAAATAAACCCTGGAGAAGGGGAACAAGAGGGTCGCGCACCAGTCACCTATACTCTGTTTGGAGATTTGAGTTTGTCTTTTGTCCCCTTTGTTCCCCTTCTCCGGGGATTATTTTCGTCATTCTTGTCCAGCTCGCTTGTACGTTTGCGATTAATTGCCTTATAATTGTTCTCAAGCTGTTTGTTTTGTTTTTGTGTTCTTTAAATGTGTGCTTTGCTCTGATTCAGTGTTACGCTTTTTTGCCCCCCCCCCCCCCCCTAAATAACCTTTGCTCCCTTCGACCTGAAAACTACAGCCTTTATTTTATCACTGTTAATAATGAAAGAATTTAAAGCTGTCTACACATTAAGTTTTTCAAGAAATAAATTACCTGTTTCCATGATTTCAGAAACGTCTGATACTGAAAAAGATATGGAGATGTCATCTGCATAAATAATCATGTTCGCTTTACTATCAATGTTTGTTATGTCATTTATAGAAATATTAAAAATAAGGGGTTCTAAAATACTGCCTTGTGGACGCCTGCATTTTTTTTTTTTCTGGAGTCAGAGCGGTATTTTTTTATACTGACACTTTGATGACGGAATTTCATGTAGCTCTCAGATAGTTTTAGGGCAATACCCCTTATGCCGTAAAGCTGTAATTTTTGTAGCCAGGTCTAGTAATTTAAACGATCAAAAGCATTTCAAAAATCTATAAAGATTCTTATGTAAGGAGCTTAATTTCAATATTCTCCAGAATTATCGCTTTTTCAGCGAGCAGGCCTAACTCGCTCGAACATCCTTTGCGAAATCCATATGGGTGGAAATTAAAAATGGAGTGTTTTTCGAAAAAGAATGTATAGTCGTTTATGAATGACTTTTTCCAGCCCTTTTGAAAAAAATTGGCAATGCTGAGACGGGCCTGTAATTACCAAGATTATTTCTATTACCCGCTTTAAAAATTACTGAAACCTTGGCCTCCTGCATTTACTTGGAAAAACGGCATTTTGAAGTGAGAGGTTAAATATACGAGCCAAAATAGAAGCAACAGACTCGATGACATATTCAACTGGCTTTATTTCTATGTCAACGCTTTTACTGTTTTTCAAACACTTATAAATTGAAATGACTTCCTCCTCATCAGTTGGGAACAAAAATCGGCTGTCTGGAATACCATTAATACATCTTGAAGCTTCAACTGAGTGAACACTATTTAATAAATCAACAAAATTATCATTAAACGCGTTTGCAAGGGCTTTGTCCTTTCTTAATTTCACCATCTACTGGAAATTTAGCGATTTCTTCCACTGTAGGGCCTTCATGCAGTACCGAGTTCAATTTTCTACACAAAATGTCCGTTCTGGTCGGATTTTCAAACACCGAGTTTATAGTACAGGGTGTCACAAAAGAAAATTTACACGATCTTTTTTACCGCAAAAATAAACTAGGCATCGCCGAACGCTCATTCTCGGCCCAAATGTAGCGCTAGAGGTCACAACCAGATGCGAAAGTTTCAGCCCGATCTGATTACTTAATCAAAAGTTATAAGTGATTTTCTGAAAATTTCAATGGGAAAATGGCGGCCGACGGAGTTTTCGAACGCATGGGGCTCTATGGCACCAGAAACCGAAAATGGGCAAAAGTGGGCTCCATTTTCCCATTGAAATTTTCAGAAAATCACTTATAACTTTTGATTAAGTTATTGGATCGGGCTGAAACTTTGGCATCTGGTTGTGACCTTTAGCGTTACCTTTGGGCGGAGAATGAGCGTTCGGCGATGCCTAGTTTATTTTTGCGGTAAAAAAGACCGTGTAAATTTTCTTTTGTGACACCCTGTAGATCCGTATTTGCTCGTCGTAGCTCACTTGTTATCTTATTTCTTTGTTTATTAAAACTTGACAAAACAGCTAGATCTTTGGTGCGCATAAATCTCCTATCAAGAAGATCTCTTTTTTTGGTTATTTTAATATATCTGAGGCTACCTATGGTTTTCTACACTTCTTGGGAGCTATATCCCTTCTGTAGTTAAATATCCCAATATTAGTATCGAAAAAAGTTTTGAGAAAGCCTCATGACGGGGTGACGAGAGAGATAACAGGGCTCTCCCGCTAAACTCGGCCACTCTCGTGTGGACTGAGAGGCACCGCTCATTCACAATTGGTCCTCTCCTCCGCCTTCATCTACTTTTACAACGCCTACACACACACACTACGACGCATCGATGTCCGCGCGTCGTTTTATTTCCCGGAGGCAAACGTGCGCTTCGCCAGTCCCCCTGAAGGCAGACGTTGCTATTTCGAGTGCGCTCGTCTTGTGCACGGTCGCCGATTCTGAAGCCAATATTAAAATGAAAGCCGGCTTGGAACTGTAGCGATTCACCTGTATACTTGTTTGTACAAACTGTAACCTGTATCTCTATAAAAACAGCAAAAACAAAAACGCACGCACTTTTTTTATGCTCGAGTACACCCGAAACGCCAGACTTGTTTTTCAATTGGGTTTAAAGGTTGCTGCATTTACTTGGTAGGATATACAGGTTGATTCGATTGTGGATTGTGATAGGAACAGCTGCAGACGATAAGTTTCTAGATTACATTCAAAGAGATATGCGAAGATATTTTTTACTTTGCCCTAATATTGTTGATAACAAATCGACGTTCCATCCCGCTATCCGAGACCCTGTTAGTCGCTGAAGAGGGGTCCATTGAGCATAGTCGGAATACTGGCTGCACCCGAAAACGTTTCGCGTGCCGGAGAAAGGGTCTCCTTAGTAGTTCCAAAAGTATTTACATATTAGTTATGATTCCTATAAATTGTTATTTGTCAACCGGTATAGCTTTCACCGGTGCACGTCCCAGTCGTTTACGAGGAGCGCTATTTGTCTTTCTAGCAACGATTTATACTTATACGAGTAAATAACAGGGGATAGGGGGTGACCAAACCTAAGTCATTAAATATATTTAAAGTGCGTGCACAGAGGCAACATTCCTAACCCGAAAAAATTAAGCGCCCCCAATTTTTTTTTTTTTGTATCAAAGAAAACACATATTAAAGTTTAATAGGGTACGTTGTTGGGCTAGTTGGTTCATCTTAGTTAAACATATAAAATAGTGCGAAGTCGATTCGACCCTCTAATCGACTTCGGGAACACGCGTCTGCTCGACGTAGAGTCACATATCCGAATAAGGCTTTTTCTTGAATCATCGCACATTCAACATACACCAAGGAAAACAAACAGGTGCGTGGGTGCCTTGCCAACCGTGTACGCCAGGGGCCTACGTCACCTGACAATGAAATCTACCAAATGAACACACCCGGAAAAGAAAGAAAAAGGCATCTCGATGGGCAGAGAGGTGAAGAAAAAACGCTTCTGCGTTCCTGTGTTATTCAGTGACTCCTAATGGAGAAACGGAATGCGTTTTAAAACGTAGAAGCTCTTGGCTGGAGCTCATTCCTTTTAACTGTATAACTTTACCCAACCACACAAATCTTTGTCAAATATGTTTACGTTCCAGACTATTTAATTTATTTGCATACCGCGCCCTTCCTCTCCTGAAATATAGCGTGGATAGTCGAATAAGGTTATCAATAGTTAAAAGTAAATTAATTTAAGTATCGAAGGTGAAAGAAGGATCACCCACACCAGTAGACCGCTATTCAATCAAATCGGTGAAGACATTATGAATTACGATTGATGAAGAACTAATAAATAGTTTTAATAGAAAACACAACATTAGATATGTAGTTTGTAAATATTCGTATTCGACATATCGGCGCATTTTAACACAAACACACATTTTCCAAGCAACAAGAATACCCAAGTCGACTGACACCGATCACTATTTTATGTCATAAAGTAACATTTTACGAGTCAGTAGATTATACAGTTACTCTTTTAGTTGGTAGTGCGATGCAACAAAAAGCGAGAAACGCGATTAAAATAATATACAATAATATGGTACACACAAAGTTCGTCAATGGTTCCTTCTTCCAGAAAATTAAAAGAAAGATATCCTCCAGGCAGTTATTGCAGGTGAAATAATTTGTGTGGACGACGATAAATATACAGACAAATCGTTCCGAAATAGTTCTACACGTCAACGGATATCCGAGCAAACCGTCCTACCATTACGGAGAAGTACGCGATATTCTAGGCAAAAACAAACTACACACCCACGGCGGTGCGTGTTGGAATAATAATAATTCCTACCTGAATAAACATCGATGCAGACGCTCACTCCATACTTGCACGAAGTTGTTGCGAATGCTTGAAACAAACAGGGTACTCACAATACTCGCGATGATGCGCCGTTGTATCCTAACAAAGCGCGCCTTCCTTAATCGCTCTGCCGGCTCGCCGAAAGAGACGAAGAGAAACAAACAAAAATACAAGGTGTTTCTTCACTTGGCGATGTGACGGCTGACGCCGGAGCTGCAGAAGGCCGCAGCGACCATGGCGGAGTTGTTAAGGCCCGTTCAGACTCTTGCGACCTCTTAAACCTGGGTTCCTTAAAACTTCTTAAACCAGAGGACACACTGGCATTGTGGCGCCATCTATGCGGTGACCCTGGAACTGCATTTCACAAGAGCGAAGGTTTTGCTGGGTTTCCGAGGTCAAATGTGCGTAATACCCATAGAAAGGCTCGTTTATAACATTGACAAAAGTTTTTCGAGCCAAGAAAGAAAGGATAATGCGCGAGAGAAATAAAAAAATATGCCGAACCGCCGAGTTTACACTGCTACCCAATAGATGGCGCCAGTGTGTCCACTGGTTTAAGAAGTTTTAAGCAACCCAGGTTTAAGAGGTCGCAAGAGTGTGAACGGGCCTTTAAAGCCGCGCAATTCGCGCTCAACACGAGCGCCAGATCCGGGACTACGATAAGCGCGAGAACTACTCAGTGAGTGAGTGAGGCAAGTGAATGAGTTCATGAGTTCGATGAGGGGCGGGAGTTCGTGAGTTTATGAGTTCGGTGAGTATATGAGTTCGGTGAGTTCATGAGTTCGGTGAGTTCATGAGTCCGGTGAGTTTATGAGTTCGGTCAGATCATGAGTTCATGAGCTCCTGAGTGAGAACATGGAGGTAAGTGCGGCCGTGAGGGTGAGTGAGTTTTTTACTCTTTTTTTTATTTTGAGCTAGCTGTGAGGGAGTTTAACTAAAAATGCCGACCTCCGCGAGTCCATCAAAGCTGGTTGAAAGTACAACGTCACTGCACTCATCACCTTTTTCTGCGGGTGTGTTTCTTTTCCTCCAACCAAACGCATAAAGCGTGCCGTGACGTTGCGGTTTAAGTCCACCACTGTGCAGGAATTCACAGCTGCCAACAAAGAGCAGTCTTTCGAAACGAATTTATTGATTGCCTTAAAGAATGTCTGAGGTAGTTTGCGTGAACACGTTTCATTAGAGCTTAACCCTTCTGCCCATGTGCTCGAACCGCGAATTGGGAAAATGTCCATTGTGATGCCTCAGCGCAACACCAGATTTCGATGGGTGGAAACACGATGACAGCTATATTATACTATACTATACTATACTTTACAGTACTATATCATGTTATACAATACTATACTATACTCGTATTCACCTCATTAACCGTAGTAAAACAAGCCCGGCTCCCTGTGGAACGTTATTGCTTTCTCCCCTTCATGAAATGAATTATGACAAGGGTCTCCAAACCCCTGCCCGCGGGCCAGATCCGGAGATCCGGCCCGAGGAAATCTTCCGACCTGTTCGTGGCTGGCCACGGTTCTTCCAATGAAGCCCGGCCCGCTGCCCGCTTGCAGCAGAATAGCTGCCACCGGCGCAGAAAGACGTGCCCCTAACAAAACGGCGCAGCGAAGCGCTCCAAATGCGCAAAAGAAGATATCAGAAAGAACGAGAAAAACTGCATCGTAACGGGGTTCTCTCGCCATGGCTGAACAGTGTCCACCAGCATCACCATTTTAGTCCCTGGTGTTATGTATGTTCTTCATGTATGTTAAGATTCATTCGCGTTTTTATGTACGGTGTGTCAGCATTCGTTTTATTAGACTCATTAGTATTTTGTACTGCGCGAATGTTCCTAAGAATCCATGCGCTTTCATTTATGCATGGAGAGTTCTTGTGGTTGCACTTGTTGTGTAACGTCATAAGTGTCTAACTATCAAATTTCACATTTAAGTATGTTTTCGTTCAACTTTGGGTTATTTTAATGCTTACTCTAATCTTACTGTCTGCGTTTAAATTCTTACCTACAGTTTTATTAATTTAGTCTTTCCTGGTTTATAATTCTACTTTCTCTTTCCGGCCCTCGAGAATGCGACAGGTGCCAAATTCGGCCCCTTAGGCAATACGTTTGGAAACCCGGGAATTAAGATTTAAGCATGCGCATCTAAATTACCTTTATGAAGTTTATCGAGGAGTACACGTCTCAAACATCAAAAGCTTAGTTTCAACTACTTCGACAACCGAATTTTGTTAAGTGCTACATCGCGCCGCCCACGAATAATGCGCAATATTTCCTCTGTTTCTTTATGTGACAATGAGTATGTTTGGAAGCTTTGAAACACCGAGCGCACCACTAAAACGCTAAATGTGTGTGTGTGTGTGTGCGCGCGTGCGTGTCTGTGTGTGTGTGTGTGTGTGTGTGTGTGTGCTTTCAAAGTGTTTGCATTGTATTTTGTCACGTATCCACACTCGCTTAGAGAAGAGGCCATGATTCTGCTCTCCTGTACTCCATTTCATCTCACAATGAACAACGGTGGACCCTACGAGTCCAATTCCATCCAATCGCTGTGAACGTAGCAGGTGACTACGCGTCCCGCACGTCGCTGCGTCCCTCTCGAAGGTAACGTGACACTCAGGATGCACTGGATTGGCTCGTAGCGTCCGCTGCAGTCCATCGTAACGTGAAACGAAGTGTAGTCGTTATCGTTCAGGAACCAAAACATATTGATTTGGGAAAAGGGGACAGCGATGGAGGATATAACGTCTTGGACCAGAAGTAGCAAGCTTGAGTGGAATGCGGAGCCCGTAAACTTCATGCCATCTATAATTCTGGGAAACTTGCTGAATTGGTTTTGAATTTTATTGGCAGCGTCTCTTCGCTCAGGGACTCGTCAAATGCAAAATTGAGGCCAAACTTTACGGAGTGCGCCGCTCAGAGTGTCGCGACGATGACGCCGCCGCGCTTTTGTCGCAACATGTTCAATCGGTGGACACCGCGAACTTTGGATCCCAGCTCTGTGGTTTCATTTTGTGAATTGCAGTGATCAGGTGCCGCGCTCTCCTTGCGAAACTAGACGCGTTGGTTTTCTTTTCCAATACCTGCTGTGTATATAGGGTGTCCCAAGTCACCAGGCTCGATCTAAAATGGACCGTGAAAATCGATGCCTCCACGTAGCAAGCTCAACTTTTCGTCTTTGGTGTATTTCACAGGTCGTTTTTTTGTGTGTGTTTTTTTTTTGTAAAATTGCAAAGCGTATCTTATTTTTTTTTTGTAACAAATAGGACCAAGAAACTTGCCAGGGTCAACGGCGGGCGGCGACGCAGGCGATCAAGTCGAGTTGCGGGGCGCGTTTGGCGTTCGTATTGATAGAAGGCGCTACCTCCTTATCGAGACTGCTCGCGACCACCGTGGTTCATTAAAATGAACATAATCTTTCTGTAATGTACCTTCGGTTAATAAATAATTGCAAACAATAAACGCAAAACTTAGCAAAAAAAAAAGCGCGTTTGCATAATGACGGCGCTTTGCTGCCAACGGAATTCTTCTGCGTGTCGTCTGCTTTCTTTCGCTGGTCGGCTATACCTTCTGACGTTGCTCCCGACGCCATCTATCAATACGAGCAACAAACTCGCCCCGCAACTCGACTTGGTCATCTGCGTCGCCGCCCACCGCTGACCCTAGGAAGTTTCTTGGTGATATTGTTTACAGGGAGGGAGCTACGTTTTGTAATTTTAGAAGAAAAACCCGACTTGTGAAAAACACCTTTGACGAAAAGCTTAGAGTGCTACGCGCAGGCGTCGGCTTTTACGGTCCATTTTAGATCGAGCCTCTTGGGACACCCTATACATCAAGTAAAACGGTACAGCGCAAGTTGCACGATATACTCGTAAAACATACGCTCTAAAGCACAAAAAAAAATATATACATATTTTGGATATCACAATTTTTGAGCAAATAGTTCAAGGCTATAGGGGCGTCCTGACTGAAAAGGGATTTTAAAATATCACTGACGTTTCGAAGAAAAAAAAGGATGTTTACTTCCGCTCATCTCTTGTGGCTGGCCCGTTAATGGATTTCCATTTAACTTATAAATGGGATTCAACATTTTCGGAGGATGCGTAGTACTCAAGTTACGGTTTTGCAACAGGGTATATTTGATGTTTTGAATATGTTATTCACAATTAAAGATTTTTATTGTTTTTGTTTATATTTGCGATATTTGTTGTATTCTGGAGTCTTCGCTTGTTTTGTACCAAACTTCTCAAGTTTCCTTTCTTTTTTTTTTTTAGTTGTCAATTGAGTAAAAAGTTGAATTCTGGTTTAGCCGGGAATGTTGCTCTTATGTTCAGACTTACTATGTTTTAGATGATTGAATAAGGGGCAACACACTTCTGCGAGACCTTAGTCAGAATGTAATAAATATAGTTCGCCCGAGAAACGAATCTATAGAGGAAACCTTTCCAACAGGTATGCCGATCATTATAAAACTCATTCAACCTTGCCGAACGAGTTTTATGTAACGCCAAAGTCCTTCATTTGTTGTCAATAAGGGGTTTGATGTTTTGAAATAGACCCTTCTCAAAATTTAGTGCCATCTGGTAGTGCAAAAAGCAGTTTCCAAGTGTTTTTCAAACTTCCGGTCACCAAAAAAGCTTATTATGCCCCAGCTGCTCTGAAAATATTAGAACAATTTTATTCACCGAATCCAACACATACGGATAAACTCAGCTCCTTTCAAAACAGTCACCAGCCACCTCGAGGCACTTTTTCATTCAGTGAGTCCAACTGTCGAAACAATGCTGGAAATCATCCAGTTTTAGGAGAAAAAGTAGCTCCTCGACTGCTGAAATGAGGTCTTCTGTCTCAAACACTTTTCCACGGAGGGGTTTTTTCAGTATGGAAAATAACAAAAGGTCACAGGGCGCCTGATCAAGGGAATAGCCGGATGGAGTAAAGGCCTGTTCACACATACAGCGGAGCGCTGAGTTAGCGCTACGTGAGCGCTCCAAAGAGCGTTCATGCGGCGCTTCCTATAGCGTGACTTGGCCTGTTCACACATGTAGCGGAGCGCTACGAGCATAGCGCTGACCTCGCGCTAAGCGCGTGCTGACGGGAGCGTTCACCAGCATTGTATCGCACCGTCAAAACTGTTACTCATGGCAGACAATAAGTAGCTGACGGCACGTGAGAAGCGCTACATTAGCGCTTCGCTGCATGTGGGAACCGGCCTCTAATATTGGCGACGTGAGCGATCGAAAGCGTCGCTGTGGTCGGTCCACCACAATTGGCCGAATGCTGACTATGACGTCAGCAAAGGATGTCTCATCGTTGGAAATAAGAGGGATGTAAGAACTTCAATTTTGACGGTGTTGGCAGTGTCGCTTTGAGACCGCTATGATTTCAGGTTTCCACCATGCCCATTACAAACACCATCGAACTTGTTCACAAGGTAATGACGTCACGAAAGGTAACCGAACGAGGGCGCCACCGAAAGATCTCGCCGCTAATTGTTAGCGCTTCAGTAGCGCCTTGTTAGCGCTTCTTGTACGGTGTTTATTCATTTATTGCTGCGGATTAGCGCGTGCACTGCGGTTCCGGTTCCTGTGGTTGGGTTTGCACCAACATTATCATGGTGGACATGTTGGACGCTGAAATAGAAATGCAACGGATGTCCTTACATACGCAATTAGTGCATATGTGTGTGAACGACTTAACGCCCAGAAGAGCCTTCTGGGTGCGCGAAATCTTTCGCCACCGAGATGCCGACGGGTATCCGGCGAACCTTGTTCCCAGGCCGAGGGACCGAGACACAGAGCTCTTTCGAATGTGATTAGTTTGTAACTGCGTGTCTTTGAAACTAGAGTCACGCATATCGAATAGAAAGCGATTAGGTCGTACCCAATCAATTAGTCGCTCAGAGTCCGTGACTCTGGATCGTCTGCCCGACCCTTTGCTTGGAGACCGGGTCTTTTACTTCCTCTCCTCTCAATGCCAAAGGAAAAACAACAACAAAGAAATTGCCGTGCACGCGCTGTTCCGCAGCAGCAAGCACGGCACAAGGAGCGTGAAGCCCGGTTCACACAGTTGCGTTTGACTGCGTTTGACTGCGTTGCGGCTGCGAGACACCAGGACATCTTTGCAGCTTATATCGCGTGCCAAGAAGATTCCTTGAATTGGATTCTACGTTTCATACGAAGCACAGATGTGCCGGTGACTCGCTTTCGGTTCTCGCCGCAACGCAGTCAAACGCAGACAAACGCAACTGTGTGAACCGGGCTTGAGAGCGCTTACAGTGCGCTTCTGCAGAGCGCTAACCGAGCGCTACGTCACGCGCAAGTCGCTGCCACATGAGCGCTGCTTCAGGCGCACATGAACTGAGCACTCCGCTGTATGTGCAAACCGGCCTTAAAGGGGCGATGCAACAAATTTTCTACTTTAAATAAATACAGCTTAGGATTATTCCCGGATATTTATTACCTAAGAAACACAGGCTGCTTTTTATCTCTACGCAGTGGCAGTCGCAGAAAACATTCGAGAAAAACGAACACCGTTTGCCCCCTCAACTCGCAGCCAGAAAAGGCGGCCACGTGATCCGGAGCCGATTATATGCCGCCAATATTTTTAACATAGCCACGCGCTAGGGTTGGCAGAGCACAGGGCGCGCGCTGAGTTCCAAGCATTGTTAAGGTTCGGCTATTCCACGAGCCACCACCTGAATACATGTCGAGACATTGATTGTCACGAGCCAAAATCGAATGCCTACGCAGCCTTCGTGTCCACTGTATCAGCAGCATTTAAATATCGTCACAGCGGGGATCGCATAACTTGATGACGCACGCCTGGGGATCGCATTTTTGGCATTGTCCCCACAGCTCCGTCATCAAGTTTTGTGTATGAGAGACTGCAAGAAAAGGTCCACTTCTATTCTTGAAATTCTACCGCGACGAAGACGCTTCTTGGTCAGTGGCGTTACGTTCGAGTATTCTTGGGTCCCACTAGTGCGAGTAAGATGTTGTAAAGTGAAAAACGTTCCTACCCAATATTGTTGCACAGCCCCTTTAAACAGATCAATTTCAAAATCAGCGATGAACGTTCTGCCAGATGTGTGACGACGCAGATCCTTCTTGAAGCGACCTCCGAGTAGTCTTTTATTTTTTTAACTTCAGGCATGCACATTTCTGTGTACAATTCAAAATTCACAGTTCGCCTCTCCTCAAGGAGGGCGGAGGCCACAAGTCTCTTGAATTCGAAAAGAAATGGTAAACATTGTTCGGCCGGCTGATGTGGCGCAGCGAAATGTCTTCAATGGTGGCGCTCTTTTTTTCCACCACACCATGAATTGAAACTAGGTTTCAGGGTCACTGTTGTTAAACCAGATCCCACCAGTCGTCACAATTTGCTTCTCAGCAGAAGACTTTCCTTCATTGAATCTTTGGAGGCACAGGCGGCAAAATATCACACGGGATGCCTTGCGTTCAGGTGTCAGGTAACGAGGGGTTCATTTGGCAGATTTTATGCTGTAACCAGGGTTCATTTGGCAGATTTTATGGTGTAACCAGGGTTTTCTGTCAAAATTATTTACATTGACGGGGCATCTATACCAAGTAGTTCCTTCAACTTCTCCAGTGTAACCAGACCATCTTTTTCAAACGTCGCCTTCACAGCCGACACATTTGTATCATGGGTTACAGTTTTTGGGAGCTCTTCAAGTTAGGCGTCCTCCACAGAAAAGTATCCACTTTGAAAAGAATTTCACCGACCGACAATCATTGAGAGGGTTGGGGGATCATTATCCATAACAGTTTTTAACTTCTCAAACTTTTCTGCATGCTTTACAGAAGACAGGAATTCGTTAAGGATGAACGACCCCACGAGCTCTTCCGTGAATCCCGGTTTCTCCATCCCACCGCAAGTACTACTCACATTTTCATTTTTGGAATCCATATCTACTTGTGGTAGAATTAGTCCAAAAAAGATTGAGAAAAAAAAATATATGTTTCTAAGTACGTTCGAAATTGTAAAAGGCTTGACTGACCGGAGTTTTTGAAAAATCCCTCGTACTTCATCAGGCACCATGATACTTTTGCTTGCGAATGGCACATAAAAATTAATTTTTCTATCACCTGAATTTTTTTTATTTGTTTCACTTTTGATGGTGCGAACATAAGAGCTGACCAGTAACGAATTGGCGACCCGCCACAAGCCCCTTGAAAACATTTCCGCCATAAATCCCCCTTGATAAAGTTTGCGCCATGAAAAGGCTTTAGAGCCAAACTTCTGCCGAAAGACTGGTTGGACCAGACTCCCAAGTAAACGCTTACGAAGCCGTTTTATCTAATTCGGGCGTCTTGTTGAACTAACGTCTCGAAAGTACAGGCTTCATATATTCTCCACTGACAAGTATTTTCAACTTCTTCCTTTAGCAGCCTCAAGATGGCCGCCAAAAGTGTCTCACAGCAACCATACACTGAGATGATGACAGTGATCTAGGTTGCTAGACTGAATTTCGATAATGATCTATATAGAAAGAACAAACTACTGGCTTGTTCTCTCTTCTCAGATGTAACAAATCATTGTCCCCAAAAAGAGTCCTTAAAATGGTCCCCATCCTATGTAAACTGATTGGGGAACCATTCTAGATGAACTTTCGCATTTACAGAATAACGCACGCCAGAAAGAAATGCAGAGATAAAAAGGAGTCGAAAGGCCGACCGATACTTCACAAGAAAGAGATGTCTATAGGTAAGACTTGGAGCTCGAATTTCGAAAATCCGAGGATCTTCGGATGAGTTCGAAAGCAAAATACCGTCGAGTGTTTATCACTATTATGGCAGATTATTTTGACAACCCAGAGCCCTACTTATATATAACGCATATCATGACCGACTGCACGTTAAAAGATGACATACTCGGCCTCAGGCCCAGCAACACTTCCTTTGATTTGCTGTCTTCAATACTCTGAGTCAGTCACAGCGCGTTAGCAACACCTCACGCAAAGTGTCGCTGAAGTCGTTCGGTTTCTTACTGGCCCAGTGCGTGCGTGTTGTCGCGGGTTGGACAGTGCCAGCTTTTATCAGTCTGAATAACCATTCACGAAGCCAAGTTCCACTGTGTCCAGTCCTCTTATTCTCTTCGTCCTAACATATCCATGCGCCTTGCACATTGACGCAGCGCTCTCTGGTGTTTTCATTCTCACCTTTGCTGAATTCAATCCTATACCTCCTCTCACATAAAAGATTTACTACAACCAAAGATTTCGGCCGCAAGGTCATATCCTGAGCCTGCTAGAAACCACGTTGCCCACTGCTTCGGTGTGCGTATCAGCGCGCAACTTTGATGCTCATGCCAGAATAACTATTCTGACGTTTTTCTAACTAGTTACTGATTGAAACTGGCGGTGTTTAGCTTTGCCTGTGGTCAATCATAGGATTAGACAAAGTGTAGATCTGGCAATACAATCGGCCGAATGCGCTACCCACTATTCTTCATAAGGCTAGTTCACACATCTGTGTAGGTTGCGTTCGCAGCAACCGAAACGACAGCACCGACACGGTCGCCGGAACAAGTGTTCGCCGTGCACAACGTTGCAAGCGATACAAGAGGTATACCTTCGCGAAGCAATAATCAGTCACGGCTATTCCGGTCTTGGCCATTTCTGTCGGGCAGGTTGTTGCGAACGCAACCGTTGCAAATGTGTGAACCAACCTATGAGCTCTCATTGCTCTAGAAACATTCAAAATATTTTACGATTCACGTGAGCTGAGGCTCTGTCCAAGAAGGCAACCTGCGATGAAATTGAATTGTGGTATTGGTGTGTGCGTGTGTGTGTGTGTGTGGGTGTGTGTGAGTGTGTGTGTGTGTGTGAGCACGCGTGCGTGTGGTATTGTATGCGTGAGTAAATGTGGGTGTGTGTGCGCGCGTGCGCGTGTATAAGTGGGTGTCTTTGCGCGCGTGTGCGTGAGTGTGTGTGCGTATGTGCGTGGGAGTGTTCGTGTGTGAGTATGTGGGTGTGGGTGTATATGTGTGCGCGTGTGTGCGCACACGCACGGTGGCCACGTTGCGTGCGTGGGAATGTGCGTGTGTGCGTGTGTGCGCGCGCGGGTATACGTAGGTATGTCTGTGTGCGTGGGAGTGTGTTTACGTGGGACTGTGTGCGCGCGTGTACGTCTGTGCGTATGTGCGCGTGGGAGTGTGCGTGCGTGTGTGTGCGCCCGTGTGTGTACGTGCGTGCGTGTGTTTGTGTGCGTGGGAGTGTGTGTGTGCGTGGGTTGTGTGTGCGCGTGGGAGTGTGCGCCTGTATGTGTGTGTGTGCGGGGCTTTGTGTGCGCGTGTGTACGCTTGTATACATATATGCGCGTGAGAATGGGCATGTGTGCGTGTGCGCGCGCGTGGGAGTACGCTTTCCATGTGTGTGCGTGGGTGCATGTGCGCGCGTGCACGTGTGTATATCTGCGCGTGAGAATGCGCGTGCGTGTGTGTGTGCGCGCGCGTGTACGTGCGTGTGTGCGCGTGTGGGAGCGTGCGCGTGTGTGTGCGCGTCTGCATTATATTACTATAATTGCGTTTCTGAAAACTGCAACAACGCGATTAAAATACATTGCAAATTGCCGCAGTAGTGACATTACATTACAATTACTATCCAAAAGAAATAAAATTACTTTGACATTGCTCTTCAATAACTTGAGGTAGTAATTCGTGCTCATTTTATATACTGTATATGTACCAAAACTCACATCTTCCTGTTTACACCGCAACAGCTTTACGCGTCCCAAAGTGAACCATATTGAAAAGTCGTCTCGCTGGCACACACGACGTAAGTGTTAAACATGATGAATAGCTTCGTCTTTAGATGTGACTCAAAGATTGTCGACTCACCGGTTTCGCTGTTCATTCAACGATGAACGTTTTTAGTTAAAGGGATGGTGAACCGAAACTTGGATTTCAGAAAAAACAATGCAGGAGATGTAGGCCGGACGCTACAATCCCTACAACACTACTCGTAAGACGATATCTTGAATGAACGGCCGTAATTTGGGAAAAAGAGGTCGATATTGAACCAGGCCGACGAGGCGCGTGACGTGAAGATACCTAGTTTCCTCCTCTCTTCGCTTTGCCCCCTCAAAGGCTGAGGCGGAGAAGACTCGAGGCCGTTCCCTCTCCTTCTCGGAGAAACATGACGTGAACATTTCTGTCAAATCCGCCTCCTTTTCTTGAAAAATACGGTCATCCGTTCGAGATATCGCCGTATGAGTGATGTTTTGGTGTTCGCAGCATCCCGTTGCACGATTTTGCCGCGTGTTTTGTGGAATCCAGATTTCGGTTCAGCATCCCTTTAAAGGGGAATATGTTTCTGTTTTCCTGATTTAAATAAAGTTATAATCGTGTCAGTATGTTAAATCGGGCCATGGGAACTCGTTCTTTCAACAAGTCTTCACGTGAAACGTTTTTCTTTTCCTCTGATGTCGCTTTCACGACATTTCACCATGCAAAATGCATTTTTCTATTTTTGAAAGCTCGCAAATGAACTTCCTCATTTGGGGCAAACAAACTTCAAAAGTAATGAGTAATTGTTTCTAAATTACACACTGAAAGCAATTCATTACATTACTAAATCACCAGCCTAGAAAAGTACTTCATTACATAACTCGTTACCACAAAAACTAATTTAATTGCCGCAATTTAATGACAGTAATGCCATTACAGCCATATCTGCTGCGTGGTAGTGTGTGCGTGTATGTGTGCGCGCGCGTGTACGTGGGTGTGTGTGTGTGTGCGTGAGGGTGTCCATGTGTTTGCGTAAGGAGGGAGGGGTGTCTGTGCGTGTGTGCACCTGTGCTTCTATGTGTGCGTGTGTGTGTGTACGTCTGCGTGTATGTTTTTGGAGGAGGCAGATATTGAACAGAAGTAGATTATCTCCACGAAGTGTTATCACCACAGACTGCCTATTTTGGTCACACAGGGTGGATATTCTTAGTTTAGGTACTGTGGCTGCTTTCAGTATTTTTTTTTTAAGGCTGCATGCAAGCAGAACGCTTACCAAGTTCCACTTCGAAGACATGTCGCGCTAGAGAGCAACCACCTTTACGCGTAAACGACACGGAAGAACTCCGATCGACAGCCTGAACGAGATTGTGTGCGATGATATGGGAAAGGTTTAACCCTAACACGCCCGCAATCCGTCGGCGGCTCCGAAGCGTTACCGGTGAACGTGACTCGAAGAAGACTCCGGCGATTGGTCTTGCCACTATCGACCGTCCGTCAGGACGCCAAAAGCTCTCAATACGCCTTCCGGAACGAAGCAAGAGCAAGCGCTCGCCCGCTTCTTTGCCCCCGGGGCCATCGAGCTCACGCCGCGCTCGCTGCCAAAACGAATAAAGCTAGAGATATTGCACAATATGCGCTTAGACAAGTAACTCTCCATTCGCCGATCTTCCTATGGGCGCCGCCATTTTGGTGCTTAGTGCAGAGCGGGCGCGAGATCGGCGATCGTTACAATTCCAAAGTGCGACTTTCTGATGATGCAGGCGATGTGGAAGCTCGTGCGATATTGTTTTGCTCAGCTGCGAACCGTTTTACCATTTTTAGAGGAGAGGAAAACCTTTTGGTTGCAATTTTAGACAAGGCTTAGAACACTGACTGAATTTTAAGCACCAACATGGCGGAAGTGTGGTTACTCCGAAGCGTAGGTTATTCTGTGGCTCCAGGGCCAGCAGGGCGGCGGTCCTTGGCCCTCCGCGCAGCGCCACCACCGCTGTTCGGAACTCCGGGAGCCTCCGGCAGCGGCGACACGAGGGATGCTGCGGATCGATGGGGGGCGGGCGGACGGCTCGCCGCGTCCGCCGTGAAGCGTGTCCGCGGGGGCGTTGAGAGCGCAGGGGCCGAGCCGGCACTCCGCTGGACTACCTGTGCCTTCGTGTGGGGGTCCGGCTCACGAAGGCAAACTTAGCCCAAGGGAGTCCCGCCCGAGTGCCACAGGTGGTCTCGAAGGCGAGATCCCTCCGAACGGCGGCGGCGGCCATGGCGACGCGAGGCCCCGGTGCTCGCGCGCTCCAGGAGCCGGGCGCGGAGATGAAGCCGGTCGGCCGCGACTCGGACCGTCATCGATCGCAAAGAGCAACAGGGTCGCCACGCGCCAGCCCCTTACCTCCGAACCGCGCACGTCGCGCACACGCTCGCGGCACTCACCCTTGATGAAGTCGACGGCCTGCTCGAGGCCGTACGTGTCCTTGTCGCAGTCGTCGAGGACGTAGGCGCCCAGGTTGAAGCCCGGCAAGATATCCGGCTGCTGATTCACCCAGTCCAGGGTGAAGAGCATGCACTCGAGCGCCTGGATGCCGCCCTGCGGCATGATGCGGCCGCAGGTGAGCCTGTCCTCGCGCTCGTGCACCATCATCAGGGCGCCTAGCACCACGTCGCCGTCCACGACGACGGCGCGCTTCACGGGCCACGTGAAATTGAGGGAGGCCGTGGACCCCGGGCCGGGCCCGGCTAGAACCGCGAGCACCAGGAGGAAAAGCCCGGCCTGCTGCCAGGGAAGCGGCCGCCAAGGCGCGGGCCGCGTGAGCGCCCGCTCCATGCGCCTAGCCCCCGGACCGCATCCCGGACCCCACCGCGGACGTCTGGCGGCAGCGCGCCATCTTACGGGCGCGGGCTCCGCGACGGCAGCGACACCGCCGCCGCAGCCGCGCCCTCGGCGCACGCGCGGAGCCAGGACCACCGGCCGCCCACAGCGTCCCCGAACGGGGGTCCGGGACCCAGGATCAAGGACGGGCCGCGGTGCGCTGTGTTGCGACGTGTGCCGCCACCGTCTCCGCACGATGCTCCATTTCAACTTAACGATGGACCGCGAAGGACACGGCGAGGGTCCCGTAGAACTTCCGGCGTTCGTTTATATAGAAAATCGGCAGATGTCGTTCCGTGTTTGTTATTATTTCTCCGTTTTAAACTATCGGTGTACTTTGGTGGTCTGTATCGGACGGACGAAAAAAAAACGACGATTAACGGTGAGAAATATCTCATGGAAAAACCGAGAGTTTAAGTCAAACGCCGCGGTAACACTGCACATAAATCATACAAAGGTCAGTCTGGAGACTTGTATGACGGATCAAAGTGGTCATAAACCCCCGCCTGAAAACAGAATTATCTGCGAATCTGCAGATAATTCTGTTATCGTGTCTGCACGCCGCGTCTTTTGTACGAGTTATGAGCAATGAGGCTGCGGCTTGAGAGGGGAGTGTTTCGACAGAGAGAGTCCTATCGGGAGCAGAAACTTGGCAAAATCGTTAGCTCGAACCAATTTTGTATGCTTGAGACCAACCGTCGTTATTTATTCGTGTTCTGCGGTTAGTAACCGATGTTTTATTTTTGACACCGACGGACGTTTATCGGTGCTTTTCGGCTAATACCGGAAGGTCTACGGCCGAACTACGAGACATCTAAGCCAATCGAGTGCCGGGTGAGTGTCACGCGACCTAGGAGAAGGGCGCAGCGACGCGTGGTAGGTGTTGGCGGTTACGCATTACAAGTAACGCTGTTATCGGTAAAGCGTTACTTCATTCAAAAGTACTCGTTACATTTGTTTTTTTTTTTTCAAGACAGTAACGTATAACGTACCTACGTTAATATTTCGAGTAACGTCTAAAGTAGTTACGCAACTCGTTAAGTCTTCTTCTCAAGTCATACAAAAAAAAAAGAGATTTCCATTTTTTGTGACAGTCTGTTTCTATACTCCGTGTCACTAGTTGTGTGCTGTGCATGCGAAGGCAACGCCAGGAGAAGAGAGAAAGGGCGAGCACTAGGAAGGCGGGACGGGAGAGGAGGGCGGTGGAGGATGAGGGGAGAACAGTAGGAACGTTAGGGAGGAGAGGAGGTTGCTCTCCTCCTCTCTAGCCTTCCAAGTGCTCGCCCTTTCTCCCCTCGCCTGGCGTTGCCTTCGCCTGTACTGCACGCACCTAGTGACACGGAGTATAGGTGCCAAATTATATAAATGCATTGTTTTTCTTGTTTTTCTTCGCGTTTTTGTTTTTTTCTTTCTCGCGAGTATTCGGGAGGAACCGCAAAAAAAGATAAGGCAGTTATGTTCAGCATTCGGCTGTATATATAATGTTTCTTTAAAAATTGGTCCGTATGCAACCAGTAACGTCAAAGCGGTAAAACGCTTTAATTCGTAAACATAAAGTAGCGTCCGTTACTTTTTATCGGCAACGCGATAACGGCGTTATTTTTACTGGCGAGTTTTAGGAGACCGTTGGATGACTCCCATAACGATACCCGATACTCCGCCGCTGCCGTTGCGCCTACATCGTATCGTTATCGGGAGTGTGGGAGGTATCGGAACGATTTACTAAAACTCTCTATTTTGAAGTAACGTAGTTTTGTAAAGCGTTTCTTTTATTCGCAAATAACGAATAACGTATTTCTTTCCGTTCTTTTATATTCTCTTTTCTTTTTTTGGCAATGCCTACGTACACATTGCACGTGATCACGTGACACGTTCGCAGCCGTGGACTGGCTGGCATGGCTCCTATAGCGTCCACAGTGGTCCATCGCATGGTGATACGGAGTGCCCACGCTCGAAACCCGCACCGCTCCCACGCTTCGGCGAACAAAGGGGCTCTTCGTGAGCAGAGGGAGGGAGCCCCGGGTCCACGGCTTCGTTTTAGGCCAGCCACGAGAAAGACCACTCCAGCGGTCGTGTGCCACCGTGCCTTTCTTTCTCTTTTTTGTATCTTTCCCTCTATTGTTTTTTTATTATTGTCTTCGCACCAAATGTAGTGCGGCACACAAAGGCTCCAGTTTTTCTTCGACAAAAGACCGTTCTGACTGTTTCTTCTATACCGTTTCAGCGCGGGGCATCGATCCATCGATTAATGTTCATAAGATAAAAGGTGGACACTTTGAATAGACAAACGAACAAACAAAATAATGGAAGAAATCATTACGTTCAAGCCCTATTAAAAAAAAGAAAAATCCATATGCACCCGTGCGACCCCATAATATAATATGAATGAACCATATGACATTATAATATTTTTTTTTTCTAATCGAAGAAAACATTGGTCAATTTGATGTTTGATCGTAGATGTCTAGCCTGCTCTTTCTGCAAGGTGACTGATAAATAATGTTGTTTTCTATCACTTGTTTCCAATACTTTTTTTTAGATTAACGATATTATAATTAAACAGACCTGTCCCATGGCACCGAAAATATCTTGCGTTTTATGTGTATAATATGTGTATAATATACCCCTCTCAGACGAGCAGTGTAAAGGATTTCCAAATAAACTCCTTTAAAGTATCGGCGAATCAGCTCGCGATCTAAGGCTTATCGGCGAGCGCTCATTCGCCGATTTTTTAAATATTTTTTTTTTCGGAACTCCGTTAAAGGGATTATGAAATGATTTTTCAACTTCCTCCTCTTGGCCTTTAATCCTCAACTCAAAAGCGAAATGAGAAATCACGTGGTCGTGACGTGCTTGGGCTCCGCGGAGGCGATGACTCAAGCTTCCACCGTGCTTTTTAAGCACACCATGGAACTTGTCATTCTCCACCGATGATAAGTGCCGTCACGGCATTTATTGGCCACGAACGCGAATTCCAATATTCGTCGACGGATTGATTGTTGACGAGCGCATGCGTCCGAGTTACGCAGGGCTCGTGTCCAATGCGTGAGCTGGATCCGGCTGATGTGCTCGGGCAGCGCGGATGCATCCCAGTGAAAGGCGGAGAACTTTCGAAGGAACGGAAGTACGAAATGGTCCCCTATTATTTCAACTTTAAGTACGGAAAATTCTACGTTCGTGTGCTAGTTCTATTTTGTCGCACTAAGCGATATGCGATTAGTAAAATCCCAATTTATCCCAGTGGAAAACTCATTTCATGGTCCCTTTAGAGTGCCCGTCCGATAGGGTTACAAGATGCGGGAAATGTTCTTGAACCTATTAAAATGGTTCCGCTGACAAAATTATTGATTTTCAGACTTTTCCTGCGCATTGACATTTCGAATGGTATTATAAACTAAATCGTAAAATTGCAAATGTTTTTTTTTTTTTTTCTAATTTTTATGAATTGTGTGCGCTATAGCCTCACGTGTGCGATCGTTCTTCAATGGACGTCGTGTTACATGAATTGATTCTTCCCAGTAATAAACGCAAAGGCCGTGGTAATCCGCCGCAAAAGCCAGTCCGGGTTATTAGCCCCGAGAACATGGCGTTGCGCCACCTGACGGGACTATCATCGTGACGTAGGATGGGGGATCACGTGGCCGTTTCCTGCACTTTGCGTCAAGGGTGGAGTGTCTCGGTCTTCGCTTTTTTTAATACTACGGGTGTTTAAGACTTCTTTTAACCCAATTTTTTGTTTCACTACTCGACCCAGTAAAATTCCCAAAATCGGCCACCGTATGAATGCTTCCGTCGAGCCGTTGAGCCGGTTGCAGGCGAGCAGGGAACCGGTCGCATGCACGGAAGCGCGGCGGCGTGGGCTAGAGGGTACGGGCCAACCTGTTGTCGTTTTTGGCGGGTGTCTCGCGCACCGCAATAAATTCTGATGAAGTGCGACCTACCGTTCAAGGTAAGCAATTTTGTTTACTTCTATTTGACCGGGCATTCCGTTACAACTCTGTAGCATTTTTCAGTTGTGCTGCCTGTAGGTAGCATCAATGGGTTCGTGGACAAGGCTCACGAAACATCCCGGCTGTTGCCGAGGTCGAAAGAGTTCTTGAAGCGGGACACGTGTTCTCCTGCAGTATCAAGAAGCTGGATAAGGATCGCTACACGTTCGTTGAATTCGTTCTCCAAACGTGTGCACTCACTTCGGACCCACACGAACTGGAGATAACACTGAATGGAAGAATGATGTGATGCACGCATGCGTGGCATCACTGTCTGCGAAAACTTTTCGTGTATGTCGCTTACGAGCAAAATGTGAGACAGTGTCGATCTCTGGCGTGCGTCAACAAAATCCTCCTCCTCCCCTCTACTCCCCTCCCCTCCCCTCCCCTCCCCCCCCCCCCCCCCTCCTTGTGGAGGTTTACTAAATTAATTTCAGAGCACTTACCGAACATCTTCGCTCCAATAGAATACACGAAGTCTATCTAGAAAGTGCCTGCTGCACACTGTTGAACTCTTACAGTTTAATTTGCCCATGCCCATTCTCAGTTTTACAGGCTACTCCGTGCGCAGCTGCTTCTCCTTGGGGTAGATCTGAAAGCTGATGTTTCGGTCGGAACTGCGGCATTACGGCACCGAACAGTACTTTACCATTGCTCCCTGAGCTCGACAGCTGCCGAAGCAGAACCACGCGTGTACTGATCAGGCTTCAGACACAGAAAAAATTGCGAAAGTACCGAGCGAAGCGGTTTCCGAAGACCCCAACCAAAGCAAGGCGGAATAGCTGACCTTATCACGTGATCCCCCGTCCTACGTCACTGTCGAGCGATTCGCAGCGCTCCAATCGGTCCCGCTCGGGGCCAATTACTGAAACTAAAGCAATTGTGCAGGCGAGCTGGTTCAGTACTGACATGGTAATCCAGGAGCGGGAGAAAAGCGGGACTTTGAGCTTTGTGTTGTCCGTCCCGTTTTTGTCCCTCGCTCCTGGGTTACCATTTCCGGGTAATCTCGTGCCACTGGATTAGAGCTGATGAGCTGATGAGGCAGTGAATTAAGTCGGAGATTAGTGGCAATCCTCCGCGAGCTCCTAGTCGCCAGAGCAGCGGCATCGCTGACCCGGACAAATCTCGCGGTCAATCGCAAAGCGGATTAAAACAAACGCGAACAGTCCAAAACATTGTCTCGGACACTTTGATAAAAATGCGAAAATCCTCCAGCTCTGACAGTTTAATTATGAGACCAATAAGATGCACATTTCGTGCACCCAGAAGTATTGTAAATTATAGTATATTGCGAGCACCCCGAGAGTAGCGTACCTAGGGTGCCTTCATGTGCGCTTCGCATAGAGTGATGCCAACTGCCTGTTTCCCTTTCCCACACCCTCTTCCAACGCCATTTTGTTCCTCTCATTGTTTCCCCGTGCGCTGGAAAGTGGCCTTTGTGTCCATCGCTCCTCCCATTCGAGGGTGAAAATGCTAATCCTCCCTCCGTGGGTTCCACAACGCTGCTCCAAACTTGTGAGATAAGGTGCTTGTTTCCGGGAGGGTTATAAGCCCCACGGATTATCGTCGAGAACCGAAATGGCTGCTGGTTTGTCGGCGAGTGGTATTACAAAGGGTGGCATCACCCTAGCAAAGCGCACATGAAGGCTCCCTAAGCGTACCCATATCAAGATCGGGGACCGCATCCGGCTTGTGACATAGGCTGCTCCGGCCCGGGCCCGCCGACTGTTCTATGCTATACTTCGTTTCACCTTATGTTGTACCGCAGCGAAGGTTAGACGCGCGAGCTCATAGCGTTGGCAGCCGCTCTTAAGTCACGAGAGCTTGTGCCGCCGAGATGTGCCCCAGAGCAAGGAGCTCGCGCTTATAGCCTTTCCTGCGGTACATCATAAGGTGAAACAGAGTATAGCTAAAGCCGGGGTCACACTGCTCATACCTCATACCAAAGAGTGTCTGCAAACACAAGTCACCGCAGTATCCGTGGTTCGAAGGCCGCGTGTCAAGGTGTCTCCTCCAACTCATTGCCATGCGGCATTCAAAGCACGGATCTCGCGGTGACTCGCGTTCGAATCTGTATGCAGACTGTCTTTTGTATGATGTATAGACGCTTTACAGCAGCTGTGCATGGGCGCCGCCATAACTGCCTTTCAGTTTTTGTTCCCTCTTATTCCGTTCGCTTGACTTCATCATTTCCATAGCAGGACAGGTTATTGCCATTTTAAGTGTTACTGTGTCCTTCCCTTCAGCATAGGCCGTTGTGGAGACTCGTCAACGGCCGCTTCAGTGGCTCGGCATCTCGGTAAGACAAGAGAAGGGCGGCTATGGCGGCTCAATCTGGCGCGTGTGTAAAGCGTTATAAGCAGTGTAACCCCGGCTTAAAGCTTCATAACAAAAAGAAAATCACAAAAATATAACAATGAACGTGGCAAGATGTGTACAAATGAAGGAATATATGGGCAGTCACATTTATGCTATACGACAACTAACGCAACGGTTTTTAAGGACAAACCGCGTAAATGAGCCTTACAACTGCAACGGAAAAATGAGTGCACGGTACTTTGTTTTCTTTTTCGTATAATGCTAATCAAAGTTACCAACAGTACGCATCACACACACACACACAAAACAAAAGAAAGAAATACGATTGTCACCAGGCGCCGGATTTGGCGTTTACAAAATCATGTAAGAATTGTGCCGGATTTTTAAGACTAGCTCACACTTTGGCGTCCGAGTGTAATCGACTGCTTTGAAACTGCCCGAAACCGTTCACGGCGAGAGGGCACACTAGCGCCATCTATCATCCAGCCCTGGAACCCTTCCGATCTGCGCATTACTAGACAGACGCTCTTGAAGCATTTCCGAGACTAAATAAACGCACTGTCTATCAGAAATTGTCTTCTATATGATTCTCAAACTCGCTTCAAGCACGCGCTGAAAGAATTACGCGTAATATATATGTATACGTATACGTGATAGATACGCCAGTGCGTTTTCTCTGCGTATGCGTTTACAGGTGGCTCCAACGCAGTCAATCACACTCAACGTGCGGGCCTCGCCTTTGCACTTACGCCAATGCACAAGTTGCGTTCGCCGTGCGGCCTGAAAAAGCCCGCGAAGCACTTAACCGAGTCTATCAAAACGGCTTGTTTCTTCTTCTTTTTTCCAGAACTCACTCACCCTACACTTCAGCATCCATCGACATCCGTTGTTTGCCCAAAAATGGATGTCGATACTCTTGTTTTGTTTTTGTTTCACTAGTCAACCACGGTACCACCACGTCCCGAAAGGAACTACATGTGTATAACTTCAGTTTTGAAAGTATGTTTTGACTCTGCCAGGAATAACGTTGTTAGATTTCGTTCTAGAAGGCACTTCAGACAACTTTGTTGTGAACTGTAAACAACGCGAAATATCCCTTTTTACGTTGTATTACCCTGGATGCCTGAATTTAGATAAAACGAGTAGAGGCAAACTACGCTGCCAATGAGGAAATTTATATAACCAGATTTGCATGCGTGACAAGACACGAGGGACGCCATTCCTTGTGACTTGTTACGTTTCTTAATGCTGAAGTAACGGCTCTGCTACCTTTAGCTGTCACGAACGGGTTAAACGTAAGTCACTTTCCGCTAGAGAAATTAGTAGTGGTGCTTAATTGCTCTTTTAAACAAAGTCATCCTGAATTGTCTGCGTCGCGATTCCAATTCACCAGATGTATATTAATAAGTTTGAACAGTTTGGCTGAGTTTAACATCACGAGCAGCAACCAAGATTATACCCAGGATCAGCTTTTCATTGGCCGCCTTCCTTGCAACGAAATGGTCGCAAATATCACCCGAGAAAGTCTCGGCAAATATAGTAGTAGAGGGCTACGGAACCCAGAATCACTGCAGCGCGAGTTTTTAGATCGCGCACTTTGACCCGGAATATCAGTGCGTCTGACACCCCTTGGCACTCTCGTAGAAATAAGCTAATCAGGCGAAAAATTATAAAAGCAGGCACCAGCAAGGCATGATTCCGTCAGGTGTGAGAGAAGCTATACGACATCAGCCGACATCAACCTGGAATCGCACGAGAGAATGAATGCGTCGACGATTTTCATTCGGGTGTCCGTGAACCATGGTGACCACGTCGGATTCAATTAAAGACGGTGTTAAGAATGGAACCTTCGGCAACCTTCTTCCGAGTTTCAACGCTGCGGAAACGAGTCCCGAAACGAGTCCCGACGTGTTCAGGACTGACGCCCACCTGTCGAAGGCTGCCCAAAACGTGTCTCAACGCGTCCGTGACGTCAACGGGACGTGTGTGTGTGTGCGTGTGGGTTCGTGCGCTCCGGAAGGGGAGAGAGGCCTGGCCTAACTGCGGAGAACCTTGGCTATGACTCATTTCTGACTACGTCGCGGCGGACCCAGCTGCAAAGCACGTGGCGGTCGCACCTGCTGCCCTGGCGGAGAGAGAGGGAGAAAACGGACCCCTATATAAGGCGGGGCGTGAGGGCTCCATTTGTTCTCTCGGATTTGACGACTGTATCGCTACCATGTAATTAAACCGTTCGTTATGTTACCAATTCTCCCACCTCCACTGGACCCCTGGGTTCTTCACTTCGGGGAATGGTCATCGTCAAAGGCCAGGAAGCCTCCGGACGTGCGGCCTAAGCCCCGCCTCGAACAACTGGTTGGCAGCGGTTGGGATCGGACCATGCGACATCGTGCTACATCTGCGGGTGAGCGTTTGGACTTTGCTTTGAGATTCGCCAGGCTTCAGATTATGGGTAATTAATTTTGAACTGCTGGGAATCCTTAGTGTTTGACTCGTGCGCTAGGTTTTTGGTACAACCTCGCGACAAGTTTTATAGCAAAGCCAAAGCTAAAGAGCAGCGATCATGGATCTAATGAGGTTACTGAGAACAGATTTACTCTGTTTATGTGAAGAATTGGGTGTGGAGGTGGAGCAAAAGATGAAGAAATCTGAGATCAGTAAAGCGATTTCAGAGAGCGCGGAAGCAGAGGAAATTAAAATTGCGTGGGAACTGCTTCAGAACGCTAAGAGTGAAGCTGCAGCAAGAGAGGAACGAGAGCGAGAACAGGCTGCAGCGAAAGAGGAACAGGCTGCAGCTAGAGAGGAACGAGAGCGAGAACAGGCTGCAGCAAGAGAGGAAAGAGAGCGAGACCAGGCTGCAGCGAAAGAGGAGCAAGCTGCAGCTAGAGAGGAACGAGCACAGACTGCAGCGAAAGAGGAACGAGAACAGGAGCGGGCTGCAGCGACAGAGGAGCGAGCGCTGAGAAGGCTAGAGCTCGAAATTGAACAACAGCGATTAAACTCGCAGAACAGTAGAGTTGGGGCTCCGGTACGAGCAAGTGAGACCGAGTCGTATCAAATGAAGAAGCTCATGCAGCCGTTTAAAGTTGGGGAAGACGTGGGCCTATTCTTAGTTAACTTTGAGAGGACATGTGAGAAGTTGAGCTTCGCCCCAGAAACGTGGCCGCAACGGCTTTTGACTTTGTTGCCCTGTGAGGCAGCAGAGGTTGTCGCGCGCCTTAGTGCTGGAGACGCGGACGACTACGACAAGGTGAAGTCCAGCCTTTTGAAGCGGTACCGCCTTTCTGCCGAGGCGTTCCGTCAAAGGTTTAGAAACGCATCCAAAAAGAGCAGCGAGGGCTACTCGGAATTCGCGTACGGGCTTAAAACCAACCTGATAGAATGGTTGAAGAGCGAGGAAGTGTACGAAAGCCGAGACAAGGTAGTCGAGTGTGTGTGCCTCGAACAGTTCTTTCGTAGCATTCCGCAGTCAGTCAAGCTCTGGGTGCAGGACAGGGTGGGAGTCGACTCTGTCGAAAGGGCCGCTGAGCTAGCCGAAGAGTACGCAACGCGTAGAAAGCTGAGCGGAGAGGAAAGCGAATCCGGCCGAAGCGATCAGCGCAAGACCTTCCGACAGGGTAACGGCTCGCGAGAAAACGGGCCCGAGAAGCCCGAAGAAGGACAAAAGGTCCCAGAAAAGAGCGCAGAACACTCGAACGGAGACGAGGCGCGGAAAAGCCCAACAGGGCAGTTCGAGGCAAGGAAGCCGTTCCTGTGGTACAACTGTCAGGAGCCGGGACACACAGCGGCCAGATGTAAGAAACCGCGGGTGGTGTTCTCGTGCGTGAACGGTAGTGACGAGGACCTGAAGCTCCTTCGTCCCTATCTTCACGAGCTCCAGGTAAACGGAAAGCCGTGCAGGGTGCTTCGGGACAGTGCAGCGACGATGGACGTTGTCCATCCGTCGTATGTAACGCCCTCCGATTTTACTGGAAAGGTAGTTTGGATCAAGCAGCTGCTTGAAAAGCACAGTGTCTGTCTGCCTATGGCGACAGTAAGGATAACTGGCCCGTTCGGAGAGCTAGTGACAGAGGCGGCTGTCTCGCAAACAGTCCCGTTGGAGTATCCTTATTTGTTTTCTAACCGGTCAGATTTCCTGCTGCGCGAAAGGGGTCAACAACTGGGAGAAGGGCTAGTTCAGTCGTGTACGAGGTCCAAATCGCGTCAGGTCGCCCCTTTGTTGACAAGTGATCCAGAGCCAGAGGCAGCTGACGGGGAGCAAGCACTCCCAGAGTTGGAGGCAGAAAACCGGGATGAGAGGGACCAGGTTGTAGAACAGCCTGATCTCGTAGCACTAGAAAGCGTACGCCGTCCCAACGCGCCGGCGGAAAAGGCGGAGGAAGACGGGATCAGTGAAAGATCTCTCGTAGCTCCGGCGTCGCGTAACGTTGGTCCTCTGCTACGAGTAGACAGAGTGTCTTTGACAGTCGAGCAGAAGAGCGACCCTAGTGTGTCAGGGTTTCGCTGTACAGCTCAGGAGATTGCTAGGACCAATGTGACGGGGAATGAAAGAGGCGGATTGTTTTATCGGCGCTATAAAGACCGCATTTTCACGTCTAGAAATCACGTGAAAATCGATCACTACGACTTTAGCGTAAGAAAAAGGAAAGGCAAATTTAACGGCAATGCCGATGGGTTGAGCAGATTTTTCTGACATCACGAAAAATAGTAGGGATGATCTCAGAGGTCTTCGTCATCCACGGGAATGAGGATCTAAGTGGGGGCACTTCGTTGAAACCCCAAAAGGACCTCACAAATTGCGAAAAGTTTTTGTCTTTTGTCTTTTGTTCTTAGTGACCTCGTTGGAAAAATGAGTTTTTTTGGCGACATACCCGGAATTGTACCAAATTTTGGTAATCCGTAATCCAGTCTGGCGGGTCTTTGGCGAATTCCGAGCGTTTGACTGCGGTGTGGCGTGGTGTTGTGGGGGACGTTTCCGCTGATGCCTCCGTTGTGAGAGGTTTGGGAGTTTGTTTGGTGCTTGCAGCGTCTTCTCAAGGCCTACTCCAAGCCCACCTCTTCAGGCCAGCGATTGTACCACCGGCCATTCGAGGTTTCCCTGGCCCCGGAGGGGCTGTTAAGAATGGAACCTTCGGCAACCTTCTTCCGAGTTTCAACGCTGCGGAAACGAGTCCCGAAACGAGTCCCGACGTGTTCAGGACTGACGCCCACCTGTCCAAGGCTGCCCAAAACGTGTCTCAACGCGTCCGTGACGTCAACGGGACGTGTGTGTGTGTGCGTGTGGGTTCGTGCGCTCCGGAAGGGGAGAGAGGCCTGGCCTAACTGCGGAGAACCTTGGCTATGACTCATTCCTGACTACGTCGCGGCGGACCCAGCTGCAAAGCACGTGGCGGTCGCACCTGCTGCCCTGGCGGAGAGAGAGGGAGAAAACGGACCCCTATATAAGGCGGGGCGTGAGGGCTCCATTTGTTCTCTCGGATTTGACGACTGTATCGCTACCATGTAATTAAACCGTTCGTTACGTTACCAATTCTCCCACCTCCACTGAACCCCTGGGTTCTTCACTTCGGGGAATGGTCATCGTCAAAGGCCAGGAAGCCTCCGGACGTGCGGCCTAAGCCCCGCCTCGAACAACGGATATATACTTTGCGTATCTGGGGAAAAATAAACGACATTTTTCAGCCCGAGACAATAGCGGTTGGAATAGCAGGCGAAAGTTGGAGAACATGACTTTATACTTGTATCGAAAGATAATACGCCTCGCAAGTGTGCTCATTTTCGTCTTCTGCGCATGAGAAAGGAAGTAGCGGTGACGTCAGAACGCCGAGCCCTGATTGGCTGATCGCGACCCCCCGTATCTGAGCGTCGTCTGCTCCTTTGCAACGTCGTCTGCTCGCAACGTCGTCTGCGTCTGTCTTACCTTTCCTGCGACTTTCGGAAGTGCAGGTCTTTACGAGCGAGCTCGACTTCGCCTTTCAGAGAGGGCAGACGAAATAAATCGAGCGGTACGTTGTTTTTAACAACGCAGACGCGCATCAAGGAGAGAAGTCAAAGGACTCACTGGCGAGGTGTCCCGAGGCGCCGAGGTTTGTTTGCTAAGAACCGAGAGTGAGCGTGTCCGCAAGTTCCCTCCCAAATACTTTCTCCCTCCTTTCGTGTGCGTCGAGACTCTTCACTCTTTAACGGCGTCGGCGGGTCGGCGCAGTTAACATCGTCTGCTTTACGTCTGCAAGTCACAGCGATGGCTGCTTTACCTTTCCTGCGTCTGTCGGAGATTCACCGCTTTTTCACCGGCGAGAGTCACCGCTCGGAAAACAAGGAGATGACAAGAGGAAGAGATTGAAGGGTTCACAAGGGTCGCGCGGGCATATTCCATTCAGCACGCCAGCCGGTCGTGGGCAGACGGTCTTGGCCAAGAACCGTCGGAGCATCGCTGTGCCTGCTAGGCCTATCTGCCGAGCTCGCTTACTCGGGGTCGGGGGAATCGTGGCCGTTGGAGCATTTCCCGGGTGTTTGTGGATCCAGCGTTCTTGTTCGTCGTGGTTTATTTCAAGTACTTTTTCACTTTTTTTCTTGCTGCTTGTAGTCGGGACGCGTGAGAAGAGCACGTACAAAAATAAACGTCCGTTAATCGTCGCGACCAAGTAACTGAGCGACGCTGTCGGCCATGCTGAGTTGATCGTCGTAGGATTCCGTCGTAACCTGCGCAAAACGTACGATAATTTCGTTTCGTGAATACGAATTTGTTCTCACGTTTTGTCTTACGCACACTTTTGGCGTAAGATGGTTTTGTGAATATGGCCTCTGCACCTCCGAAAGTCGCAGGAAAGGTAAGACAGACGCAGACGACGTTGCAAAGGAGCAGACGACGCTCAGATAGGGGGGTCGCGATCAGCCAATCAGGGCTCGGCATTCTGACGTCACCGCTACCCCCTGCGCAAGAAGCAGACGAACTTGCCCTCCGCATAGACCCTTTTTTAGAGTGCGTTCATAGTACACAGACACACACATGCTTTTGCTTGACTGGTAACATATCAGCCATTTTCCCGCCCAATCAATTTTTTTGTCTTTTGAAGTGCACGCAATTCTGTGTGACTCAGCACGAGCGCGTAGCCTTGGCTGATGATTAAACGCCATTTTTCCGCACAAGTTACCCACCGAGTGCGCCAGCTTCTCACACGCTGGCCCACTGGGTGCAACAGAGGATTTCTTCGAAGAAGGAAGAAATTCCTCTGAGTCGACGTCCAACTAAGCCTAATATTGTCAACAACAAAAAAAAAAGAGATGGTGGGCGCATATGGCATCTATATAAGTGAGGGACCCTTCTCAGGAGAATGTTTTTTTTTTTTTTTCTTGTTGACGAGTTTCTTTTTCCACTAGAACAGATGCTACAGGCTCCCACAATGTAATTTCTTACTTAGATAATATTATGCTTAGGTGAACGTCGGCTCATAGGAAGATTTTGTGTTTTTTATGTTTTGTTCTAGGTGACGCCATCTTCTCAAAATTTAGCGTCCAATCCCAACTGCTACTGTCCCGTTGTCACGGAGTTTCAGCATTCTCCGATGCGTAGTTTATTTACGCGGCCGAAAACACGGTTCTTTGTTTTCGCAAACGCCCCGTCCTCTGTATCTATTTGTTCACTTGTGTAAAAATAAGCTAATCGATGTTCGATGCGAAAACGAAAAAGCATCCGGTGATTCGTTAGGCGAGTTGGCTTCTCCTGGGTTTCTAAGCCTTAAAGGGGTACGGAAACGAAATTTTTGCACTTATTTCTTTGCTTAGATGTAGTTTATGATGCGCGGGCACTCCAGAGACAGGAGTCTAGACTAGTGTTTCTGAGCTGCCGGCAGAAAAGTCAAGAAAACTCATTTTAAAACTAATGAACAAATTTTAAGATTGCGCCTGGAGACGGTCTGTGAAGCTCTATTGGAATGCCGCCACGTCATGGGCCCATATAAAGCAGCGCTATTTCGTAGCCGCATGGCTCGCTTGTGTACTTACTTAGTCCTGAACGTGACTTGGCGGAGGACGCTATCGAATTTACTACGTTAAACATTTTAAAGCTTCCACAGTGCTTCCGCAACGTTCATTCCACACCATCAAGATCGCCGTTCTTTGCAGATGATAGGTATGAGCTTGATCTGAGGATGCGGGGACCTCTGCCAGCACTCTCAAGAAAAAAGGGTTTAAAAGGGTGTATCGTTACACCCTTTGTCCCATATAATACACCCCCAAACTTTAATTCGACGTACAGCGCCCTACAGTCGAACAGACGACCCCAAATTTTACGAGGGGCTTGATAGCCGTGTGGTACAACTTATTAAACAAGCTAATGTGCGTTTTACTGACTACAAAAAACATAATCGGGGTTTTCGTGGCCCTACTGTAAAAACTCGATATTTTCTTTATGTGGTCTTTGATACGTACTTTAGCTATTTAAAACGTTATATCGCACCGTTATCAAGCCCCTCGTAAAATTTGGGGCCGTCTGTTCGACTATAGGGTGCTGTACGTCAAATTGACGTTTGGGGGTGTATTATATGGGACAAAGGGTGTAACGATACACCCTTTACACCCTTTTTTCTTGAGAGTGAGAGACTACACCACTCCCCCCACCCGCCGCCCGGATGCGCTCTGAATGACGAGCTCAAGTATATGGCACCCACTGAACAATACCTTAGATACAAATCTTGCAGGTGTCGCTAATGATGGGTACTGACGGTTCTTTGCACTTACTGGTTCCCTCGAGCTGCCACTTCTGCGGTGTGAAACTAGCACGGTGAGCGGAGCGCTTGTGGCACATCAAATACGACACGGCCGCTAATGATATTACAGGCAAGCTATGCATAGGCCATAGGGCGTAATGTCTTCGGATATCACTACAATGCAAGATTGTCACGCGTTAACTCCACCAAGCGGCAACGCTCGCATTACATTACCCTTGGCCATGCAAAGGACCTTGACGTCACGAGCGCGATACGTACGCTGGCCTATTTTCAAGCGCGAGGTAGAGAGGTCGCGGTCACGACATTTCGTTTCCGTTGCCCTTTAAACCGCTTGGTAAAACATCCGGTGACATTCTGAGGCTTCCTGAAAGGTTTCAGACGTTTCCTAATTGGCTTCTGCAATCTTGGAGTTTTTATCGTACGGAACCACGGGCTGGTGCTCGAAGTTTAACTCAAAATACAACTATGAAGTTTCGCATAAAAAGGAAAACCATATATGTGATTTCTATGATAACTGGATTTTTAATTTGTTATTTTGAATCATTCATGTTAAGTCATTTAAATTACATTGCCCATTCTGGTCACATTTTTGCTGACGATATAATGTTAATCCCAAATTAATTCGCTTAAAGGTATACAGCGCCTGTAGCTCCAAAACAAACAAATATATAATATCAATACTTATTTCCAGCGGAGTTTAGTTCAACTTCTCAAACACTTGATCTAAATAACGTGTCCTGAAAATCATGGCGCAAACGACTTGGTCAAGATTAGACATAACACAACCAAAAGACGCTTTTCGTTATGTGTCTAAATTTTTGCTTGCGTGCAGTCTCGGGGTTGTGTTATGTCTAACGTGTTTCTTTTGTTTTGCGTCTTACGAGGCAGACTGGATATGCAATCTACCCATTCTCTTTAGATGCAACAACGTATATGAAGAAGTTTTTACGGTCACTCAGTGCTGTCGCCGTCCCTCGAAAGTGCCCTATAACACTGCCTACTGACGTCGCGTGAATAGCCCTCAATTGACCCGGCACTTTGTTCCAAACTCCACTGCGTCATAAAAGAAACCACCCTAATGTGGCAAGGCAATTCGCGCGATGGCAAGGCAATTCAGTCCTAAAGCCTGAGCCTTCGAAGAGCGGAAGCCCAAGCAATGCATTAAAGCTCCAAAAGAACACGCACGCAGAAGGCACACACACAGGGCGCATCAATAACTGCTGAGCACTCGTCGCAACTCTAGTGTGCCTCGATTACAGAGTGTTTCCAACTTCTCTATCGCAGTCACGTGGTTTATGGGCCACGTTTGCAATACGAGCTGAGAGGAGGAGTCAAAAGTGTTGATCGTCCGCAAGCGTCTCCGTCTCCCTGCCCGGCCTTCCTCCTCGTCTCGCGACAACAGCAACGGATGCGCACTTGCGACCAATTTGCGCAGGAGACGTGCTCCCTCTCTTAAATCTAGGCTCTGTAAAGAACTCGATGGATGGCGACGCCACTCAGCGGAAAACACGCAAAGGAGAGAAGCGAAGCCAGGGTGTACTAGAATTGGGAGGTGTGCACTGTGCAGACCGCATCGGCCTCTCCATAGGGGCAGGGTGTTGCGTGGCCCAGTTCTGCCGCAGGAGCCTGGGGTGGCGCTGCCAGTCACAGCGGGACCAGGAGGCCGGTCAGGCAGCGTTTAGCGAGGCTGGCATGGGGCGTGTTGGTGTGACAATTTCTTCTTGTTCTGCGTTGTGCACGAAACGACACAATATTATGCGGCTGCTAGCTGTGCCGAAGAGACAAAGGACTCGAAACGATGTCAAATGAAGAAAGAAAACGTAGCTGTGGTATTTTGTGCCGGGATGAGGTTGAACCCTACTGTCGGAGTGTAACGTGGGTTACAGCACGTGCAAAGAGGAACACTCCTTGTTTAGGACGTCGAGCGACGCCTTTCTTTTCACGGAATCATATCCTCTGATTCCAAGAGAAAGAAACACAACTGATGCAGAGAAAAAAAGAAAAGTCTAAGAAGAATGTGTGACCTTTGTAACGTGTCAGGAAAACAAATTGTCCAAGGAGGATTGCTTTTCAAAAAAGACAGCATTTGAAGTTGCTCTATTTACCTGCCAGTATTGGTGTTCAGTTTCGTACGATGCATGGCCACTGGATGAAATCAATTCAGACACCTCTTGGTCTATAAGATTTGGCTGAAAATGCAGACGTAAAAAGCTAGCTTTCACTAATCTATGCTACACACACAAAAAAAGTATTAAGACCATAACAAAAACGAGGTATCTAAAGGTCTGCAAAATGTACAGCTGCCAAAAAAAAAATAATCGAAAGAGCTTTGACACTAAAGTGGAGAGGAAAGCATCGCATATCATACCATACTCACACTTCTCTTCTTAATGTTGGAATGTAGGGCGAGACAGAAAATTAGTTTTCTATGACAGAAAAACGAAAAACAAAATAATTACAGGAGCAAGATTGTGTAAGTAACTGAGCGCTCCCAAAAAGCATTTGCGCTTGGAAAATAAGATTCTGCTGCTCACGCAAGTCACGCTGTTTTACAGGGGTGTGAGATAGAATGGAGCTTATTCTTTCCCACAACCGAGGAGACAAAAACAAATAAAAAATACGACCATTTTCACGCCTAAGAAAGCCTCATTTTTGCGACCGTCAGGACTCTGTTAGCCGTGGGATGGCCGCGCTCTGCCCCACAGCGCCCTCACCGGCGTGCTCGCACATTGTGACACTCTCATCACCTGCCGGACGGCACACCTCCCCATTCTTGTACATCCTAGCGAAGAACTACCGCCGTATACAAGCGTGCAGCAAACCTGGCGCGGCCTAGCGGCTCAAGTGCGAAACGAAGGAAAGGGAAGTAGAAACACACCGTTAAAAGTTGCGAAATGGAAAGAAAACAAGAAACACACACACAGTGTTCGACCAAAGTCCACCGACCAAAATTGTTGGGTAAAAATTACTCGTCGACCGGGATTATATTTATTATTATAGTCGATGAGTTTAGACTAATGAAGCTTTTTAATCAGCGTCGCATAAAATAGGTTCTTAATTAAAAGAAAATTAAACCGCCGTTCGTCTAAGAAAAATAAGCTGGAGATCGTCAAAAACAACAAAATCAGCCAAGTATAGAAAGGTTCGATGACGCGCTGAGCAAGTTTCGTGTGGGAGCCATATGTTTATTTTACTAATCAGAAGGTAAGTTGGCACATTTCATTAAGGACCTAATTATCCGCTATGCTACGTGCCGTATTAAATCGGCCCCTCGGCAGTGACTGATACGGTACCGATTGGTGTCCCGTGAAATGCGTATAGCTTTTCGCACGAATAATGTAACCGGTGTTCGGTGAAACATCACCTGTTTATCCTCTCTATCATAAAGCTCTGCCGAAACAAGCGCTCTGTTCGTCTCTATTCTCTGTGTCACTATTGTGCAACGCTTTATGATCATTAATGAAGGATACCAGCTATAGTCGCCAACAGTTTAAAAAACGCGGGTCGTGGCTGGCTCCAACAACCTTACTAGAGAGTTTTAGTAGATCGTTCCGATGACTCAGATAAGGATACCCGGAAATCCACTGCCGCCTTTGCGCATGCATCGTATCGGGAGCACCGGAACGATCTACTAAACCTCCGACGCCGAAGAACGAATCACCAAGCAAAGAACGGGAACATAACAAGTCGCACCCTGCGTTTCTTAAATTGTCAGTGACTCTATAGACGCTAGCAAGTAGGGCCTTTAAGTGACGCCATCTTGCTGTTGGTGTGGGTATAGATCGGCCGCCAGTCAAGCATTGCTTAGGACGGCCTCAGCAAAATGCTTGGCTATCAGAAGATCTATATCCACAGCTGATGCAAGATGGCGGCGCCTAGAGGCCGTATACTTGCGAACGTCTTATGTCAATATTGTGGCAAAAGCAAAGCGAAACCAAGAGTGAACTAGACATATTTCGTACGAAATAAAAGACGATGGGAACGAGTATTCAGCGAGAGGTCGTAACGCTTTTGAACGTGGCCGTGACACTTGCAAAATGCTGTAGGAGGGGAAACAAAATATATACTGGGCGGTGCGCTATAACCTTGGGTATGCAAAGTGCATCGAGCGGTCGTGGTTGCCAACAACGACCACTCGATACATTTTGTATTACGCATTGCTCCTGCATAATACAAAAGACGCGGTGTTCGATGTAGACACGACAGAATTATCTGCGGGCACACCTTTAGCATTTTCGAAGCATGTTTGATTCATACAAATGTAGGCTTCCAAGATGTCTGCAGACTGTTTTTTGTAAAACTAATGGGACAGGATCATCATGCAAGGAAGGATGAATGGATGTTAATGGTTATACCCTTTGTAACGGGCGGTAGGTTGCGTCACCTATCCTAAGAAACACGTCTCAGACAGTGCCTGCAGGCTGTCTTTTGCAGACTTGGGAAGTAATCTGTGTCATGTAACGGATTACTTGTAATCCGTTACTTTTTTAAGTCATTTTGTAATTGCCACGTTACTTTTTTAAGTAATTTGTAAAATAATTTTGTTACAAAATATTGGTAACAGAGTATTTTAATTACTCGTTACTTTTTAAAGATATAAGCATAATACAGTAATTGGAGCAATACGAGCAGAGCGCAGCAGCATAAAGAAAGCAAGTTCAACAGAATAGAAAACATCAGGAACGGGAGAATAGCCGAAAAGAAAACAAAATTTTATGACTGCTCACTAGAACCACTAGAAAAACGGGCCAGGCATCTACAAATATACGAAAGACAAAGATCAAGTAAAACAACGCCGAATAGGCTCTCTGTCGCCTTCCATCGTGTTTTTCTTCTTCTCTCGGGCAGGAGAAATCTCTTCGTGTTTATATATTTTTGTCTTTTACACTGTTTGACCCTCTGCAACCTCTTCGACGTCTCCCGCCACCTGCGCAGACATCAAAAGCGAGTCCGTACCCTCCTCGATTCGCGGGTTCACAACTCACGTAACAGACGACTGAGGCTCGCGCGATGGGGTAAAATTCTCTTTGTCTTCGATGTGCGCTAGTGTATTCCTAGCACGCTTTTGAGGCACCGCTGAAAAGCGCCCGGCTAAGGGCATCGTCTTCGAGGGTACGGACAATACTTCTTTTGGTTTACTTGTCTGGACATGGTGGTCGAGTCCACTCCTCACTCTACAGTCAACTGTTAACATGAAAGGAAGGGGGGAGGGGGGTTAGGCCTTAGGCCACCTAAGGAGTGCTAACAGAGAGAGAGAGAGAGAGAGAGAGAGAACCCGCAAAGTGGTGTCATCCTCTATTGTTTTGTGAGACCGAAGGCCACCACTTCTCTCGCTCTCTATGCCTTTCCCACCACTGGCCTCCGCGAATATTGGTGTGAAAGTGAGAACCGATGAACGACCAAAAACCCGTAACCGCCACTTTTTCTCTGACTGGTGGAGTTTTTGGTCATGGAGTGTGCGTCGTCTCCATGGCCATCTCTTAATGAGATGTTCAAAATTCAGGGCATTAAGGAGAACGGGAACCTAGAGTTTCAATGCATAGATTGCTTGCCAAAAAAAAAAAAAAAAACGCACATTGTCATCAGCAAGGAACAACAATATCCGAGTTGAAAGGGAGCTTTCGTAGGTCGCGTCTTTAGCTCCGAATCTCGTAGCGGAGGTAGACGCCGCTACTGAGCACGCGCACCGCTCGCTTTGTCTTCATAATTCTAGGGATCGTTTCCGGGGGCCGTAAGCTAGCGGGACGCCGGGTGTGGTTGCAGCTTTCGGCGCCTTGTCCGCTTACAGGTGAATGGAGTGCACCTGCGCTCTTTCTCTTAAATACAATATTTTATTTTTACAAGGACTACCATAATACGGGCGTATAGTGTTGCAGAACATTTTTGAAAAAATATCAAAATTGTTTCTATTGTTTTCTGGATAAGTGTACGGAAAACGTAACGTGAGAGTAAATTGTGACCAGACTTGTACGTAACGCGTTACAAGTAATGGATTACTTGTAATCGATTACATTGCACTGTAATTTTGTAACGCTTCAATTACTTCGAAAGATATCTCGATTGACGCAGCTTTACAAGATCTACCACCACAACCCTACGCTTAGAAAAATTTTACTCCCCCGTCCCATTCCGTTTTTCCCAAGACTAGACAACAGCTGTAATATAGAGCCTATATTTGCCTCCACCACCTCCTACGCTAATTCTTTTCTCCCTTTGACAATATTAGGATGGAATGCTTTACCTGATAACATAGTTACAACTAACAATGTGGATGTATTTAAACAGCTACTAGGTGAACATTTAGATCCCTGCGTGCAAACAATGCTGACTCTTAACATGTTAATAACGTGCCCTTCGTTTAATTTTTTTAATTTTTGGTGTGTTTACTTGTATTTTTTATTGCTGCTCACGGGTTTATGTTACTATGTTCTATATTGAAATGTTCAGTTTCCCATCCCTTGTGTCGCTGCTCACGAGCTTGTATTACTGTTTCTATATTGAAACTTTCAGTTTCCCATCCCTTGTCGAACGCCCTCTAATAGGGCCTTCAATGTATTATGAAATAAATAAATATTGCTGCTTATTTTATGAATAAATAAAGAATTATTATTAAAAAGAAATAACTGCCTACCTCCCGCGATCAACCAGATAACTTTATTTTAGCATTACTGCAGGTCAAATGTGTATCCATTTCTATTTTGATATGAACATAATGTGTATAGAAATATATGAGGCCCTCGATAACTGCATTTGCCTTTAAGAAGCTAATATACCGTATCACATTCGTTAGGTATATTACACCCCGTATGCATATTTGATGCAGATGCATGTCGCCTGCTTCGTTGATTATCTCGCACACCCGTACAGTAAAAGTGTAGAGGGTCCACCCGGAAATGCTATCGTATTTAATAAAATTGGGAGGGTTTGCATGCCACACCATTATGACGTATTTGCAAGGCCACGGCGCGAGATCGAAAATTAATTTATGCAAACCTCTGTTACACGTGCGGCGCCTCTGCAATTAGAACCTTCCACTGATCATTTGTATGCCTAAACTTGGCCTCGTTCGAAGCCATCGAGTGAAAAATAAAAACGAAACGAATCGCTGGAAAGTAAATCAAAAACGAGTTTGAACTAAATATCTCGTGAATTTTTTTTTTTTCTGCACTCTTCTAATTTAAACTTCTTATTCAAATTTCGTAGCCCGTATTTACATCTGTCTCGTTGAATAGGAAAGCAGAACAGAGAATCGATAACATATGTAAAGTACGGCGGATAATTGCAGCGTTGTATGTCGATTAACTTTTTTTTCTTTCCGGATATTTAAAAAGTAATACTTTTTATTTATTACGGATAAAGGTCACTGTCAATTAAAGTAGCAAGCGAGGTAAGCAATATCATCTACCTAACTTAGCGGAATTGCTTCATACTAGACATTGTACCCAAAAAATATAAGCATTTCGTGTTTTTTTTACTTTTTTTATTTTTGCTATTGATCGAGACCCGGGGACACTGATGCCGGGTTCTGTGTTACATGCGGCTGATGTGAATGTCCACATGAACTTATGCACATAACAACCGTGCATGCAACCACGCAGGCTTTTACCATTTCAAAGAGACAAAAAAAATTAAAATTTGAACTTTAATTTTGCTGCATAGCTCCGTTTCACTTTAGTGGGGAACACCCTCGGAGAATATGGAGCTGTATTGAAGTGTAATTCTTTGTTGGGATCTTCTTGGGCGTTCAAGTGCCAGCCCGCATCCACACTAAAGGCGCGAGCATGAAGCCCATTTGGATTTGTCTAAATCCACAAAGAAATTTCCATAGAGGGCTGGGGGATTGATCGATGAAACTACCGATGAATCATTTATGCCTTTAATCGCGATTACTTTTTTGCAACCGGTTAATCGGTAACCATTTGACGACTTAAAAATGAAGTAAAAATTAAACTCCTTCAACACTCAGACCTGGACGAGAAGACCTGTACGAAGGACAGTCTTTAGGCAAAATCGTAACCTAAAGCAGACCATATGGGCGAGATTTGTAACTCCAGATAAGTGCAGAAGGTCACACGTGTCCCGGTCACTTCAATGGCGTGCGAGTTTCCGTTTACTTCGGCGGAGGCTATTGCGAACAACCAAAGGAGCTCGCTCTTGCCGGAGAATATCAACGAAGCTCTTTGCCTCATGCGGCTGAAGTAATAATCCGCGTGTGTATCTTCACTGTTCTCAACTACACGTCGTGGTCGATTCATAATTGAAATTATATATAGCGCCGTTTATGACATATTCAACAAAGGCGAAAAAAAAAATATATATATATATATATATATAATTTTGACTTAAAAAGGCACAAAAAAAAACAAGACCAATTAAATGATTAAATCAGAGTCTATTAATCGGGCAAAATTGTTTTAATTCGACGCACAGCCCCAAGTTTAACCGCAGCCAACTTTGATCCGATGAAGCCAATCAAATAGTTCCAAAAGTACATCGTCACGGATCTTACCGATCCCGCAGAGAAAAAAGCGTCGTATCACGGGGCATTCCTTGCGCGCTATTGGAATTTAGCAGGGGAGGGTAGCAAACGCACGAAGACGACGAGCGGAGTGACGATGCACTTTTTTTTACACTGATTGATTGGCTCTATCGGATGGTATTGCGTCCACTGCAGTCGGACTTGAAATGGAATGGAGTGTAAATGCAATTTTTTTTTTTTTTTTTCATTTTCATTCCTCATAATTTTTTTTTTCGCCAAAGTACTCCGTGGAGAATGAGGATGTCGTCGGCGAACAGTCAGCGTAAAAGGAGGCCTGTATATAAAGCCTGCTGCAGACATTTGAACTCTGTCCATTGTATGCGATGAATCCCCAGAAGGACGGGCGCAGGAAACAATGTTCAGCGTCGTGTTTCGAGCGGGTCCAGGCTCGCGTGCATCAGACAGTTCTTTTTCCCTCTCGCGCTACAGAAGCATGGCTCAAAGAGCATGACCATCATCATCAGATTTATCTTGCTGCCAAGCCAATCTGGGACGAGCTACTCATCGATTCTCCTTGGACCCACAAGCTCGCGAGGTCTCGCTATGTAAGCAAATTACGCGCGCACAATGTTAGCTGCGGGCTTGCGCAATATCGCATGTTCTGGTTGCGGGTAGCGTATATCGGAGGTGCGGAGAGTCTCCACTAAAGAACTCTATACCCCGTTTCCCTTTAAAGGGATACTGAACCGAAATTTGGATTTCGCAAAGTAAGGCTGCAGAAGTGTTGAATCGGACGCTACGAACTCCAAAAAATCACTCGTACATCGATATCTCAAACGGATGGCCGTACTTTTGGAAAAGAAGGGCGCGATGAAGCGAGTTCTTTGACGTAACTGTCCTCCGGGAAAATTTGAGAATGAGGAGAAGCGGCCTCGCTTCTCTCCTCCTCGCTTTGGTTCACCAGCTTGACGGGACGTAGCGAGGAGGAGAGAGAATGGGTAATCGTGACGTGCCTTGTCTCGTCGGCCTCGTCGGCCGGGTTCAATCGCGCACTTCTTTTCCAAAAAAATACGGCGATCCGTTAGATATATCGCCGTATGAGTGATATTTTTTTGTTTTGCAGCTTCTCGCCTATCTGCCCGGCCTTGTTTAGTGAGCTCAAAATTTCGGTTCAGTATCCCTTTAAGACGACTGCCAACGACGCTACGATTCGATGGCGTTCGTTGTCATGGTGGGTTCGCTATCGCCGGCTAAGTCAATCACGCACGGAGAAGGCTCAGAATCGCGGCTCAACAACTTTGAAGCGATTGGTTTACAGTTGGTGACGGCGAACGCACAATGGCGATTAACGCCTTGACGGTGTGCTGCTGCATGATTGGTTTCATTGGATCGTATAGCGCCGGCTGAGATCGGATTTAATGTGAAACGGAGTTTAGTATGGACTCGCAATGGCTGCCGCGCCATGCTTGTGCAATAGAAGCGAACGAAATGTGAGAGTATGCATACTTTCAAACGGCGTGATATTCAGAGATTCGAAGCACCGATTGAAAAGAAAAAAAAAGTTCGATGTTGTCCAGTTTTGATACATCGGAGCTCGTGCTTCTCGCCTACATCTTCGCCAGAGGCATCCGTAAATTTTAAAATTGCCCGCATCATTAAAACTAAATAGTAACTCGAACTCACTTTACAATCCCCGACGACAAAACAGAGCCCATTCTACGACCTGTCCGCTTTCCCGGGGGTGCATAGCACACGCCAGACGGATCGACACATGCAAGCGCTTGTCTGTCGTACGTGTCCTATTTTTTGTCCCGGTTTCTGTGCGCTTTTTTATTTCATCATGAGCAATCCTATAGCCCAGGGCCGGCTTGTTAGAATCGGCGTCTTAGCTGAGAATGTGTGACAGAAAGCACTGCAAAAGCCAACGCTCGAGCGGAGTGGCACGCAAAGTCAAGTCCATTAGCCTCCTATGTACTCATAGCTATGACGAGTCTCAGGCGCTCGCGCGCCCCAGGCTTGGCAGGCTTTCTTTCACACAGTCTAAGCTAATACGCTGACTCTAGCAAACCGGCCCAGAAGAAACACCGCTCGCGAAGACGACGCCCATTCCGTTTCAAAAGAGGAAAGTATTCGAAACTGGGCATTTTCAATTGCGCAGTAATTTATTTTATTTGTGTTGTTGCACACTAACATGATTATTATTTCTCTTTCATAAACCAACATGCCCCCCAAACAAAAAGAAAAATAGATATAATTATAACCAGTGTTTTTTTTTTTTTTCTTTCTTTTCGTGCAAAAATAAACTACTCATTGCGGAACGTTTACTCTTCGTCTAAATGCAATGCTATAGGCTCGGACCAGATGTGAAAGTTCCAGAACTAATCGTTTTCTGATTCATAATTCATTAAAGATTTTCGAAACTCTTTAAGGAATAATTGGCAAAGCCCCCCAAAACGCCTCGGGAATAATGGCATCAATTAACTACCGGTAACGAGCCTAGATTTCCGAATGAAAGTTTCAGAAAATCATGGATAACTTTTGAATGTGATAACGCTTAATTGTGAAACTTCGGCATCTGGTTCGGACAGCTAGCACTACACTTTGTTGAAGACTGAGCAGTCGGCGATCAAAATAGTTACCGTATTTGCAATAAAAAAGCAAAAAAAGAAAGTTTTTTTTTTCAAGGGGGCAGGGGGGAAGGCACGTTATGCTAGCATTATCCTGTTTACTGCATACACCTGTCTTGTTTGCGCTATTTTATTTTTTAACCACGTAATACTTGCTCGAGTATGAGTCCCGCAAGTTTTAAAATACTTATAAAGGTGCTGTAGAAGAGTGCTGTGATGCAAATTTTTCATAAAGTTAAATTATGGTAATTTTTTATGAATCAGAAAGGTTTTAATAGGTAGATTAAACTCCTCAACAAAAAGGTACCTGGTGGCAATATGAAGCCTGCCAACTGAGTGAAAAACGATTTGACATGAGGTGGAATGGCAAATACAAAGAAATGAGAGTCGGTTTCCTTTCTAACTAACGAGCCTGGCCAGATTTCACCTTTAAGAAGCGGTATTGTCAACAAAGTATTCACGCTGGAAGCGCTCACTGCTTTGCGCCGGTTTCTTTCAGGCAACCTGCCGCATTACTATTGCTGAAACGCCAGGTTGGGGTGTTTCCGTTGCTCAGATCAAGAAAGTAATGTGCAAAGATTTGTTCTTTTTTTTAACTTTAATGTACTTTTCCAAAAAAGGTACGAGACACCCCAAAACAAAAATCCCGTGCGTCTAACTTTTGAATGTGATAACGCTTAATTGTGAAACTTCGGCATCTGGTTCGGACAGCTAGCACTACACTTTGTTGAAGACTGAGCAGTCGGCGATCAAAATAGTTACCGTATTTGCAATAAAAAAGCAAAAAAATAAAGTTTTTTTTTTCAAGGGGGCAGGGGGGAAGGCACGTTATGCTAGCATTATCCTGTTTACTGCATACACCTGTCTTTTTTGCGCTATTTTATGTTTAACCACGTAATACTTGCTCGAGTATGAGTCCTGCAAGTTTTAAAATACTTATAAAGGTGCTGTAGAAGAGTGCTGTGATGCAAATTTTTCATAAAGTTAAATTATGGTAATTTTTTAAGAATCGGAAAGGTTTTAGTAGGTAGATTAAACTCCTCAACAAAAAGGTACCTGGTGGCAATATGAAGCCTGCCAATGCCAACTGAGTGAAAAACGATTTGACATGAGGTGGAATGGCAAATACGAAGAAATGAGAGTCGGTTCCCTTTCTAACTAACGAGCCTGGCCAGATTTCACCTTTAAAGGGGCTATGCAACAATTTTTTTACTTTGCGCAAATACCGCTTAGAACGGATCCCTGACGTTAATGACCTATGAAACACGCCTTAGTTTTTCACCCGACGCATTAGAAGTCCCAGAAAAAAATTAAAAAACAACGAGCAGCGTTCACGCCCTCAACTCGCAGACAGAACAAGCGGCCACGTGATCTGGAGCCGATTATATGCCGCCAATGTTGATCATAGCCACGCGCTGGGGTTGGCAAAGCACAGGACACGCGCTGAGTTCCAGACATTGTTATGGCTCGGCTATTGTCGTCGTTGCAGCGATTGGACACGGGCCACTACTCGAATGCTTCTCGAGCTATCAATTATCACGAGCCTAAATCGAGTGCCCACGCAATGCTCGGGTCCAATCTATGAATGGCATTCAAATATCGTCATACGGGTGTACTGCGATCCCCGCGTTACGTCATCGAATTTTGCAAGGGAGAGATTGAATGAAAATGATCGCTTTTGTCCTTGAAATTACACCGCAACAAAGGAGTTTCTTGGCCAGTGGCATTGCATGCGAGTATCCTTGAGTCCCACTAGTGCCAGTAAGCTCGTGTAAAGTGAAAAACATTCCAATTGAATATCGTTGCACAGCTCCTTTAAGAAGCGGTATTGTCAACCACGTATTCACGCTGGAAGCGCTCACTGCTTTGCGCCGGTTTCTTTCAGGCAACCTGCCGCATTACTATTGCTGAAACGCCAGGTTGGGGTGTTTCCGTTGCTCAGATCAAGAAAGTAATGTGCAAAGATTTGTTCTTTTTTTTAACTTTAATGTACTTTTCCAAAAAAGGTACGAGACACCCCAAAACAAAAATCCCGTGCGTCTACTTTCCCGCACAACACTAGGATAGCCAATCACCGCAACTAACGGAGGCAGTTCAGCGAAGTGACGATCCTGAAACATATGTTTAAACCAAAAAAAAGCTTTCAGCCTTTTCCCTCTATTTATTTATTTATTCCATATACCCTTCAGCGCCCAAAGGCATTACAGAAAGGGGAAGGGGGGAGATATACAGCGAGAGAAAAACAATAAACGAACACTAGGTTTATGACATAAAGTTTGCTAGTGGCAAGAACAATAAGAGTAGTAAGCTTTAAACAATTATTAACACATTTGACACATCAGGATATAAGGTATAAGCTCTCTTCAATAAGTCTGAAAAAAAAACAAAAAAAAACATTGTTGGATGATATCATGACAAGCGACTCGGGTAGACAGTTTCATTGATGAGTGGTAAGAGAAACAAAAGAGTGTTTAATGATGATATTAGTGCGGTACAAATATACGCGAACCTTATTCTGATGATTTACCCTGTGTGATACGAAGTGAGGTAGCTGAAGAAGCGATCTCCTGTTGATGCCCGTTTTGTTATTATAAATGTTATGAAAGAGTTTTAAACGTAAAGCGAATCTTCGGCATTTTTGCGGCTGCCTACCAAGACAGTCTTTTAGGAGACTCGACCTTACAGTATAATCATAATTTCCGGTCATGAATCTCGCTGCTTTGTTTTGAACCCTTTCAAGGTCGTCACAAAGATACTGTATCTGGGGGTCCCAGAGTACACAAGCATACTCAAGAAGGAAGACAAGCGAAGCTGTGTGCTCGTCCCGTGTGTTTCTTCTTCGTCCTCGTCTGTTTTGCGCGCTTTTTCCTACGATGAATTCCCACCAATTCGCCCAACTATCCATTCTTCTATGATTACTGGAAAGGTTGCCGCCATCTATGAGCGACGGCGGCAACCAGACTGGTTGTCTGGTTTCCGTCGTCGCTCATAGATGGCGGTAGCTGTCCAGAGTTTTGTGTAGTTTTGTGTAGATATTTGTTTGGTACCGGACACAAAATTTGGGAAACTATCCCTTAACAGCTCCGCTGTAAAAAAAAAAAAAAAAAAAAAAAAAAAACGCACTCTGAGTTGTGACATTAAGGAATGCAAGCGTGACGTTTTGCATTGCTTAATGTCCCAACTGAGACTGCGTTTTTTCGTCTAAACATATGTTGCGGAATCGTCATACGCTGAGCTGCCTCCGTAAGTTGCGGTGATTGGCTCTCTGAGTGTTGTGTGGGAAAGCAGACGCACGGGCTTTTTTAGAGTGTAAGTTTCTCTAGATATGACAGTGTTTTCTAAGTAGTTTTCACAACAAAACAAGACTTTCATTTCATAAAAAAAACTGTGTTTTAAACGCTTTTCCTTGAATATTCATTATTTCAATTACTGTGTGGAGATACACTTTTTTGCATCCCCCCCCCCCCTAGCCGGCCTTTCCCCTGTCTTTTTCTTATGGCCGTTTGCAACTACGGCCTCTGGGCGACACCATCTTACTACTGGCATGTGTGGATTGTCTGAGAGTCAACCCTGATATGGATATGGATATGGATATGGATATGGATATGGATATGAATATGGATATGGATATGGATATGGATATAGATATGGATATGCGGCTAACCCCTTTGTATCGGGAGATCTCAGCTTACTAGATCTAGCCTATTTATCTGTTATTTTCTTCTTGGTTTCTCTTCCACCAGTGGTCCAGCCTTCGTTTTGTCCACCCCACCAACGGCACAGGCCGCGGGCCCCTGCCTACGGTGCTGTCGGCGCCGTCGTTGCCTCTATCGTTGCCCTCCTCGTCAATTTCCCAGAAGCCCAACGCCCCCGCCATGTCTCCGCCGCACGGCTACTGTGTAGCACGGCGGGGACATGGCTTGCCCAAGGTTGCCAGACTGGTGCCCGAACAAGGCATTTTCCCTCCACAGTGACCCGACTAGCTTTTGAAGCGTGGCTGCATGAAAAAATCTACAACGCAATTCATTTCGACTTCAATAATTTCAACGCACGTTTTGCCCCCCTTGCACACATTTTCAGATTGCCACTCCAAGTAATCCCCGGTCAGAGCTCTTGATCAACACATAGAATCAAAATATGTCAAAGCTATCGCCCTCTAACTTGGCCCTTGGACAGAAACTTCTTAATTATTCCGCTTGACAACTTCAGGACTATACAAACTTCGCTAACGGGGAAAATAACGGTCCGAGGAGCACCTGAAAGGACACGCCTGCGTGCACTCAAAACTGTCGAAACGCCAGACCGGTTGTGCCCTCAAGTGGTTTGCGGAAGTCCGGCGCAAAGCGCTACATCGTTCAAGGGGGAAGCAGTTTGGCACGAACTCGTTGACGTAAAACATTTCTTCACAAATAATGTATACATAAATATGTAACCTAGCATATATTGTGTACTTTACAAATTTCATCGCTAAACTTCTCAAGGCGGTTCATATAGAGACCAGTGGTCTCAAACCTTTTTGAGAGTGGGGGCCAGACAGCCGACACTGAGAAGGCCGAGAGCCAACGTTAGAAGGAGGGGAGACTCAAAATGTTTAAAAGAGAAGATACCTCGTGCTCTATGCTTTTCGTAAACGCAGGTTTGCCAGCGACATTTTTTAGATTTTATTCTCGGCCCTGACCATGATGTGATAACAATACTTAAAATCACACCGCTCCGCCAACGTGCTCGCATTTTTAATAGAACAAGAGAGCAAGGACACTGTCGTTCCCGTTGCTCAATTAACTCAGGAATTAACCAAGCTAAACGTGTCTCTAAAAAACGAGCAGCTATATTACAGTTCTTGCTTTCATGACGATTTATATTACAACACTCATACTTGCCTTTTAATTGTGATACTTTTTTCAAGGCGAGAATCCCGAGCTCGTAGTTTTATCTTCACTAGTTGTTCCTGCTGATCGAGAGTTCACGAAGCCAAGATGCATCCTTCAACAAACAGCCCGAGCTTGCAGCTAGTAGCGGAATCGTTAAACATTACAAAAAGCTGGGAAGCAAAAGCTAAAGCGAAATAAAAGGCAGATGACCACAGTTAAGTAAAAACTATATGAATACGTTAAAAGAGCGGGAGCGACTTTTCAAGGGAAAATGAATCTGCGAGATGAGATCACGATGGCGCTCAAGGCATGGTGACCGGGACTCGTAGCCGGTTGCCTGCGGGACGCGTGCGGCCCGCGGGCCGCGTGTTTAAGGCTCCTGCTATACACCGTTTTAGTGAAAGAAGGTCAGAGGTAAGTGGAAAAATGGTGCCGCCCGCTTCCTCCCGTCTGGGTTTGGGCAGAGGGCGGAAGGACCCGGATGAAACCAATGTATGCGTTTGTTGCTTGAAATTTTTGCGGAGCTTGTTTCTTTTTTCTTTTTCTGCGGTTAATTTTTTTTTACTTCAGTGTTTTTAATTTTTACGAAATTTTGCTCATCGGAGCACTATTGCTCGGATATGTGTTGTACGAATACCAACCGAAAGCGTGGAATAATGTGTCAAGAGCTTTCGCGCAGCCGAGCCGCCAAGGTGAGCGCGGCTGCGAAAATTTTAGGCTTCATCGCTTTTTACATAATCAGGAACTCCGGGGTCAGTGGATTGCGTTAGTGAAAGTCTTTTGCTCCTCCTCGTGATATCGCGTGTGCTTGCCACATTTTTTAACACAATAAACACGTAGCCCTACACCGGAGCTGCTCTTCCCCATAATGTCTGTTTGTTAGACTGTTTGTTAGACGTGTAGACTATCGTGAGACTGGTACGCTTGCACTTTTTGCTTCCGAAAAGTCAGGTCGGTGTCAGTCTAATATGTGAGTACAGTCTAAACTCAATCAAACCGATCTGAAAACAGTTGGGCATCGAACCCCAAATTTGGAGTGACTACTGGGCCCAGGAAAGCTCACAAGTAAACAACCATCGTGACTCAAAATTTGCTCTACATTCAGTATTTCGCGACTCTATTCGTGAGACTAAGATATATATTTAATTTTTTATAACTCTTCACTCTAAGAAATGCCTGCGAGCCTACTTACCTGCGAAACACTCAAGGAGCCAATCCCTTTGATCTATATACGAAATCAACTCTGCGAATGATAAGGCGGGACATCTGTTTAGACCTAAAAATGAAGTCTGCGCTCTGGCATTAATCAATGCAAAGCGTCATCCTTGCATTGCGTAATGCCACAGCGCAGACTTAATTTTGAGGTCTAAACAGATGTTCCGCTTCATTATTCGCTGAGCTGATTTCGTAGATCGCAGAGATTGGCTCTTTGAGTGTTTTGCGGGTAAGTTGACTCGCAGGCATTTCTTAGAGTGTTTACACTCTAAAGAAGCCTGTGCGTCTCCTTTCGCGCACAACACTCGGAGAGCCAATTACCGCAACCTTCGGAGGCAGCTCAGCGAATGGCGGTACCGAGACATATGTTTAGACCAAAAAACGTAGTCCGAGTTGTGACATTAAGCAATGCAAAACGTCATGCTTGCGTTGCTTAATGTCACAGCTCAGACTGCGTTTTCTGGTCTAAACATATGTTTCGGCATCTTCATTCGCCAAGCTGCCTCCCCAAGTTGCGGTGATTGGCTCACCGGGTGTTGTGCGCGAAAGGAGACGCACGGGCTTTTTTTTTTTTTTTTAGAGTGTAGGAAGTGTAGCCTTACCATTCTTCAAATCAACAACAACATCAAAATCATGATTGCAACCGGCATTTTTTTGATGATTACTTGTAATTAAGATATTGAGTGCGGTTTTTTGCCAGCGAATAATCTTTCCTATAGGCATGATTAGCAAAGTAAAGCGCCGTGCATCACTGTGGTTTATATGTTCCAGTCGTGGCCATGTTGATACAATTATGCATCGCTTAATGAATCGCTGAAGGATTTTTCACATCCATCAGAGGGCACGGAAAGAATGTGTGTGAAAGATAGTTTTATCGGATATTCTAGATCGCGATTTTCTACAGCATTGCAGTCTACCGGTAAATTAAGTTGATTGGCATAGCATAAATTGAATCAGTTTACTATGTGAAGTAGACAACGTGCGTTGGAGTAAAGCTACTAAGATTAAAAAATCTACCAAATTGCCTTTAATTAAGGGCAGAAAATATACATTTGGAATACCGTAGCAAGCAAATTGATAGATTTAAAGCTGAACCCCTTATCGACTGACGTTCACAAGAGGTATACACTTTGACGCAGGGTTTTTTCAAGTGTCGACAAGGAACATACATGTTCGATACGCAATCCTCGAGTAAATCGTTAATTAGCGAAAAATCTAATAAAATAAAGCCGGCAATTATACGCGCGAGCAAGCATTTGAAGCATGCTTTGAAACGCATGCCCCGCGGCCATGGTATCACCCGGGCGAAGCCTGCTTCAAAGGCTCCGGTAGTGCGGTACGCGGAACACGGTAACGGTTCTCTAAACGTCCCTATTATCAGTATACGGGAAGCTACGGTTTGGCCAATCGTGAACTTCGACCGCAGCTACGCTTTTGGTCGCGCGCGTCGCCATGAGCATCCGAAGCTCATAAGTTAAAAATTATAATGCATCGTGGGCCACTGAAGAAAAAACAAATGGACCGATTCAAAACAATATACAGTCTTATAGCATAGCGTTGCTGGTTCTTACACATGCAATACGAAAGAGTATAGCGTACGCTAAAAACTCCATGCTCGTACCGATTTTGGTTCTGCGTTCCGTAAATGTTGCCGAGTGAACATCTCCCGTGATCTTCATTCCATTTGTTAGTGCCGTCAAAATTAGAATTCCACGTGCTTACATCGCCACCATGGTCCTCAAAAGAAATATTGAAAATAAAAACGTTCCCAATGCTTTTTTTTTTTAATTAGGCCGAGCCGCAGCTGACTTGTCCAGCGCGCTTTTCTGTGGGGTACCGAAGCTACGAGACGAGTACGCCAAATTCGATCACAGAGCCTCCGTCATTCGTATCGTGGAAACAGCGCATTATATAACTCCTATCGCAGGAAGACATTCATGACCTACTGATGAGCAGTGCACGGCGACGGCCATTTGTTTGGGAGTCGTTTGTCCGTTGTCGATGAACTGCGCGAAGCGGCGTTGAGCAGATCGCAATGTTCACGCACATTGCGAGCGGTGAACATTTGCACTATGTACTCCTTCAGCTGCACGGCAATCTGACTCAACTGCGGTAGGTCCCGAAAAGAATCGCCGAGCTGAACACCTCGTATTTTCAGTAACACTGAACTTCTCGAACACCACGTCACCCATGCCGCGCTAGTCGCGGCAACCGCCATCTTGAAACTAGTGCTCTCGCGGGCCCCGAGATCCCGAGAGCTTCCCTCAAAGCCCGCAAGCCCGCAGCGCGAATCTCCCAGCGTTGCGTGCATACGCAATACGCTCGCCCTTCTATTGCGTTCTGCTCATGCGCACTTCTGATCATAGGTCGGCATTTTAAGCCCTCCTCACTCAAACTCACGATCACTATTTTTTCCTCAATCAGGACTCACGTCCACTCACGATCACGATTTATTCAAAATAGGGTCATCACCCGCACTCACCCTCACGGTTCAACACAAAACCAAAACTCACCCGCCGTCATCATCACGGTCGTCACGCTCACAGGTCATCACGGTCATCACGCTCACAGGTCATCACAAATCATCAGACTCACAGGTCATCAGACTCACAGGTCTTCGCACTCACAGGTCCTCATAGTCCTCACACTCACAGCTCTTCACGGTGCTCACACTCACAGGTCCTCACGGTCCTCACACTCACAGGTCATCACGATCCTCGCACTCACATGTCCTCACACTCACAGCTCCTCATGGTCCTCACACTCACAGGTCCTCACGGTCCTCACACTCACACTGGTCCTCACGCTCCTCACAGTCACAGGTCATCACGGTCCTCGCACTCACAGGTCCTCACACTCACAGCTCCTCACGGTCCTCACACTCACACAGGTCTTCACGCTCATCTTACACGCAGGTCCTCACACTCACAGGTCATCATGCTTACAGGTTGGTTTCTTTGTTTTTCTTTTGTTCCTCGCAAGCCGTTGGTTTGTCTTCGCGTGAGTCGTGCGGCGGGGGAACTACCCCAAAAAAGTGAACTTCTGAACCGCTTATCCAATTTGAAAGAAATGTACTATGTTTATGTTTATGCTCCGCACATTTCTACCAAATTTCGTTCAACCGGATTAATTACAAAAGAACCTAAATGCAAGCTGACGAAATTGGGTGTGTTTAACTTTTGCCTGCTGACAAGGGCAGCGGTAAAACACAAACGCGCCTTCCGACAGGTTACACAGACAACGCCGCAGTGATTAGAGAGAGAGAGAGAGAGAGAAAAAACTTTATTTATACGCCAAGGTCCGGCGCTCAGTTGGATTTGGTCAGCTACCAGTCCTCACCCAACACGTTTTTCACGTGCTGAATGAGTGCCGGCAGGAGAATATGGGCATCGGTAGGTGGACTAAGCCAGTCCGTCCATGACTGAGGTTGGAGACTGGGGGATAGGGAGGAAAGAGAGGATAGGAGGGTAGGTTAAATGTAGGAGCACTGCCACAGGCAGTGCTCTAGAGTGGGGTATTCGCCGCAGTTGGGGCATTTCGGGCGTCCGGAAAGGCCCTGGATATAGTGGCGAAAGAGGGGAGTCACGATCGGATTGGTTTGAAGTCTGCGGAGAATGGCTCTGTCCTCCCGCGAGAGGGATTGGGGTGGAGCAATAATTGCGGCGGTGTTAGCGCGTAGTTCTCTTAGGAGGGATGTACGCTCCTTGTGCAAGAGTTTTCTGTGTTCCTTGGGATCATAGTCGGACGGCCAGAGGCACGGAGGACCCGGAAAATTCGTAACGCGGGTGAGCTCATGAGCTCGGTTGTGTTCCTCTACGCCTTGATGTCCGGGGATCCATTGCAGGGTAACATGGAGGGAGGGATGCGTGTCAAGGTGACGTTCCAAAAGGCTGTGGATATGTCCGGGTAGCGCACAGTCACGAAAACCGCGGCATGTTTCCTGGCTATCTGTTCGAATGTAAATGTGGTGAGTAGGATGGTGAGGTCGAGTGATGGCTTCAAGAACCGCTAGGGTCTCCGCGGCGGATGGGGTGGGGACATTGCTGTGTTCATTAATATGCTCATAGCCAGGCCCTACTACAGCCGTTATGCTTCTGCTGGGATTGTGACTGGCATCTGTGTAGTAATATGTGGTATCCGGTCTTGGTGTCTCGCGGTCTATCCGTTCGACTAGTTGTGTGCGTCGGGCAGCATGTTTGTCCGGATGCATATGTTGAGGTATGGGCATGACTGTGACGCGGGGTAGGGACTCCCACGGTGGGGGTGGGGGTGGTGGAAAAGGAGGCAAGGTGGTGGTGTCGTAGCCTTGATGCTCGAGGAGCTTGCGGCCTTGGTGGGATGTTTGAAGCCTTGCAATATGTGCCTGGCGGCAAATAGTGGTACGTTCTTCAAGTGTGTTAAAAAGACCCGTCGAGTCCACTAGAAAATTTGCGGCAAATCGTGGTACTCCTAGGGCTAGTCTGGTGTATCTTCGGAGCGCTGCTTCTAATTTGGAGAGCTGAGTCTTGGTGATGGATAGATATGGAAGCTGGTACAGTACACGGGAGTAGACAAGGGCCTCGATAATCCTGCGAAGCTCCTGTTCCTTGAGTCCTCTTCGTCTGCGCGTGACTCTACTTAGCATGTGGTAAATCTGATTGATTTGCCGGAGTATCGTGTCCATCCATACGTGGGCCTTGCCATTGTCTTGTAGGAGGAATCTCAGTATTCGGATGTGAGAGTGGCGAGGAATAGGGGTGTGGTCAATGTGGAGCTTAATGCTGTCGCGTTGCTCTTCTGCTTTACGGCCTGTTTGATTGGTAACTACAATGAATTCGGATTTGGTGGGAGAGCATTTGAGGCCAATACTGCTCAGGTGGTTCTGAATGACATCCAGACCTACTGAATCGTGTGTTCCTGTTGTCCAAGGGATCCTTTACAACACCAGATTGTAATGTCATCTGCATAAATGTTGTGTTGCAGGTGTGATATAGAACTGAGCTGGGCAGGTAGGCGAAGTAGGGCAATATTAAATAGAGTGGGGGAAAGAATGGAACCTTGAGGGACGCCGGTAGTTAGTGCTCGGGGTGTCGAAAGTTCTCCATTGATTTGGATTTGTATAGAACGACCAGTTAAGAAAGCTTTTATATAGTTGTAGAGGCGAGCGCCCGGTTGTAGTGTCAGAAGGTTGGTAAGGATGGCTGAATGAGGTACGTTATCAAACGCCTTGTGTATGTCTACTCCCGCGATTGTCCGAGTTTGGACTAGGCTAGGAGTTTGGTACACATCCTCCGAGATTCGGAGCATGGTGTCCTGAGTGCTGACGTGTGATCGGAAGCCTGTCATTGTGTAGGGGAGGGCGTCACTACTTTCTATGTGCCAATTGAGACGGTTAAGGGCCATGCGTTCCATTAATTTGCCTACACATGATGTGAGGGATATCGGACGAAGGTTGGTAATAGAGTTCGGGGGCTTGCCGGGTTTGGGGATTGGGATTATCACTGCCGTTTTCCATTCTTGTGGAAGGGTGCCAGATTCCCATGCGGTGTTGATGTATTCAAGAAGCTGTTCTGCTCATATGCATATGTACCTATGTGCATATGCATATGTGCATATGCATATGTGCATATGCATATGTGCATATGCAAGAAGCTGTTCTGCTCATATGTACACAAATGAACGATTAATAAATATATCACCCCGTTTCTTTTTTTGTGCCATCCACACGTACTTCTACGGAAGTTTATGCACCATATATATACAATAAACATATGCATTCACCAATTTTTTTTTCTCTTTTGGGGGGAAAGGGGGGGGGCGGTAATATCATACCCCTGTCAGACGGGCACGTTAAATGACATTTAAGCAAAATGACATTACAGCTCGGCCAATGAGCGTGAGCGGTGAAGAACCAGGATCACGTGAAGAACCAGGATCACGAGCTGATTCGCCGAGCGGTGAATGACATTCGATCAAAATGACATTTACTTTCCCGTCTGACAGGGGTATTAGGTAGGGTGACGTACCTCTAGTTTGAAATCTCACCATAATCCCTGTTGGCAGTGGTGTCCGTCAGTCGTATGCTATTCTATGAGCAGAAGCCGCGGAGGCCGAGTTTTCCTTCTCACTCGAGTTGTTTCTGCTTTTGTTGGTCGACCGTGCTTGCCGGAGTAGGCTGCGATTTAAGGAATCATCACCCGGCATTGTTTTTCAGTCATCTCGGCCTTTATAAAATACTGTCAGCATTTATTATCTTGATACGTGCAGCCGTGCTTGGATTGGTTTCATTTGGATTGGTTTGGCATGGCTTTGCTTAATTTGGTTTGGAGTGGATTGGGGGTTTGGGGTCGTCTCCGTGTGTCTCTTTGTCGCGCTCTCGATCACGTAGGGTGCGCCACTTTCCATGTGGCAAGCCGCGTCATTCTTGGCGCGCAGTTCATCGAACAAGATTTCATAGACAGATCGTTTCATCGACACTGCGATGTTTTATCGGCAGATCGTTTCTTCGACATTCGATGCTCGACAGAGTTTGCTACAATTCGTCGACACGTTTTCTTTTTCTTTTTTTTTTCTTTTTTATTCTGACGTCTAGACGACATTTCTCTTTCTCTCTCTTTCATCGACGCGGCGTTGGCTTCTTGGCGTCTCGCGTTCTTCGCGTGTTCGCAGCGCACTGCGGTGTGGACAGGGCACAGGTGGGGCAAGCGCAAATGCTCCTCACTCTTCGTACGCAGTGCGCTGTGCGCTTACGTTGCTGGAGTGGTGCGTGCGGCGTGGCGGCCTTTTGGGTACGTTTGGCTGTACGGGCGCGTGCTCGGCCTGTCTAGCGGATATTTTTTTTACGTAAGGAGCATGCCCTATGAAGCTGAGGCTCGGCGCTCAGCAGCCAGACGGCCGGACGTAATGGACCTTTTGTAGAAATACGCGGTGCGCATGCGCGGAGTATTTCATGCGCCTGGGTTCGAGAGTATCTAGTTCCAAACAATCCGCCATCTTGCATTTCTCGCCTTTGAGCGGTTTCGTTGTGTCGACCTCGGGGCGGAAGATTACGCACGATGGGGACAAAGGTGAGCTTGGGGGAGCCGTATCTATGTCACATCGCCTCAATGGGTGGACAGGATGTAGCTGACGTTTTGGGTGTGGAACGGGTGGCAGAGGCCTTGGGCGCGCGTTGTTTTCCAGTCACCTAGTCTCGAACCGATTCGCGTGTCTAGGTGGCAGCACATATTCGCCAAGAGGTTCATTGTTGGTTTCTGTCGTGCTTTTGGCTGCGTGCACATTCGAAGCTCGCGAGATGCATAATCGTTCCAAACATTTTCTCATTTTTTGTAGAAGCATGTGAGGCTTATTTTGTGCCCAGTAATGCACGCGAAATACCAAAACTGATGTTTTGCATTCTCGTCTCGCAAGTGTTCCGAAAGAGGTAGTGACGTAGAGGTTAACCTGTCGGTTTCGGTGGTCTTTAAGAGATGATGAACGAGGTATTTACATTGTTGTAGCTTGTAGAGTCGGAACCGGCGGAGATCTATCGTCTACGTCGTCTTCTTTGCCATTGGGCAGCTGACCGATTCTACGTGCTCGAGCTCTCTCGCTGGAAGCGGAATCCTATTTATATAGTACTCAACAGTGTTCATCCGTGTGTACTGTAGTGAACATTTTAGGCCCGACATATCAATAGTTTCTTGTTATCAACCATGAAAACGCAATGTCTGTAAACACCTCCCGACAAAGAATGAAAACCAGAGCTCGCCGTTCGCTTTGGCCAATAGATCTATCTCACACACTTTCACGGCTATCACAATGACAATTGTGGTAGCCGTGAGCAAACTTGATCGCGCCGCCGTTTCGCGGCGACGCGACAGACCTGTGTGAGTCATATGAATCTGAGACACAACTACCAGCTAGATTGTGCGCGTCGCTGTTTCGCAACGTGTGACTTAATCACAAGTTCCCATGAGCTATGATCTGCCAACGCTCTACATTTCCTCTCCAACCTTTCCCTCACATACGTTGATTGATTGGCACCCTTCCGCATATTTGCGGCCAACTATTTTTAACAAACCCCTCTTACATCTTTCTTTCCCCCTTCCCCGTTGCGTATGCGAGTCTTTCCCCTTCCTGGAGGATAACAATCTGCATAGCATTAAACCCCTTTTCCCGTTTTATACAACCCCCCCCCCCCCCTCATCAACCGTCTGGAGCGTGCGTGACGCAGCCATAGTTGTACTTTACAGGAGGCAGCGGTAGTGCACGAGACGGCTCGTGATTGACACGCGCAAGCCTACAGCGGCGTTGACCCTCGTGCGGAAAGACTACAGTTCCCGCAATGCATTGCGCCGGAGGAGGCGTAGCGAAACTGGCGGTGGGTCGGTCTATTACAGGGGTGGCCAGGCTGACCCGGCCTAAGAGCCGCAAAGAAAACCACGAAACTGCCAAGAGCCGCGCGGGGGGGGGGGGGGGGGGGGGGGCAAATTCTTGTTTAGATTAATAAACGAAACTCGAACTACTTTCAATTTATCCGAGTCAAAAGCAGTCCAACTGTACGTAAGGCAGCAGTAGCACAAGACTACCAAACCGCAACCTGTCTTGCTTTAAATCGCGTTCTATTTCCCTTTTTTGGGGAAGTGCTCGTGTGGCTGGCAGGGAGGTGGGGGAATGGGGGGGGGAAGGGGGGGGGGAGGGTGGAGGGGAGGGAGCCGCGAGCCGCACTTTAACACGCAAAGAGCCGCATGCGGCTCCCGAGCCGCAGGTTGGCCACCCCTGGTCTATTACCTCAAGCCCGGTTCACACATCTGCGTTCCGACGACAAAAACAACACGAACGACATGACACGGGGACGATTCTGTTCGCATTACAAAACGTGACATAGATGGCAAAGAGCAGCTTTATCAAGCAATCATGTGTCACGGTTGTCCTGGTGTCATGTCGTTCGTGTCGTTTCTGCCGTTCCTGTAGCTCGGAACGCAGATGTGTGAACCGGCCTTTACGAGCCTACTCTGATGTTACACTTGAACGTCACGGAAAATCAGTCTTCCCGCCTTTTCGAGGCGTCGCCATGGGTACGAATACTAGAGGGGTCTATTTAAGTGATTTATTCGGCACACAAGCGTACAGGTTATGACTAGGATGTCGCGAACTTCTTTCGAACCGAAGGTTCGATGATCGAATCAAGCGGTTCAAAAGGTTCGAAAGATTTCGAATTTTGAACTTTCCATATCCAGAAATTCGACGGAAGTCGAATTTTCGAACTTGTTAGACTAAGAAGTTCGACGCTTTTAGAAATGTCGAACTTTACACGTTCAGAAACGCAATGTTTTTCGAGCCTTCGAACTTATTACGGTAAAAAGTTCAATCCTTTTCGAACTTATTACGCTGCGAAATTCGATGCTTGTCGAACTTTCGAACTTGATAGACTAAAAAATCGATGATTTTCAAACTTTTGATTTTCTTCCACTAAAATGTTCGAAGCTTTTCGAACTTTCGAACTGCCTACGCTAAGAAATTCGATCATTTTCGAACTTCCGAAGTTATTAATCTAAAGAATTCGAAAATGTTTGTACTTTCGAATCCTGAAAAGTCAAAAGTTCGAAGAACTTCGAACTTTTAGGGTAAAAGTTCGAAGTTCGTCGAACTTCGAAAGACGGGCGGGCGGTTTCATTTGGATTCAAGCCGTGATGTACAATCGTAATTTTTTTCTCAAATTTTTACATGCCGTGCCGCATTCCTTGCGAAAGACAATGCCGTTTATTTCAATGTTCTGGCATGCTTAGTTTTAAAGAAATAAATTCCCGAAGGAGCAAGCAAGGACGACGGTTTTTTGACAATTGTCGTTTGTGCCATATTTGAAGCGCGCTATAGCCGAAGCTATGTATGGTAGAGATGTTAAACTTTTTAAGACTTATCTATGTATAGCCTAGGTAAGTGTCGTCTTAAGGTATGAATACTGCTGTTCAAGATGAGTTTCGAAGAAATGTCCAAACATGTATCTACGGACAATTATTCCCAAAACTTGGTAATTTTTTTCGTCTAAATTGTTTGAGGTATCGCCTTTAAATTAACACCACAGACAATGCATATTATTGCCATCTGTAGAATAAAAAATGATGTATTTATTGTTTTTTCACGCTGAGGAATAAATTAACTCATGGGGGAAGATTTCTAATATTATTCAAGTTCAGCACGTCATTAAAAGAAAAACATTTTAGTTTTCTTTTTCTCGTTCTACGTTTTTGGGACGCGTTTCTTTTCGCCTGTACACATTTTGGTAGGAAAAACTCGTTTCTAAGTTCTGGGCCTCTGAATCTGCAAGAATACAACCCTTCCGGCGGATTCTTGACAGTTTCTTTTTTCTCGCCAGCTTTTTTTTCTGCATTTATTGTTATGTTTAATTTTTTATTATTATTGGCAAAGTTATTTAGGTCGCAAAGAAATAGCTTTGAACTTCCGAATCACTAAGCATGTGACGAGTAGTGCCTTCTGACAACGAGTTTCTAACAATGACCATCTACGCGATCTTTTATGCTGTGAAGAGCGACAGTAGCTATACATATGCATAAATAATTTCAGATTAAAATAAGCTCAACCACACCGTCTTTCCCCGTATTGTTTTCTTTAACAGTCCGAAATCCCCCCCTCCCCCCCCCCCCCCTTTTTTTTTTTTGTCCCCAGTTTTTCCTCTTCCGACGCCACTGGTATGGTAGAACGCTCCTCGATCTCGAGTTGTGTCGGCTTCTGTGCTTTTTGCTCGGCGTTTCTTCCGTCCTGGAAAATAAACCTCCAGAGCAATTACAAACTAAAAAAATTGTTAAGGTGCAGGCGAGCTGATGTATGTTGATCATGATGCAAAATCCTGAGACTGGAAATGAAATTTGAAAGAAAAAGTGTAAGAAGACAGAAAAAAGGGGACAGGACAACGTCTCAAACTCGACGTTGTCCTGAGCTAGATGAGTTTGAAACGTTCTCGTGTCCCCTTTCTTCTGTCTTCGTACACTTTTTCGTTCAAATTTCATTCCCAGTCTCAGGATTTTGCATCATGTACAACCTAAAATTACTATATGCCAGCGTCACTCGGGCGGCGTTCAATCGGATTACTACCAGCGTGCAAGGGGGTAGGGAGGCAGTTTGCCAGATCGCTTCAAGGTTTTTCTGAGCCTTAACCACCTGCCTTCCCCTGGCCGTTTCGTACTGGATGAGTATCGACTGTATTGTTAAACATTGCGTTCATGTGATCACAAATGCGTGATGCACGTTAAACCCCCCCCCCCCGGGCTGGCGGTCACAATCACTGATCTATGGTCACACGCCACTCTGCACTGGCAAATATTCCAGCACATCCGGGACACTCGTCGTCTCATTTAATTGCCTGACCAACTTCGCGCAGTCTAAATATCGCACCCGAACTTTTCTAAACCTGATTTAGTGAAAACGACTGAGGCGTGAAAACGTTATTTGCAACTGAAACTGTGGAGGGACATGAAAACCGGGCTTCGAGCTTTGCGCACTTGGACTTTAAAGAAATTCGAAACCTGCTAAGTTTTTTTTCTAGTTTAGCCCTAAAAGAAAATTGAAACCTTCGAACTTTTCGAACTTTATGTAGAAATAAATTCGAAATCTTCAAATTTATCGAACTTTATGTCTATAAAAATCAAAACGTTCTAATTTTTCGAAATTCAGATCCATAGAAATTCAAAATCTTCGCATTTTCCGAACTTCAGATTCAAAGAAATTAGAAATGTTCGAAGTTTTCGAACTTTAGATCCCAAGACGTTTTAAACTTTTGAATCTCTCGAATTTCAAGTTAGGAAAGTTGGAAATCTTCGAATTTCTCGAACCTCAAGTAAAAAAATATTCGAAATAATCGAATCCGAATTTTTAGAAACCGTGAAAGCTTCGAACTTTTCGATTTCGAAACTCCACGGTTTTTGAAAGTTGCGAACGTTTCGAATTCGAACCTCGGTACGGTCGAAAATATCGAAATAATTCGAATTCGAACCTCCATTCGGTTCGAAAATATCGAAACCTTTCTAATTCGAACCTAGGGTGGTTCGCGGCATCCCTAGTTATGACTTTGTCAACATTGACTGAAGCCTATTCCAATTGTAAAATAAAATATCGAAGGTGTCTTCAAGGTCCTTTTAAGTGTGCGTGCTTGCACGACATGATGTGTCACAGCTTTGCGACCACAACACCTTACGCGGGCACACCGGCCATATCAAAATTTAACTGGGCAGTGTTTTTAAACGCATTATTTAGCGCATTTAGTTGCCGGAAATTAGCAGCACATTCGGGAAGTTGAAGTTGAGCGTCATTTTTTTTTTCATAACTGGCAGAAATTATGACAAGCGGTTTCTCTAGTCATTTAGTTGTACATTCACAAGAAATATTATAATTTATGTTACATAATTATCAAACCCGCGTCGTTTCTGTAACCATCGGTTCGAGACAGGTTCTCTGTCGCTCGGTTGACAAGTATTCATTCAACGCAGTAGCGTACTTCAACGACCCGCTGATCAATCTTGCCCTGCGCTACACCATTGTAAAATTTCATTGCGGGCTTGAATCATCGCGATATGTGTCATAGGCCCTCAAGCGATAAGAAGTGTTTTAGAATTTAATTGTAAAATGTTGATTCTCATATATATTCTTTTTGTGTTACAAGAAATTCTTACCACCCTCTGAGTACCCATGCACTCAACCATAATAACGTAAAAACGCAACATGAGTAAACAACGGGCAAGGGGAGCACAGCGTCATGCACGAAGCCCGAGAAGCCCGGGCAATTGGCGCCTCGTAGTCGCGCCAAGCCGGAGCGCCGGGAGCCCGGCCATGGCCGTGGGGCAGGCGCCGCGACGTTGCGGCGCCGCGCGCCGCCGTCGCGCCGCCGTCATCTATTTCTCAGTGTAAGCAGGCACACGGCACACGGCGAATTCTACGAATCCTGTGGAGCCAGTAAATTCATTGGAGTGAGACACGTGGGTAGGCCAGGGCGACCCGGGTCGCGCGGGGACTGCAGGCGGGCGCATTTAGAAACCACGTGTGAACGTGGCATTTCGCATCGGCGTGAGCCTTTTTGGAACTGTTTTTCGTAAAAGTAAGCCCCAACCTCACGTCTCTATGACCTCACCGGGTTCCTGTGACATTTCGCCTACTCCTAGAGTTTCCCCAAAAAATAAACGTCGTTATTGCTGCGTGAAAGACTGTCACAGTCGCGAAGGTGACTCAAGCGTCAAACTTTACCGCTTCCCTTCAAGACTTTTGGGAAGCGACACGGCGACAAAGTGGAATTACTGCAGTGCGACGCATCAAGTAAGTGAATTTTACATTAATTGTTGAAGTGAACGAAAATACATGTGCAGGTTTGGAAAGTGGTCTGACAAACTCGTTTTGCAGACTACTCGGCAAAATAACATATTTATACGAGTCGTTTTGCGAGTCTCTCAGACAGCCACATAGAGAAATACGGTGGGGAAGATCGGGCCGATTGTTGCTTCGCTGTGACATCGAGGATCAGGCGATCAGGTCTTCAAGCGAGATGCCCGTCGCCCCGTTCCGGTACTCGTAGTTGTAGGCGTGCATTTGGTTGCGAGCCGCGCGGCACGCGCGGTGGCAACTAAAACCTTCCAAACCTGCAAGTTTTCAAATAGTGGATTTTCGTAGAAAAAATGTTTTGTTTGTTTCGGCTACCAAATTTAATCCTGAGTCTGGTAACAAATGTGACGGCGTGCAAAAAATAGGATGCAAAAGTTTTTCTTTAGAAAAAGCTCATGCGAAGCGTAAATATCCTTCTCACACGTGCACTTCGTTGCCTGTCGCCTTTTTACACCAGGCTTGTGTACTGTTCTCTAGCATGCAGAGTTCGGTTCTATTTACCCACATTTTATTCTAGTGTCGTGGGGGCGTCGGGAGAAGAAGAGGACGGTCGAGCGAGGCGCGAGCGGGGGCCAGCCGGCGAGGAAAGAGGAAGAGCGTGCTGCACGAGGCTGGGGCCGGGCAGGAACGATAGATCTGTTCTGGCTGGTCCGGCCCATGTCGATCCCCGGAGCATTCCACCAGCGAGGTTCGGATCAGGACTGGCGGAAATGGCGAGCCCTGGCCATACCGTCCTAGGCCATGACGATCCACGAGTGGTTCCGCAGCGAGACTCTGACTCTGATAGCCCGGAACAGCTAGCCTACGCAGCGCTGGCGTGGGAAGGACGATCCGCAGGCTTGGACACGGACTCCGACTGCGAGCTATGAACGACGGGCAACAACTAGGGTCGGCGGGTCCGGACTGCCGGCTCGCGAAGACGGGCAACCGGGAAGTTCAGTAAACCCATTCGCTGCCTTCTCGTTGTGTTGTGTCATTTCCTGGGAGGCGAGCGAAGACAGACCGATCGGGCGGCGATTATTATAGAGCGACCCCACAAGTGGTGAAGACAACTCAAACTGGTGTTCAAATGACAACCCCAGAATATGCTCTAAACACTTCGACCTATCGAGGATCCGATTGTCTTAAAAAACCGCATAAAATAAACAGGGACATGGCGCGCACGGGCACACGGGGACTGCTGAAATTGGGGTCGCCGCCGCTCGCCACGGCCCGACGGGCAGACTGGCCACACCATTAACAGAGACACCTCCGCCTGTGGAGCTGAATGCAACACTCTCGTGGCTCCGCCTGGCCATTGCCGGCTGGTTATCACGCACTTGTGCTATCTTGCCCCGAACAACACATAAAAGCTTGATATCGCACAATGTAAAAGATCTCACTCGAAGCTTCGATTGATCATGACACCGCTTTTGTTGCACTTTTTGAGTGATGACTCATATGCGAAAGGTACGGTGAGGTGCGCGGAAAGATAAAATTGTTTGTTCGACTGGGTGCTGATGAGGATCATGCGAGTCACTTAATGTTGTCGCAGCCGTGCGAACGTTATAGTTGACGCAATCATAAAATTCTATGCCCACCGGCACCAACTTGGCAACAGGAGCCGAAATCCACACGAGCCTTTCTATGCCACAGAGAGAGGTGCGCTAACCGTTTGGAGCGCTTCCCCAACTCCGACGTTACCGCGCCGCCTCGAGGCGCCATCAGTCCGTTGGTGTCTCCGTCTGCCGTGAAGCGAAGAGCGAACGCCGAGGAGAGACGAAAGCGAACCGCCTCCCCCCTTCCCCCTTACCCCCTCTGCCACAGCTGGTTGAGACATTCCGGAGTGCGCTGGCAAGGAGGAGCCTGCAAGAACAAGCACGCCCCCCCCCCCCCCCCCTTTTCCTCTTCCACCCTCCACAGGACCCAGCGCGCTTACATGGCGGAGGAGCAGGCGAGCGACACCCAAACCAAATACTTTCAAACCAACCCTGAGCCCCACGCAGTAGTTGCGAAGCGGGAGTCTCCTCGCCCACTAAGATGGCCCGGTAGCTCACGGGACCAACCCAGCTAATACCGGCGCTCACCGCGACCCATCATGGCCATGGTCCTCAGACTCACGTTATCAGGCAGACTAATGCAATCACCGGACTCATATCTACCCTAAGACTCACGTCTTGATCCAGGCTCATGCTCATGAGACTTGAAACTCACAATCACACTCAAGAGATCTCAAAACTCACGCTCATGAGTACTTAACTTAGAGCTCAAGTTCACACTTACACTCATGAGTCGTCACAGCTCACGCTCACACTCACGCTCATCAGTTTTCAGAACTCACACTTAAACTCATAAGTTCTCAGGACTCAAATTCACACTCAAGGGTTTTCAGAACTCACGATCACACTCGCGATCAAACTCACGCTCATACGTTCGCAGGACTCACACTCAAAATCATGAGTTCTCAGAACTCGCGATCACACTCACGATCAGACTCACGCCCATGAGTTCTCAGCACTCACACTCACACTCACTCTCACACTCATGAGTTCACATAACTCACGATCACACTCACACTCACACTCGCAATTTTTCGAGACTCACGGCCTCACTCACGATCACCTCAAATCTGAAGGTGAGCGTGAGTGATCGTGAGTGACCGCACTCATGAGTGAGAATGCCGAGGTATGGTCTGGTCACAAACCTGCGAGCGTCCAAACTTTAATGTAAATAAAAGCATTTTGCTTTAACAGAAAAAAATTTATTAATACTGTATTATTAAATGTCTAAAAATAGTCAGCAACTCTTCATGTATGGAACGTATGGCAGCATATGCCTCAAACTAAAACAAATTTAGTTATATTTTTCTTTGAACGTTTGAAAGTGGCAGACAAATTATTCTTTCGATTAATCTTTATATTACAGCCCCTTCACTCATTGGAAGAGTCAGGTGTGTGCAACCTTGATATAAAAATAAAGCGAGGACTCGAAATGTTTCGTGAAATCGACGCATAATCGAAGCGGCTGGAAATAACTGAGCCCAGGGCTATGCTCCACAGCCACGGCCCTGCTGCGTTTTTCATTTCAGCAAAATCTCTCAAATCAAAGCCGTGCAGTCAACCGCACAATTCGTTGGCATCTTCGTAGCCACCGGGCCACAGAACACCACAAAAGACCGATTTAATTACAAAACATAAAAATTTGCTAAGATGTTGCCTCTGAAAAGCATGCAACGAATACCCGAACTGGAAAGGATTTTCAGCCCCTGTCAAGGTGGCCAGAAGTGCCCGGAATACCACGTATAGGAACTTAACATTTAACTTGCCCAACATTCACTCACCACTACCATGAACCTCAAAAATTCTTAGTGTGCTGCTTTCGGCTTCTCCAAGCCCAACCCTCATCACCATGCACACATTTTTCTGGGATTTCGACTTCCTGGAAAGGCTCCCTACGGGAGCCAGAGTTGCGCGTTTAGCCATCTTGAAGTCTTCACTGATCCGGGAAAGCCACTGCTCGCGCGTGTAGAAGCCGTGCTCCGTCGATTGCAGCCGGTCACGTGACAATTCAGAGAAACATGGTGCCGTGCTTGGAAAACAGGTAAGAAGGAGAAGGAGGCAAAAGCAGAACATACCGTATTTACTCGAATCTAACGCACACTTTTTTTCCGGGGAAGCCACAGGTGGAAACGATGAACTTACCATGACCTGAAGACTGATTCGGTTCCATACGAACTGTCGGATGGGGTCAGGCTCCGACGGCACTCGCCAAACGCCGTTTCACAGGAGCCAAGCCGTTTTCCATGATGCTCCCGTAACTGTAACCGTGTTGCATGTTTAGACAGCGGGAGGTTAGTGAGCCCCAATGGGTGCCTGTCACAAAAATTAGAATGAAGACATAGGCGAGCTGGTGACGAATCATAGTAGAAAAACCCGGAGACAAGGAGCAAAAGGGACAAGAACCACTCTGAGACGGTGCTGTTCTTGCCCCTTTTGCTCCTGGTCTCTGGGTTTTTCTACTATGATGGTGTCTGTCGTCTCCACTGTAAATCAGAAATTCTTCGAGTGCAGTACGACCGCTAGCCTGGGGTCCTTAAAAGGACACCGACAGCTCCTAATTTTTTTTTTTATTAGAGCGCAGCTCTTAGGCACAGTGTTCCGGGTTGAAAAGCGTCAACGTAACCGTGCGTTGCATTATGGGACGTTTCCCATAATGACGTCGCACGTGACGTCACGTGTGACATCACGAGGGTAAATTTTCCCTCTAAATGTTGCCAGGAAACATTTTCACTAAATTTGGCGGGAAATTTTTCCACTAAGTTTAGCGGGGAAATGTTTCCGCTTAATTTAGCGGGGAAATTTTACCCACGTGACGTCACATGTGATGTCACGGGTGACATAATTATGGGAAACGTGACGTCACGCTAAATTTAGCCGAAGTTTTTCCGGTAAATTGAGCGGAGAAATTTATGTGACGTGACCTCAAAAATAATTCAGTTTCTCCACTAAATTTAAGAGGAAAATTTTCATTAAATTTCCCCGCTAAATTTAGTGGGAAAATGTTGGTAAATTTTCCTGCTAAATTTAGCGGGAATATTTCCCCAATAAATTTAGAGGAGAATTTTCCCGCTAAATTTAGCAGAAAAATTAGCAATAATATCCCGCTAAATAAGAGGGGAGCAGGGGAGAAGGAGGGGTGGGTACAGAGGGGGAGCAGGAACACACCCTCCTCTCCATACCCTCCCCTCCTCCTCCTCAAGAGCTGAGCCCTAATTTGGCATTACAGAGATTTGTAAATGTATTTCATTTTTTATTTATTGCCAGGCGATCTATAACGGTGTCCGAAGACTATTCAATCAATATTTTTCTAAAGCGTCACATATATTCTTAATAATGTCGGAAAATGCAACTGCTTGAAACCGAAACTGAACTGGGGACGAAGAAGAAATATAGTGGAGTGCGTGCTTTTAATGACCCAAAACAATGATTATCGTTGGTAGTTATGTCTAAACCGTAGAAAACGGCACGTGACCCAAGGAGAAGAGAGTGAGCGCGACTCAGACAGGCCAGTTCTCGTTCGGCAATTTTCGGGCGGAAAGAAAATTAATTTCGGGTTGGAAATTGTGTTCGGGGTTGTTGGGCTCCCATATGTCGTGTACAAGTAAAATCCTTGGCGAGCATAAATAGCGCCAGTCTCCCTTTAACGTCCACCGCGCAGTGGCGACACACGACAGCATGCCGGTACGACGTTCATCCAGATCACAACTGGCAAGCGCAGAGATTAAACCCCGGGTTCTGCAGCACGAGCTTTCATCCACGTTATTTGAGCTGCGGTGCATTAACAATCCCGGTCACTGAACCCCCTCCACTCTTGTAATCGGGTTCAGAACCGGTGGATGAAAGATATTTCTCGCCAAGCTGAAGGCAAGCTGCAAACAAACAAAAGAGGCAGGTCTAGGACTTGCTGGAAAGTAAACAAACACAGAACCTTCGGAGTAACGTTGTCAGCCAAGGTAAGTTTTAGAGCAAAATCCACGGTCAAATTAGGTTTGCCAGTTGTCGCTTCATCCTTCTCGCAAATGTTTCGAGTGCTGCTAAACCCTTTCCGTGGTACAATCATTCAGTTCACAATGGAGTGACATACACTTTGATGGTTAAGTGCTCAATATTTATGAGACCTAATCATGGCAGTTATACTCTGTGTCAACTATTTCATGCTACATTGTGGAGCATGGCATAGCTTCCACAGTGTGTGAGCACGTGGCTTCCTCTCACATGAGCAACCAGCTTGGAAACAATTAGAACGCAGCGCAAGCTACGCTACCCTCAACAATGTAGCACAAAATAGATGACGCCAAGTAAAGTAATATATCTAAATTACCCAGGCATCAACGAGAACGCTGGAAATCAAGGTCAACCTGCCGCACGCACTCTCCTTCTTCGTATAGAAGATTTGAAGTAAATGACCAAAAGAAGGCATCCAGAAATGCAAGATGGCACATTTGTTTTAGGTTTTTTATTTAAAACGGCTACTGCTGCAGACCTAAGCACATGCGGTATGTGTAACTACACTCGTAGCATGCTCCTAGGTGACCTGGATAATTTAGGGGAAAAACCGACGGTGGCAATATACACGGCTTGCACGTGACCAAAGAATCAAACCGAAATGTCTATCCGATCAGTTCAGGTTCTGGGTCACGGCTTTTGGATCAGTTCCGGGGAGCAAAGGTAACAATTCAAACCAGTTTGAACCGACTTGAACTGCTAAATTAAGAATCTATTTTCTGCATTATTTTGGCAACAGGCATTATTTTTGCCGTAAAAGGAATAACTATAGTTGTTTTATTTTTTATCATACGTAAAATCCACTAGTATTTTCAGGTACCAAGAATAAGAAATTGCATTACTTAATTTTAATGGAAGAGTAAAAAAATAAAAAAAGTGGGATGAACATTTAAAACTTAGTGTTTATACGAGTCAACATCCATTTGTTTACCTCAGTCATATACTATACGTCAATCGAAACATTGTCACAAAGTTTTGTAGGTTGCTTAAAATACACGCAATTGATACAACTTTCCGTCGCAGTATTAGAAGTTGAATCATAGATGCGCATGTAAACTAAGCAATTAATTACAGCGCATAATATCACGGAATGGGCAGCTTGCTGCCATATATATTGTGAAATGTAGTTTACAAAATATGTTTAACAATATATATGATGACAATGAAACTGGGCTAAAAACAATATTTTCAAAATGTCACAAAACTTTTAGGATGAGCCCTTTCAGTCTACCTTTTATAGAATCACTGAGCGGCAACCACAACGCTCGTTTTCCTACCCAACATTGTTTACGCTCAGCAACGTGATGCACGCAAAGAATCATGCAGAAAAGAGTGATTGAAATTGTTCAGTCAAATTTACATATACACAATTCCTACTCAGATCGAGTCCGACCTAAATCGTTGTGCCCAAGCGAATATTTTCTTATACAAGATTACCGGCATAGCCTGGCTGTGGAGGTTGGTTCTTGACAAGATGCCGGCTAATTAAATTTGCAAATAAGCATCATCCTCGCTAATTAGTGAATTTTTGTTAAAAAAAAAAACAAAGTAGCATTTCATGTAGTAGAGTAGACAGTTGGGCTAGTTGGTAGATATTCAACATAGTTACAGTATCGCACACAAGGACAGGGACAGAGAGAGAAACAAATATCTTTCCTTTTTCGTTAATACATGAGTCGTGAGTGTGCGCTTGTCTCTCGTCTACGTGTTTCTCTTCTCTGTCCCTGTCCTTGTGTGCGCAACTGTAACTATGTTGAATAGCATTTCATGCTCTACTCGACATGAAAGCTACTTAACTGGCCACTTTCTGACGGTATGCGTGCGTAATTGTCATACTTCCTCCAGGCACCCCTGTGTACTTTGTCTTTGTCCAGCCCACAGAGAAATAAAATTGCTGTTCATCGCATAAAAGAGGCAATAGTATACTTCTATATGTGTGAGGCATTATACATTATCAGGAACACATAGTAATTTAAATCAGCTTCAAAATCAAAAACTTTGTTTAAGGCCCTCCCAAATCATTTATATATGTGCCAATCGAGGATAAAAACACCGGAGAAGATTTGTGGAACATCGTTCAGATAATTTTGGAATTCACTTACATGTGATGTATATCTTTTAGTTTTGACAAAAGCGCCGCAAAACAAGGACAGAGCAAGTAAGACAGCTTCGTGTTGTCTTACTTGCTCTGTCCTTGTTTTGCGGCGCTTTTGTCAAAACTAAGTATGTACCAACTGGCCCATCTGTCACTAGTGATGTATATCATTAAGGTGATTGGCCTTTAGTTAAGTTGTCAAATCTTTGGTCAGTAATTAAATATATTTTTATTGTCCTCAATAAGTTAGACTGCATGAAGTTCACATAACTGCTTCAGACCGACACGGGAGGATGATACTCAAAAATATGCTAGCAGTTGAGTCTCCTGAAACATGGTATTTTGTTCCCGGTTTGGCAGTGTGAAACACTGGTTGCGGGGTATGCCAAAAAGGACTTTGTGCTCACAAGATAGATCTGAAGGGAAACACACAAAATGTGCACAAAGAGAAAGATAATAAACTAAAAATTTCGCAGAATACTGCCTCGAGAGGTTGATGTTTGGTTTTACGTGCACTTGTTTTGGGCCCTTACTTTACGGCTGTGTGCTTTATCAGTCCAGCTAACATTTTATTACGCTGCAGTAGGTCATCGAAACTGCTATATATACTCCACAACTTTACAATTCCGACATCTACTTCTGCTAGTGTTGCGAACGTCACATCTCACCAGGAAACTGATCTGGTGTGCACGACACCCCCCCCCCCCCTCTCCCTTCCCTTTTTTTTTTCTTTTCCTGAGGGACTCCCTTCACCATTTGGTGTGTCATTTTGACAATTGTATTGTCTCCCTTGTTAACAGGAATCCTCCAATGCTTTTATTTTGCACGCAAAAACTGTGAAGTTTCAACAAAATATGGAGGCAGTCGAAATTGGGGTAATAACTTGAGAACGACTCCTGTGAGGTGGTTGCCAACGTTCCACCGTCTCTCTGAGGCCACTAGGATTAGTGATGGGACGAATCAGCGGAGATTCGGATTCGGACAGATTCGGAAATTTCCGAACTTCCCGGGACGAATATTCGGCAGCTTCGTCAGGTTCGTCGCTGTTTGCAGACGGCAGCGTGAACCTTGTCGTAAACCTCGCGAATGCGGTCAGTTGTGATTTTGTAGGTATTGTTACTGCATATAACCAGATTTCGCCGTGTTTACTTCAACGTATGGTATGTACTGTACTGTCATTCTAAACCCTGGCACGCGCCCAGGTCCAGTTGAGCTGATCGGTGTGGTTGGCGTAGGCCTAACCAATGCACGGTCTCGGTTTCTGCGCGGTTTCGCGGTGATCGGTAAAATAAAATGTAGCGAAATGCTGTGTATTATACATAATGTGTCGCAGCGCGCAATAAATATATTCAGGCAAGGAAATGATTAGACTCCTTCTCTAGAGCTGCGTAGGACGCAAGAGCGATGAAAAGTGTTGCTCGTCCAAACTTCGACCGCGCACCGGCGAAGAAAAACGTCGCACTGCCGTTCCTCCGTTCTCGGCAGCAAGTTTTGTACAGGTAAACTTTATTTGATGAAAAAGAAACAACACAGGGGTGTCCAAAGCAACTTTATTGTTCAGAAACAAACACTAACTAATTCAGATATCATTAACTAGAAAGGGTACCAATGCAGTACAGGAGACTAATAGTATGGCGCAAGGAGTTTTAGATTGTTTCCCGTGTTCCGATGACAATACTGCAGTGGACACACGTTGAAGATAATCGAATCAAATATACTCACTTGAGTTGGGTGTGCTACTGGTGCTACTATGACCGTAAATGTGTTTCTGCCAAACAGCGCGTACGGCATCGATCTCTTGCGGGGGGAGGGGGGACTGCTGCGAACCTTGGACGAGCACGGTCGACGTCTCCGGTCTCCGGGAACCCCGGAGTACGAGAACGTGATCTTTGCGTAAACACGTAAACATCACCTCGCTCCGTCGACCCGCCACTGCACCGGCTGCACGTCTGCCGAATCCCGCCGGGCTGGGGCGGCCACGCCAAGCCTGACAAGATCCACGAGGAACTTATCGCGCCGGCGTTTCGCCGCAAGGGCAGCCGCGGTGGTCACCTCCATGACCCCGCCGACAACGCCGGAGGTCCCTGGTGCTCAAGAAAGTCTCTTCAACCCGCCTGCCCCACAACCGACTGTCGCCAAACCGCCCAGGCGATGAAAACATGCGCTTGTATTTCCACGTGCACCAAGCATGCCTATTTTAGTCGTAATCCGGAACCGAAACCAATTTTCCCGCGATGTCTGGTTACCGTTCTCGGCAAACATCCGAAATATTATAAACTGAGCGGAACATCTTATTTATTACTATGATATTATATTACAACAATATTTTGTGCACTTTGTAGAATTTAGTGAATTTAATGTCACCAAAAGTTGAAACACTCATCAACGTGATCTGGCAACCATGGCAACGCTCCGAATCTTTCCGAACTTTTCCGAATCTCTTGAGATTCGGCTACTCTTCCGAATCTTTCCGAATCTCCAGATTCGGCTCCGAATCTCGATTCGGATAAAGATTCGTCCTATCACTAACTAGAATCTTGCTTTTCAAATATTCTTTCCACACAAACTAGCAGTTCTAAATAACGTTGTATCAATTAGTGATGGACCGAATCTGCCGAACTTCAGATTCGGCAAAGTTCGGCAAATGCCGAACTTTTGAAGGAAAGTTCGGCAAAGATTCGGCAAAAATTCGGCAAATGTCTGCGCACGCGCGAGAACGCGACGGAGCCATGGATTGCAAATGGACACCATACAGTCGTGCGGCGGTTACGGCGCGGTGTGGAGTAGGCAACACGGTAACTGTGCGTTTGTGAGCGAGTGTGGTTCTCTTCAATATTTTCTGCCTCAAGAGTAGATGATGGACCAGTAATTTACGCAGTCCACTGCGCAAGTGACAAATAATGCAGTGCATTCTGAAACATTGAAGCACTTTCTGTTTTCGGCTCAGGAGTAGTGTGTTCCAAAACAAAATATTGCTTTTTCAATTATTGTTATTTCGCGATTTTCATGTACCTGCACAAAACTAAACACAGAACTATAATGCTCGACGTTGCACATTTGACATTCCTAACTCTCCCCATCTTCCGAAACGTTCGTGTGTGTCCTAACACCAAATATTGGCATTTTAAAGGTTAAAAACGAGACGTTGCGAATGTGGGAGGCACACTTTCATGCAAAGCTGACGTCAAGTAACTCAAATCGAAAAACATGCATATTTACAATATTATTATTATATCTTCTGGTGAAGGCTCAGCAACCGTCGCATTCGTTTTCGCGCACAAAACCTTCATTTTAACAATGTACACACACATGCAGGCTTGCGCTGATGATGCCTCAAAACCGAAACTCTCGAAGCGTGATTCGCCACGCTCGCTTCTACCCAACCTCGTTGTCACGCCACTTCTGCAAGGAGTCGCTAAAATTGCCAGTAAAGACACAAAAACGACACCGATACAATTATCTCGTAGAATATCACCTTATTTAGTAATAACTATGTCAATATGCATTAGATGCTGCATAATAGTTGAGAAAAAAGGAACATAAAACCCTTTTTCGCCCGAAAAAACAAAATATCAACGTTAAGTCTGGTAACAATGTAATTTTGCCGAATCCTTGCCGAATCTTTAGATAAGTTCGGCAAAAGTTCGGCTTTGCCGAATCCCGAGATTCGGCGCCGAACTTCCGATTCGGCAAAAGTTCGGCCCATCACTAGTATCAATCAGTCACATTAAGTCCTTTCAATGCTTCTATTCTTGGGGAACACTTTCTTGTGGAGATCAGCAACAACGAAAACATGTTTGGGTGCATCAATGATGTGTACTACATGTAACATAGGTCGTGCATGTTTGTACTTTCAGTAAATATAATTGAAAACTAATCCTTGATGTTGATAACTCGCAAAAACACCCATTCGTTCTCTTCAACTCGCAATAACTACAAGCGGCTACATGATCTGACGCTGAATATATACCGTCAGTGGTCATCACAGACATCCGCTGAAGTTGGCAAGGCATGGAGCACGGGCTGAGCTTCAGACATCGTTCGAGTTGGGCTACCATCACCCGAATGTTTGTCGATGCTGCAGGAACAACACGGGCCACCGCACGGGGTGCCGCTGACCCTAGATACGCCACTGGATCATCAAGGTAAAACAGCGCATAAAAACCTGACTGACTGAAAAAACAAGGAAGGTACAGACCGTACAGACACAGCGCTGTTTTACCTTGCCAAGAAAGGTACCCGCTTGTTGAATAAGAAGTCTAGAAATTGCAGAACATGAAATCAATCTCACCTCCAAAAACCCGCTGTCGTGAAGAGTCGGAAAACAATGACTGCCAGTCTGCCACCGTTGTCGCAAGTGCAAAGTTTCGCCGCCAAGCGCGCTACCGAAACAGGGTTCCTTGGAGTGATGGATGGATAGGTGCGGCAGGCGTGCCCAGAAGAAAATGGTACTTACTACGTCGCGCGAAATAAGTGTAGATCAATCAAGGAGGTTATTGAGATCAATCCACTACGACGTCAGCAATGCAGTGCGGATACGATAATAGACGATAAATGTAAAACCCGGAAAAACCGAAACTGAAACTAGCCATTGACATGATGTACAGGGGGGAACAGCGCACCCTCAAAACAGTCACTCAAGTATCTGATATTATTACACTTTTTCTCTTCTCTTGTCTTATAGACTAGATCACGGAAAACAACTGGTCGTTTTTCTTCTTCAATGGGAACCTAAACCGTAAACTAACTGAAATTAATCTAAGGCTAGATAGTCTACTTTTTTTTATTGTGATAACGTTAAAAACGGAGTACTAACACATCTTTCCTTATGTTATGCAATATTTTCTGCCTCAATAATCTCTCTTGTCAGCAGGTTATGGTGGTTGCCAAGCATGATGCAGTTGCTCAGCAGCACTGAGCAGCAGGGTTGCCAGGTTGGGCTATAAATAGCCAAATTGGGCTAGTTTTATTTGCAGTTGGCGGGAAAAAATGGTAGTTGGCTATTTGGCTAGTATTGGGCTATTTCTGACCTGTGCATTGGGCAATTTCTGACCTGTGCTGGAACCAAAATACCTGAAAGCACTTGGGTTTATAGGTTCAAATGTATTTTTTAGAGTAAGTTACGTGAACATTTGACGTTTCAGTCCCTTAACCCTCATAAGTATGCGACAGCCAACGCGACAGCAAACAAATTCGTCTGCTTTTTGCGCGCCTTGTGCAATTGTTTACCTCCTAATTTTGACAGAATGCAAGCGTTTGCCGTTATTTCTCTATCTCAACAAGTGACCGCGCGATTTCTTGCAGCCTTAACAGCACTTGTTCTGCGCATTCTTTAGGTTGTCGGTTGATTGGCGTGCACCTATACTTTGTGTTTAATTCTGCATAGTTCTCCCGTGACGTCATTCTGGTCACCATGCCCCGATAGGTACAGAGCTGGATAGGTATGTTGTCATGCGCTTGTACGAGCGTTTCAGGAAGTTCGCCGAACGTGCAAGGGACGCCATTTCTGGGGCATTTGATGGATAAAATTATATTATGTGTCTTTTCTGTTCACTATAAACGTTTCAAATGATAAGTTTTTTTTAAGCTATTTTTGGGCTATTTTTCTGGATCGACATTTGGCTATTTTTGTGCTATATCTCGTAGACGTTTGGCGGGTTGGAGTTCAAACACCTGGCAACCCTGCTGAGCAGCCACAGTCTCGACAAGGATGCATAAATGTCCGGAGTCTTTGTTGATGAAAGTGTTCTTATGTTCACGAAGGCGATCGTTTAGGCCTTCCGGTGAAAGGAGTACACCACCTTCTTTGTACAAGGGACAAAGGTGTTCTCATATGCTTCTTTTTGCAACCAACAACTTTTTTTTTTTGGGGGGGGGGGGGGTATTTACTTTTTGCACAAGCTGCAAGTTTGTTAGGGGCTGAGAAGATGACTTCAAAGTTTACTCCGTTAGCTATTCAGTCCGTGAGAAAAATTATGAATATATGGCACAATGATGGGTTTCTTTGTTATCTCTCTTTGGTTTTGTTGAATGCAGACGTCTTGCCTATTTTCGTTGATGAGCTTTTCGGTCGCGGTTAATAAGGAGATTGGATATCCTGCGCGTTTTAGTCTAGAGACTTGTCCGTCGAAGCTCGTTGGGATGGAATAGGAGCAAGAATTTGTGACTTATTGAGGCATACCGCACTATGCTCCTCTTAACGAGTTTAGAATGCGCCGAGTTGAATGGTGATAGCCCCTTGGCTTATAAGACCCGCATAAATGGTGGGGTAACATGAAAAGCGGAAGAAATAATCGTCGACATACCGGAACACTCTAATAACTTTGGAGGTACCTAAAGTTTCTTTTGAATTCCTGTTTTGGTGCGCTAGATAGAAGTCGATGAGGACAGGGGCAATGTGGGCAATGCACGATCCGATGCAGACTCCTCACTTCTGTACACGTAGGGTCGCTCATCTCTAGTAGCGAAGGTCGACTTGGGGTAGATGTTGATCAAGGTCAAAATTTTACTTCGGGATAAACCCGACGCATTGTTACTACAGAAGCAAAACTGCTACCTACAGAAGCAAAAATTGATTCTAGCTTTTTTTTTTTGCAACTGCATTTTTGTTGTTGTTTTGGGGGTCTGAGTAACCACGACGGTCGGGTAATTCCTTCCATGTGGAGAGCCGATCCCGGAGAGGGGAGACGGTCTGCGCGAAATGAAAGCCCTTCTTGAACGGGGGACGGCCTAAAGATGAAGCAAGTCGAGGGAAATAAGCTCCCCAACTCCCAAGGCAAGAGGAGGACTTAGCAGGCGACACAGGTTGTAAGGGGAGATATCGCACTGTTGAGGCGATACCACGGTGGCCCTCGGAGACATCAAAGAATCGCGGCATTGTCGCCTGTATTTCTGTGTCTGGTTTCCGAAACATCATTTGGTTCTTGGCGAGCCAGCCCGATATATGTTCAGGTGGGCGCCCTATTTTACACCCAGACGGTTTTACCCTATTTTCAAAGATGACCGTAGAAACAGAAAACATGCTGAAATAAAAAGGGGCATCGCCAGTGAAGGTGCTGGAACGAGAGGGATGTAATTTCCTCGTCTCCAGCAGTCCATCTGCTTCCTCCTCCACAGCCTTCCTTTTCCTTGCCCTGTCATTCCACTGAAACTGCAGTTGTAGATCTGTCACAGTAAACTCCGCGGACGGTTTTTTTTAACATCTTAACATCAGAAGAATTACGGGGAAAGGGGGGGGGGGGGGGTTTGTTTTTTACAAACGTGTGCAATATGCTAAAAGAACAGTATTTAAAGTTTTCCACTTTCATCATTATGGCGACAAAAAGGACGATCCTTGATGCGTGGTTGCAGGGCCGGAAATATCCAAAAACGTTGGCACGGCAGCAGCGGACTGTATCGTACCAAGAGTCACCTAGAACTCAAAAAAATCTGGTAGGTTTTAATTCAAAATTTTGTGTGTGCATGCGTAGCAAAGCAAGAGGGGGATTCGCAAGTCTTAGGTCGCATGAACTGCATTGCAGGGAGTTCACAAAGTTTCGTTGGTCCTATGAAATAACTGCATAAAACAGTTTTGTAACAGATTGCGAAGGTATTTAGCACACAGACGTAGTTAGATAATGGAAGTAATCATTAAAATTTTAGTAAGGTTATTTTACGTAAACAAAAAAGAAAAAAAACCTTTTTTTTTCTTTTTTTTACTTGTAAATAGCAAATAATAGTTTTGGCTACGATGGCATTAATTGCGGCAAAATGAAGGCTATATTACGTAATACTGTATTTTCTTTTTATTCCACCCATTTTTTCAATCAAAATAAACGCCTCATTTGCCAAGAATAATATTTGATAGTTTCGCAAAAAAGAGAGCCCGCAAAAATTTACCCATTGAAAAATGTTTTTTTTTTTCTTTTCACATAAAAGGTTTATGTCTTCATTCTTTCAAATAATGAATGCAAAATGAATCCGTGTAGTTTTTGCACTATTAAACCTTTTAATGAACATGAACCAAGAAGCCCAATCCAAAACATTAATTCATGTAATGAGCTTTTTTTTTGGTATTGTTTTTTATTTAAATTCACCCAAATGTATGTCAGAGGTCGCTCTTAGAAAGATATGAGGCGTACATGTACGAAATTAGTCGTGTAGACCAGAGGTTCTCAAAGTGAGTTCCGCGTGCTGGTCTTCTCGGTTCTGCGAGCACCCAAATGTAGGTTTTGCCTTTTTTATATATATTTGTACAAAAATACTAATATATGAGGGTACTGCGAATATTTGAAACCTTCAAATATTGAATCGAATAGCCCCCTATTTGATTCATACTTCGAAATGAATCAAACTATTCGAAAACATAGATTTATTGAGGAAGTATTTCGAAGTTTGAAACTACTAGATCAGTCGAATTTCTGAGCCCCGAGAAAACCAAGCTGCTCCGCCGCAATGCCCCGGTGTAAGGTGGCAAAGCTTAACACTAGCATGCCTGGCGAAGCGGTGACGCTTTCCCCGAGCGCGCTGGTGCAAAGTGCAGTATTGCCCACACAGTGATGCTGTAAACTTGCGGCTATTTATTTTAATAGTCTACGTATTCAACTGACACATTTGTGTTTGAGATCTAGCTTCTTGAGCCCTCGATGATGGTGGAAGCACGGTCGGATTGTCTCCTCACTGCGGAGTGGATTGCCACAACACAGATGAAGTGGGCCACCAGCATCTGCCTAGATTCCACCCAGCAAAAAACTACGAATTCCCGGAGAACAACAGCGACAGACCATGCCAATACTCGTGGTTCAAAATACATTGAATATTGCGATGTTGTTGTTTGCCAGAAATGCATCCAGGCATTTAGAGAGAAGGGAGACGACCCTGCAGTCATTGAACCCAGCTTCATAAAAACTGGATTTTCAAACTGGGGGAAGGCGCTCAAAAGATTCTGCGGTCATAAAACAAGTCGCTAACATGCCGAATCCGTTACGTATCTCGAGACGAAAAAGACATGCTTGGTCGTTATTGGACACCTCAACAAGTACGCAAGCAGGCACCGAGAGGAAGCACGAGCAGCTACGCAGCCCGTGATCGTCAGTTCGGTGCAATACCTTTGTACCACTGACCAGGCTTCGCAAGGGCGCACCAAACAAGAAGATAACTTAATCGAGCTGCTGGACGAAAGATCAGGCGATATACCTGCGCTAAAGAAGTGGCTGACTCGAAGAGACAAGTGGCTAAGTGGGGCAATTCAAAATGAAATTATTGAAATCATGGCACAAATGCTCCAGCACGACATCAGCACTCCAAAAAAGATGAGTCTCTTTTTCGAAATCATTGCTGATGAAACGACCGACATGACGGGAGACGAGCAGATTGCGTTGGGTGGACAGAGAGTCAATGAAAGCGCACAAAGATTTTATCGGCACATAGAATCCATCCGACACAAAGTCGGAAACACTTTTCAGTGCTGTGAAGGACATGACTGTACATCTGGGCTTTATATAGCTTCGACAAACTGCAAGGAATGTGCTTCAATGGAGCTGCAAACATGTCGGGTCACTTTTCTGGAGTGCAAAAAAAGATAACTGATGTCCAGTCAAAGTCAGTTTACATTCATTGCAGCAACCACTCTCTTGATCTGGCCCTACAAGGAGTCGGCCGTGGCAATGAATTGGTTGCCGATGCCCTAACTGTGAAAGACTGCTCAAACATCATCCTGGATTCAGCAAAAAGGAAGAGTGTTTACACCAACATTGTTTTTCCTTCCGTGGGGAAACATTTGTAACGTGGTCCACCACCAGCCACCCTGCTTTCTTTGTGTCCGACACAATGGATGGTTCGCGTGAAATCTGTGCAAAGATTCCTCGAAAATTACGAACGAGTTCAAGCGACACTCTGGGAAATTCTCCAGACTCGAGGTTCAGTTCGAGATGACCGAAAAGCGGCTATGAGAGGATAAGAGAAGATTCTGGGTAAGCTAGAAACAGTCTTATTAAACGTGGCAATCACAGTTTTTGGGCGAAGAACTCGCAAGGTCACTGCAAAGCGTTCATTACAGCGCCACTGGGGCCAAACAAGCTGCGAAGATCCTCACACAGACCCTAACACAACTGTCGGTTTCGAAAGCATCTAGGAGGGGCCGAAGGACGCTGCGGAGAAGTTTGGCTTGAAACAACCGTTGCCAAACCACCGAGGGCTGCAAAACCACCGGCCTGATTCGAACAAACCAGCACCCCAGCAAGACCTGCAGTTCTTGATGCAAAAGCAAGGTTGAGAAAGGAGTATTTTGCAGCGATTGACTGCGTCATTAGGGAAATCAGCAGAAGGTTTGACCATCCCGGCATGGAGAGACTAGCAATACTAGAGAACGTTTTGACGTCCACTTTTAAAATAATTTCGATTATTTTGACATCCGTGACGCCACTTCCTGGAGACGTGAAAATATTTTCAAAAACAATTTGACGTCCTTTGTCAAAATATTCTTGTAATTATACTGATGTCTCCAACTTGGAACTTTGGAGCTCCGGAGTTCAGATTGGGGAGCTATCGAAGGTGGCGGTCAAAAAAAGATTATTTTGCTTACAGGCAGCATTGCGGTTCAACATGCGTTTTCTGAAAAGAAATGTTATGCAGTCTACTGCCTGTATTTATGACCTTCTAAAATAATGCGGAATAAAAAAAACACAACACTTCTCAAAGTGCATCAGCTATCAGGCCACACGTAACATTGGCTTGGTTGCGCCCAACATTACAGAATACGGCATCGCTGCTTTCCATGATATATTTCACGTGACTTATATAGACAAAGAAGCTGAATGCCATGTCATAAAATTTGCAGTTGATTGGAAAATGTGCGTACATATCTCGTACAACTGCGCCAAAATCTTTTTGTGTCAAAATCGTGTCATAGTCGGATTACGGTGCTTTAGCGAGGCTTCGTAATAAGATGATGACGCTTGCCCAAGCGCGCCCCAACTCAGCAAGACGACGGTGCCCTCTGGCCGTAGCTGGAAACCCATAGGGGGGTATTCGCTGGCAGTCATTGCTGCGTGTGCGACTGCCGAGAGCATGCTGACGGCAAGCTTCCAGTTCTTTCGCAACGTGCATTCCGCACCATTAAGATTGCTTGTCTTAGCAGCCTATAAGGGGGAACACTACCCAGAAAAAAAAAATTTCTGCAAAAAATCTTGATTTTTAAAAAAACCATGTTTACATCCACCAACACCTAGAGTTTTGCCAGAAACTTCATTAGTTTCCACTGCAATTTTTTATGAATTATTTTCGGTCCACCGATGCTAAAGAAAAGGTAGAGGTTAAAGCACTTTGAACGCATTTTTCTCAGTTCAGCTTTTTGGCAGCAAATCGCACATAAAACTATTGTTTCAGTACGAAACTATCGAGAGACTTAATGTTTGCGGCTTATATGCCGAAATTTTATGGAGCCGGTTACTATGAACTTAGATTTTAAATTTTCATGTTCCTTTATTAGGAAAAATTGTGATTTGCAAAACTTGGCAAATGTAAAAAACAAAAAGAAAACTTTCATAAATTGTTTTTTGCTAGAAAAATGTATTTCTTAAATTTATTTTCATAGTAACTGGCAACAGGTATTCCAGTATGCATTTCACCAGAAAAATATGTGGTTATCAACATTATTTCTCAATGATAGATTCATTGAGCAGATTCCATGCAAAGCTATGCTTTACTTTGTTCTGGGGGTATAGTACCTTATAAAATCAGTTCACAGGGATGAAACTTTGCATGGGCTCCTACTATATGGCTACAAACACCACGTGCAAATATCACGCCGATTGAGTGAACGGTTCAAAAGAAGACATTCCAAGGTAGTGTCCCGCCTTAATGTAAGCTCGTTCTGAGCATGCGCTCTAAACATCACCCTCAAATATGGCGTCCAGTGAATCCCCCGTATTCTTTTCTATTTTAGTGTATTGATGATCCACGACTTTCAATATATCTGGCAAATACTTTACTAGGAAAATACAGTACACTCAACGAGAACACACTGAAAAAGACAACGTAGATCTGCAAAAACGCATGACAGCGGCAGCAGTACCCTCTTTCCATCCGCGACTCCGTCAACCGCATTTCAAGGCATTGCCTTCATGTGCTCTGGAGACAAGAGGAGGTGGGTAAGGGAGAGAGGTCGTAGGAGTCATCCGCGACCCGTCGACATAGCCGCCACCAAGCGGTGAAAGAGACGGCGCAGGCACCCCTGCGGATCCTAGCAGACGAGGCACGACGCAGGTCTGCACATTTTGCAAGAAGCGAAAGTATGAATTTGTCTCCTGTAATCTCGCACCACAGGAGACCCACCCGGAACTTGACCGGAACTTGAGTGTCGTCGAGTTAGGGCCAAGAGAGCTCCGCACGCTTACTTGGTGTGTCCTTGAACAGTACTACTCCCCAGCTCCACAATTCTATCGAGGATTCGGAGCTCCAACTCCGACAGACCCGGTAAATTCATGCCGGCAAGCGCCGTGGAGGGCCGAAGGAAGCAATGAGCCGTGGACGTGCATGCAGCTGCAGGGGAAGCGACCATCTACGTAAGCACCAGCCGATTGGCTAGTCGCTTCGCTTCTACCATTGACCACCCAAGCCAGGACCAGGGACGACATGAAGGAGGTTATTTTTTCCTTGTTCTTGTAATTTTAATTTGCCCAAAACTTCTAAAAAAAAGTGCATTTCTAGAAAAGAAAAATTTCACCAAGTTACTACGCTTAGTACGTGCGCTCAGGCTCGGTGCAAATTCAAAACCAGCCAAGAAGTCGCAACAGGGTCCCTTTAAGCTATAAGACAATAAAGAAGAAACACTGTGACTTGTACGACGACATCCAATCTATAAATTTTGGTGAAGAGAGCCAGGAGCCACAACTCAGCACCCAGGAACAAGTGCCCAGTGCAACAAAATATTGCGGTCACGTAAGTGCCAGATAGCAATGGTTAAAAGGAAATAACTGTCGTAGATACCCGTGCTGAAGACAATCAGCCCAATAAAATAGGTGCAAAGTTCCTCTAGTCTGCCACCTCTCTTTTTCATACCATTTGAGAAACATGATGTCACCTCCTACGTAAACCTGCTGGAGGTCAGGAATTGGGCTAAGGTCAGAACGGACACCAGAAGCCGCCACTTTATCTTATGTGCCGCAGTACAGACTTCCCCTTCGTAGTCAATTTCTTGGCGACAAAACTGCTACAGTGGGATCCCAGCATCAAGCAGGATGGCAAAGTGAGAACCTCCTAAAAACCTACTCTGCCCGCAGCACATTTGCTTCAACTAAGATATGCAATGGAAGAAAAAAAAAGACAACACTCCGGGAGCTTGACTGTTAACCTATATTTCTGAGAAACAGTGAAACAGAAGTCTGACTACATATTTATCATCCACAGATGTTGTTCAAGGCAAACTACACAAAAGTAAAAAGAAAAATATTGCCGCAATAAAAATATGCGTGCAAATTAATTATGCATGCAAACATAATAACGATTCAAAGGATCCTGTAAACAAAGCAAATTCATGGCCGAGTTAGCTTCACTGACCCTTCTCATTCTATTAAAAATATAAAAATTAGCATCAGACAAGAAGAGGAACAAACCACTCTCCTGTGTCACACAAAAAAAGAATAGCAAAAGGAATTTGTGTACCTGCTTTGTAATGCCTGGCTGTCTGCATCAGAATTCTGATGCAGACAGCCAGGCAACATGGAAACAACTGCCAGGAACATGGACATGGCGCGAGAGAATACAGGGAACACCTAACACAAAGGAAAGTGATATCTCAAAGCAGGTGTCACATAAATACCTGACAAAGATGCCAGTGCAAGGAAAGAAGGCAGAAGCACTTTGAGTGTTAGTCAGTTATAAGTTTTCCACAACTGTTGTCTATGCAGACCCAAAAGGGCATTGTGAAGTATTCAAAATGGGTACAGTGCCAATGTATAGAAAAACCTGCTCGGCAGTGCGAGGGATTCAACTAGCGATGTACCAACCGGTAGCAGCAACTGCACAGACGCTCGGCAATTACTTCCCCACCAAGGTAACTCCTAAAATGAGGTCTTAGCACAGTACAGCATGTCAGCAATGAAAATCTTGGAAAAAGTTACTTCACACGACTTAAGGCCCATTCGCACACTTGCGTTTAACTACAACTGACTGAGACAAGACAGGTTTTTAAGCCTCTTGTGACTGCTTACAACCGGATGCACAGCACTGCAGAGTCGAAAGCCCTCACAAGAGGCTTAAAAACATGTTTTTAGCCTCTCCGGTCGTAAACAGTCCCAAGTGTGTCAACTAACCATTACTTCAGTACCGAAATCCACAGCAGCTGAAAGAAACAGTGCAAAAGATAAAACTGCCTTTTTTTAATAAGCAAGATTGAATTTTGGTTACCCAGATTAACATTTGCAACGTTTGAATCCCCCTCATAGATAGTAAGTAGTGTTAAGAAACAATGATAGACATTTTTACAAACATATTAGACCTCACTCAAAGGAGTGTACCTCAAGCTAGTTCAAGGGAGTTTGGAACAAGAGCTGAATCATGATCCAGAGTGCATTAGGGTGCAAAACACAAAGCGCTACTGGAATTTGTGAGGCTTATTATGCATAAGCGCTTCAGTGCGGCGAGCTTCACTATTAATCTGAACAAAGGCCTTGGGACCAATCTTGTACTCAGGTATATACATACTTTGATTGAAAAGGCATACAGTTTTGCACGAGTTAAATGATTATACAAGTGCCAGGCTCAGCTTACAGGTCAACCGCAAGGCATTCTGCACAATAAACTCCTACACTGAGCAAAGCTCTTGGAGCACTGTTTGCACCAGTAAGGTTCTTGAACACTGTTTTCGATGATGGCAGATCAGACTGGTATTATGAGAAAGGGCTTGAGGACACTACCTACACTTCAATGGCTTTTCACCAGTGTGTGTTCCGATTATGGCGTCGCAGATAGTAAATTTGAGCAAAGACTTGGGGGCACTGCTTGCACTTAAATGGCTTTTCACCAGTGTGCGTTCGGGTGTGATCTCTTAATTGGGAATTTCGAGCAAAGGCTTGGGTGCACTGCTTGCACCTAAATGGCTTTTCACCTGTGTGAATTTGATTATGCTTTCTCAGATCGGAATTTTGAGCGAAGGCTCTGGGGCACAGCGTGCACTTAAATGGCTTTTCACCAGTGTGCGTTCGGGTATGATTTCTCAAATGGGAACGTTGAGCAAAGGCTTTGGGGCACTGCTTACACTTGAATGGCTTTTCACCAGTGTGCGTTCGGGTATGAATTCTCAAAATGTAATTTTGAGCAAAGGCTTGGGGGCACAGCTTGCACTTAAATGGCTTTTCACCAGTGTGAATTTGATTATGCTTTCTCAGATCGCAATTTTGAGCGAAGGCTCTGGGGCACAGCGTGCACTTAAATGGCTTTTCACCAGTGTGCATTCGATTATGCTTGCTCAGATAGGAACTTTGAGCAAAAGCTTGGGGGCACAGCTTGCACTTAAATGGATTTTCACCAGTGTGCGTTTGGGTATGATTTCTCAAATGGGAATTTTGAGCAAAAGCTTGGGGGCACTGCTTACACTTAAATGGCTTTTCACCGGTGTGCATTCGATTATGCTTTCTCAGAGTGGAATTTCGAGTAAAGGCTTGGGGGCACTGCTTGCACTTAAATGGCTTTTCACCAGTGTGCGTTCGGGTATGAATTCTCAAAATGTAATTTTGAGCAAAGGCTTGGGGGCACAGCTTGCACTTAAATGGCTTTTCACCAGTGTGAATTTGATTATGCTTTCTCAGATCGCAATTTTGAGCGAAGGCTCTGGGGCACAGCGTGCACTTAAATGGCTTTTCACCAGTGTGCATTCGATTATGCTTGCTCAGATAGGAACTTTGAGCAAAGGCTTGGGGGCACAGCTTGCACTTAAATGGCCTTTCACCAGTGTGTGTTTGGGTATGATTTCTCAAATGGGAATTTTGAGCAAAAGCTTGGGGGCACTGCTTACACTTAAATGGCTTTTCACCAGTGTGCATTCGATTATGCTTTCTCAGAGTGGAATTTCGAGCAAAGGCTTGGGGGCACTGCTTGCACTTAAATGGCTTTTCACCAGTGTGCATTCGATTATGGCGTCGTAGATCAGAATTTTTAACAAAGGCTTTGGGGCATTGCAGGCACTTAAATGGCTTTTCACCAGTGTGCAAATGATTATGGTAGGTCAGAAGGGAATTATCAGCAAACTCTTCAGTGCAGAGCTTGCACTTAAATGGCTTTTCACTCTTGTATTTTTGAGTGTTGCCGTGCACTTGGGACATGGGATGCTGGCACCTGGATTGTTCACCACCATGGGCAACAAGGTGGTTCACAATTACACGCTGATCCCTGGTGACATAGGTGCAGGAACAGCATCTGAACCAGACTTCCTCGGTGACTTTCAGTGGGTAGCTGGTCTCCCCCAACAATGTGGCTCCATCACCTAGAAGAAAATACCATAAGTATTGATACACAAGGAAAGCCCAACCAAGATAGTTTGGAACAGAGTTGTCATTAACACAGTTTTGCCACAGCTGTACATTTTAATATTTTGCTGCACTTCGAAATTCGACTCACGGAAGCACTCAAATGCAAGTGGCAACATTAAAGGGAGTCCCTTTCCTTGAAAAGTAAAAATCCTAGAAAAAAATCATTTATTTTTTAAATCTTGATTTCGAAATGACATTACATATCTTCTTGCCTTAGAAAGTATTCCTGACTTCTCAGAACTTTCTTTTCTTTTAGTCACAAGAAAATCCTAGACTTGAAAAACAAAAATCTGGATCTGAATGCTTCTTGGGGTCTGGATGCCTCATTATTCAAAGAGTGGAAGAAAAACAATATTTCTGGAGATTGTTAGACATGACGTTTTCTAATTGGCCAATGAGTGTTCAGACTATGGTGGGTCAGATCTAAAGCCTTCCTTCAAGTTATCAGTAAAAGAATTTCAACAAGTGATGCAGTCATGTCTCGCTAATATGAACACAATGTTATCAGTCCGTGCGGGAACTATAGGGGCACTTTGAAAAACGCGCGTAGTGCCACTAGAGGAGGAACTGGTGTTCGACTGTGAGATGCATTCACCAGCCTGCAGCACCTTTTCGCGTGTGAAGGTGCAGCGGAGGAAGCGTGCACAGACGGTACTTTTGCTTTTTGAGCCGATATGTTGAGGGTGAGGTTGCATAAGGGCTGGGCCACACCTAGGTCATCTAGCTGTTCTCCGCTTCTTATATATCGAGTTTGAGTCATTAATAGGTTTAATTTCTCTAGTTGCGTTAGAAAAGAGGGTTTGAGTACTTTTTCAGAAAAGCAAGATGGCCACCACCATAATTGCTCTTAGTAGAAAATTTGTCTCACTCGTCGCTAGAAAAATAGGACTGCTTGGACGTTGATATTTGGAGGCGAGTGAGGTGTTCAGTTAAGAAAAGTGTGTGACAAGTTTCATTGCGACACCGGGTGTGAAGGTTATGTTTTGAACGAATAAAGGAATAGAGATGTACGGGATATCCGATATTGCACAGAAAATGTTGTGTAATAACCTGGCTGCACGAAGTGCAGATTTTTGGCACATGGATACTCGGACATGACCGTAACTTGACACACATATTATACCAAAAAGGGGTGGCATAGGGAAACCAAGTGAAAAGTTGGTTTGGGCAGGTTACTAGATGGGAACCGATTTTGAACGTCAAAAGCTGTCAAGAAAAACTACTCGTCGTGGGAGGTGGAAACTTTACAGGTAGGAAGGGACCAGTGGACACTACTCCTAATTCAAACAATTTTGCAAAAGGTGATTCTAAAGCTGAGAAAAAAAATGACAAAATTGAGTGCTTAGGTTGGCAAGCAAAATCAGCATGTTCGACCAGATTATAAGTAGGGTTCCGTGTTTTCGGTATATGCTGATAAATACCGATAATTAACCCCCGAGGCGTTTTTTTCTGAATCGGTAAAAACTGAAAAACACCGAATTCAAGCTGCGGAAAAAATGGCAGCTTTGCTGAAAGAATCTTCTAGCCCTCTTTCTTTTTTCGTTGACCCGGAACACAGCCCCACTGAACTGTCCTTGGGGTCGTCCCTTTCTTTTGAAACCATGTTTATTGCCCCGTTCCCTTCCCTGATCTTTTTTAGCACAACGGTTTCCAAGTCTTTTGTCCAGGCATAGGTTTCCTTGTATTGGGAGAAAGGAGGAAAGGCGAAGAGGGGTGGGGGGAAGGGGGGAGGGCTATAGGGTCCATGGTCTCTTGCCATCCCCGTCTCAAGTGCGAACGTGGAGCGTGCGTTTTCTGGACTGCGTTTCTTCAGCCGCAATTAACGTGCTCCGATGACTGACAAGTCTCTGAAAATGTACATGTAAATTGTTTTCAATAAGTTTAAGTTTTGATATTATGCTTCTGAAAGCGTCACGCTTTCTGTTATTTCCAATGTATGTGCATTGTGTGACGTGTTTGGTGTGTGTACAATAAATGTGTGTAATGTGAGGTGTGCCGTGGTTTTTCTAGTAATTATGCAGTCGCTTTGCAACACAAGCCCCGATAATCACCGATTTCTTTCCAGCATTAAATTAAAACACCGAAAAACACCGATTCCAAGAGAAAAAATAAACACCGATAAATAACCCCGAATCTGAAGAAAAATAGATACCGAAAACGCGGAACTCTAATTATAAGTTTTCATGACAACCTTTCACTCTAAGGGATAAACCGAATAAAACTAGCGACTGCTTATTCGCTAACCATACCCCGCCCTGTAAAATATACGCCATATTGTATATATTTGTCATGAGCGTGCGATCTGTCATCTAGGCTTATTTTATCATATATATTACGATAATTCAGTCTAAAAAATGAAAGCCGTTTACAACTCCCTGTAACGCCGAATTAGAGCGCAGCTCTGAGGACGATGAGGGAAGGGTACTGGGGGGGTCACGTGACCTCGGGGGGGGGGGGGGGGGGTCACATGACCTGGGGGGGGGGCTCACGTGACCTGGGGGATCACGTGACCTGGGGATCACGTGACCTGGGGGGTCACGTGACGATGACGTCATCAGTGATGATGACGATGACGATGCGGATGCCGATGACGTCATCAGTGACGTCACTGCTGACGTCATCAGCATCGTCATCGTCATCATCACTAATGATGTCATCAGTGACGTCACTGATGACGTCATCGGCATCCGCATCGTCATCACTGATGACGTCATCGTCACGTGACCCCCCCCCCCCCCCCCCCCGAGGTCCTCCCGAAGGAACCCGAGGTCGTCCCGAAGGAACCCGAGGTCCTCCCGAGGTCCTCCCGAAGGAACCTTCGGGAAAATTTACCCATAATGCACCGCGCGGTTACGCCGACGTCGACGGCGACGCCGCTCAAGCCGGAAACGGGCGCCTAAGAGCTGCGCTCTAAAAGTTGTCGTATAACAGAGTTTGGCGTTCAAAGGCTTTTGCGGTCAGCTGTTGCTTAATAATCTGGCTGTGCAAGGTGCAGTTTTTAGGAACACAGGTACTCGAACATGACCAGAACTTTACGCAACACTTATTAAACCAAACAGAGGAGGCATATGGAAAACAGGTGGAAATTTGGTTTGGGCGGCGTAACTGAATGGGAACCGGTTTTGACCGTTTGTGGCTGTCAAAGAGAATGCCACTCGTCGTGTGAGGTGGAGACTTTACAGGGAAGGGAACAGTGGACTGTACTTCCAATTCAAAGAACTTTAAAAAGGTGGTTCCAAAGCTGTGAAAAAAAGGTTCTTATCTAACACAGTTTGACCGTCAAAGGCTTTTCCGGTCAGCTGTTGTAAAATAACCTGGCTGTGCAAGGTAGATTTTCGGCAAACAGGTACTTGGACATGACCGTAACTTGACACAACAGTTATTATACCAAACAGAGGCGGCAGTGGTGTCACAAGGGTCAGCGGCACCCAGGGCGGTACCCCCCACCCCGCTCTCGTGGCTCGCCGCGACAACCCCCTGAGCGCTGCATTCGGGGCGGTCCGCCCCCCCCCCCCCCCCCCCTTTGTGATGCCACTGAGAGGCGGCATAGGGAGATGAGATGGAAATTTGGTTTGGGCGGCGTATGTCAAAGAGAACCAGTTTTGACTGTCAAAGTCTGTCAAGAGAATACCGCTCGTCGTGGTAGGTGGACATTTTACAGGTAGGAAGGGACTAGTGGAAGATACTTTCGATTCAAATAACTTTACAATAGGTTGTTGCAAAGCCGAGAAAAAAAAGTTGTCAGCTGCAGGACCCGGGGTGTTGGCATTTCCACGTCCAAAAGGAGGCTGATCAAAAAATCGAGTCAATTCAAAACAGGGCAAGCAGATTTATTTAAAAGATTATTCTCGACACACAAGCGTATCTCAGCTGAAAGAAAAAGCAGACTTGCCACTCGTCTCTACCAGAAGAAAACTTTCTAGGCTAACCTCCATTCATAACATGTATTATATTAACCCACTCCTCAAGCTTCAACTTTTAAAGCCAACACACCGTATTTTTCCTCGATTTGAGAATCAGCATAAGATACTATTAAAAACATAACATACAAAACTTTTCCAGTCATCACCCTTACAGTTGGCGATTTCCGACTGGAACAAACTGCCAGCTAACATTGTGCCGTTAGTAAATGTCGACGAATTTAAAAGTGTGTGTGCTATATACTGCGTAAATTGATATGTATGCTTTCCACATGTTTTCATTATATTGCATTTTTTGCATGATGTTTGTTCATATTTTTACTGTTCTGTTTTCTTTGTATACTGCTGAATTTCCCCCCTCATGTATGCCCCTTGGGGCGCTTGTGAGGTACACATAAATGAAATGAAAAGAAAGCACACCACATAAACTGTCATACTCAAACGTCGACTGTCCAGTGATTCCAAGTTTCATTGTACTTTTGCTTAAATTCATTTTGTCACCTTTAGTACCGTTCGTATATTCCCTCATGAAGTACAAACTAGATGTCATACTAGTCAAAAAATATCATCGACACGTACGATGGGGCGAAACTTCTTTGGCGGGCATTCCTCCAATGTAATTGGCACTGCATACCCGCGAGTGTGGGATGGCATTTCAGTTTGTCCCATTTGCGCTAACATATATAGGCGTTACAGGTACAAGAATGCAGAGCACAAAGTGGCAGTGTAGAATACGTCAGCCGTGCCTACACAGTGGCACACACGATCGCGAGACCAAATTTTTCGCGTCGTGCGGCACGGGTCCATCGTTGTCGCTGTCCCACATAACATCAACGAGTTGAAAAACTGAAACTTTGTCCCCTCGAGATGCGACGCATAGCTATTGGAACACTTAACGATGCAGCAGTTCATGCTGTAAACCCAGAGCACCCACGCTCCAACTTCAACGCGTACCAATGTTTGCGACATGGTTTCATTTCGCTGCCTACCTTCGGTAATGGCCACGCGGCGGCGCGCTGGTTGCGTCGCACGGAGTGTATATCGACACAATTTTGAGGGACCTATTCCTCCCCATGCAACTCTGCCTCGTTAATATTAAAACCGGCAATCCAACTATGAACAGCTAGTTTTGGAAACAAACTAGACTTGCTTCATTATTACGGACGCAAAAGGGTCCACTAATGAAAGAAAAGAGGTTAGTTAAGACCTTGGGTTACAGAGTTCGCCAAGAGTTTTGTGGTATGCTGCCGTGGCAGCTAAAGTTGACAGCCCTGTTCCAGTACCGGTGAAGAACAACCCTTTTTTATTCAATCCTCTTCTTCCGACTACAAATGCAAAAGTAGCGCCGCCACAACAGTTCCCCCTTCAAGAATAAAAAGGAAATGCTATGTACAACATTAGAAACAGGAACACTCATATAAAACAAAATCCCGCAATCTTTGTGGCCTGGAGGTCTCTCTGGCAGACCGTCTTGGTTCCATGGCCACTGAACTGGGCGAACTGATGAGGGGACATCCCGGTGCCGGCAAAGTCGATGGAGATGCCGGCAACGCAGTCTCCCAAAATGTCGCGGAGAGGTGATTGTGGTTGCGCGACCATAAAAGGCGAAGATGTGGTTGCTGATGGGGCCGCTGATGGTGTCGAGAACCATGGGAGGTGGCCCAGGTCAACTTGAGGAGGTGGCTTCGTGCTTGGTGGTATGACGACGAGCCGCTTCCTGTTCCACACTTTCCCGTCTTCTAGACGGTAGGCATTCCTCCCCAGGTATTTCACCACCTTGAGGGGCACAGAATAGCTGAGGCTACCTTTTGGAATGTGTCCTGGTAGCTTGACCCATACTCTATCTCCAGGTATCAGCACGCTGACTCTGGCTCCCCGGCGAGCATCCGTATACTTCTTGAACTTCTGCTGGTACTGAGTCACTCGTCGTCGCAGCTCTCCCAGACTCTTTGCCGGTTCATCGAAGAAATCCTTGGACGGGCCCCCCACGATGTCCAGCCTCGTCCTTGGATGGCGTCCATGCAAGAGGAACGCCGGCTTTTCGCCTGTGGCAGCGTGAGGAGTACAACGGTAAACTCCTAGGTACTCCACCACCGCTTCCTTTAGGGGACGCTGCTCCTGGACACTGATTTGCACAAAGTCCTTGAACACACGGTTGAAACATTCAATCTGTCCATTACTTTGGGGATGGTACACCAAAAAGAAGGTGTGTCGCACTCCCCGTTCTGTCAAAAATGCTTCAAACTCAGCAGAAACGAACTGAGGGCCATGATCACTCACAAGCTCAGTAGGGTAGCCTTCCCGGCTAAACACTGCCCGTAAAAACCAAGATGATCTTTCTTGACGTCACTAGTGCCGTCAGACACACTTCGGGCCACTTGCTGAAATAATCTATTAGTGTTACAGCGTACCGGCAGTCGCTGGGAGCATTGGCAAAGGGCCCAATAATGTCTACTCCCACTTTTTCCTAAGGAGCAGACGGAAATACAACTGGATGTAGAGGAGGTACCACGGTTTTTGCAGACTTGTCAACTGCTTGACAAACACCGCAGGACCTAACTGCAGTTTCTATGTGTCTGTCCATTCCAGGCCACCAATAGGAGTCTCGAGCCCGCTGCTTAGTTCTTGTTATTCCAGGGTGAGCTTCGTGGGCTAATTCCACAATCTTTGCAGTAAGAGCGGTAGGAACAACAACCCGATCCCCCCGAAACAGCAGGTCTCCACTCGTGGAAAGTTCTTCTTTTACTTGGTGAAAGGGTGCCAGGTCAGGATGCAGCTCCTTTCTTGGTGGCCAGGTGCCGGTTGTCAAAGCAATCACTTGTTGCAGACGGTTGTCCTGCCGAGTCTCTTCGACTAACTCTTGCTGCGATAGACACGAAGAAATGGCACAGACAACCTCGTCTTCCTGGGTCTCTCCGGGCGCATCAAGAGGCATAGCGAAAGAGCATCTGCCACAAAATTGTCTTCTCCCTTCTTGAAGACCATGCTGAAGCTGTATGCGAGCAAACGAGCATACCATCTTGCAATCCTGAATGGTCGTTGGCCAGTCCCTTGCGAGCCCAACAGTGTCACCAGTGACTGGTGGTCGGTCTGCAGCGTAAAATGCCGACCCCACAAGAAAACGCGCCAGTGCTCGCATGCCCACATACAGGCCAACGCCTCACGTTCTCCAGCGGAGTACTTTCGCTCTTGCGGCGTCAGGGTTCGAGAAGCAAAGGAGACGGTCACAATGTCCCATTTGTTTTCTGCTGTAAACCAGCTCTAAGGCCGTATGCTGAGGCGTCAGTTGTCACGACCATGGACAGCTTAGGGTCGAACATTTGGAGAGGCTCACAAGAAAGTAAGGACTTTAGTCTCTGAAAACTGTCTTCCCGAGCAGCCGTCCAGCGGAAAGGTTCACCCTTGCGTAGTAGCTCACGTAGTGGTTCTGCCAGCTCTGCATACCGAGGGATGAACTTGGCGTAGTAGCCGACCATGCCCAGAAACGAATGTAGCATGGTGACGTCTGTAGGTGCTTGAGCCTTGACAATCGCGTCAACATGGCTTTGTATGGGTGACACTCCCCGCTCGCTGACAACATGTCCCAAGAATGACAGTTCCGAACATTAAAGATGCACTTGTCGTTTAGCTTCAAGCCCGCTTCGCTGATACGACGTAGAACTTCTTGCAGATTCTTGAGGTGCTCCTCTTAGGTAGTTCCAAAAACAATGATGTCATACAGGTAGCAGCGTACTTGTTGACATCCCTTCAGGATTGTAGTCATCATTTTCTGGAACGCAGCAGGAGCCGATGCCAACCCAAAACAAACCCTGGTGAACCTGAAAAGTCCATCGTGGGTTATGAACGCCGTCGGGTCTCGGCTTTCCGGGCACAAAAAGACCTGATGGTACGCGCTCGATAGATTTGGGCGTGAGAAGTACTTAGCTCCGACTAGTGCTTGTAGCAGTTCCTCAGTGTGAGGCGACGGAAAGCTATCAATTATGACAGCCTTGTTTACTTCTCTTAAATCGACACATAGTCAAACTTTCCCGTTCTTCTTTTTCACTGCCACGATCGGTGAGACCCATTCGGACGCATCAATCCTCTCGATGACGCCTGCCTGTAGAAGTCGCTGGAGCTCTCCGGAGACTTCGTCCCTGACAGAAAAAGGAAGTCTTCGCAGCTTGGCAGAAACGGGCTGAACTCCTTGACGCATCTTCACCTTGTGAGCGAACCCCTTCGCGGTACCGAGGGTGCCGTCAAAAAGGTGAGCGAAGTCATCTACCAAGTTTCGAGGGAGTCCAGATGGTACGCACGTGGTGTTGAAGCATTTCAGCGCGCTACCGCTGATCTCAAGGGATAAACAAGCGATGGCGTCGATGCCGAGTATGTCCGTACCGTTTGGGACAACGCAGCCTGCTACGGCGATCTTCTGCTGCGAAAAATCAAACAAACTTGCGGACGTACCTTGCAGCTGGTAAGCCGAACTGAAGTTTCTTTTGTACGTATCTTCCGACATTATGGAAACTGCTGACCCTGTGTCAACCAAGAATGATAGGGGTGTTCCTTCGACTTGAACTGAAATGTAGATACCGCTCTTCGGTTTATCGTGCACGTGAAGAATACTAAGAACGTTTTCGTCAGAGGCATTCAAGCACGCAACTTCTCTGACAGTACCCCCTTTGCTACTGTGACTGGCGGTACTCTTGCAGACAGCACGAAAATGTCCAACTTTCCCGCATCCAGCACACTTTTTCCCTCTTGCTTTGCATGTAGCGGAATTCGCAAGATGTCCCGACGACCCGCAGCGGTAACATTTCTTCGAAGTGGAGGATGAAGGTTCTCCCTGTGTACGCTGTGGTCGCTCGGTTTTCGGAGACTTAACGTCCACCTTCTGCACCGATGAAGACGATACGAGCTCTTTGGAGTACCGGACCGCTTCCTCAACCAGTCGGCCGATGGACAACGCCCGGTCCAGGGTTAGACTACTTCCTTCCAGTAGTAGACGCTCTCGTAACTGCTGGCTCGTAGTCTTCGCCACCAGCTGATCTCGAATGAACTCGTCCGCCAAGAGTCCGAACTCGCAGTCTGCCGACAGGTCTCGCAGCTCGGCAACGAATACTTCGACAGATTCCCCGGTAGCTGCGCTCGCTGCCTGAAGCGGTGTCGTGCAACGACCACGTTCGAAGTTGCCGCGAAGTAGGTTTCCAGGGCCGCCAAAGCGACATCGTACTCGTCCGGCGCAGTCGGTGTCTTCGTGCCGGCAGTTGTTTCCTTCAGTGGTACCGGAGGATGCGTCTCCGGAAGTGTGTAGAAGACTCTCTGTCCTTCAACACCGAGGCAATGTAGAAGTAAGGCTTTCCGCCGAGCAGGTCCATGGGCGTCGCCCCCCGAGGCGAGCAAGTAATTTTGGAACACCCGCCGTCACTGTTTCCACGGGATAGCAGGTCTCCCGGGAGCGGGAAGGAAAGGAGGCGGCGCCGCTAGGCTCATGCTTGTCGGTACATCACTCGTCGCCAGTCTGTTGTATGCTGCCGTGGCAGCTGAAGTCGACCGCCCTGCTCCAGTGCCGGTGAAGAACAACCTTCCTTTTTTATTCGATCCTCTTCTTCTTCCGACTACAAATGCGACAGTAGCGCCGCCACAACAAGTTTCACTACTGTTGACTGTTGGTTGCGCTTCCTTCAAAAGGCATAAGACCTTGGCACCGAACAATGGCTCAATTTTTTGGGGCTTTCCAGCCTAATGTGTAACCTTTCCTTATGTTATGATGTTCTTCAGACTTGTTATGTGTGGCTACTTTTCTAGCTTGTCTAGCCTCTTCAGTTTATGCACATTTACAGACAGCCACGTTTTGGTCAAAAATCAGTCCGGTAACCATGGCCTTGGCAGGCGATAATTCCAGAAGGAGCACTTTGCTGGCTCAGGCCAGGACAGGAGTCTTAACAACAAACATACAGGGCAGCAAAAACACATACAGGGCTAGATTTGAAGATACAGTTACCGACTGATTTTTCAGACGCTGATAATTTGGACTAGTGTAATTTTTCGGACCTAAAGGAAGAACCGTGACCTACCCGATAGAAATAGTGCATATTCACGACCAATGTTTAGTACAGTTTAAAGTCCAAAAGTTCAATTGTTTGGAAAAAATCGTCGCAAGCGATCAGCGGGAAACACCACCGAGAAGCGACCATTTTAGATTCTATGTTGGCTGCACATGAATTGGCTTGGTTTGGCAGCGCTACTTGAGTACTGCTAAGTCCTACTGCTAGGTGACGCTGTACGGCTTCTTTTTCCTCTAGCTGCGGATGGATGGATGGATGGATGAAATTGGCTCTGCCCTTTGTAACGGGCAATACCTTGCGCCACCTAGCCTAAGAAAATGCTTTCCTCCCCCACTTAAACACCCAATTTCTTTCCTTTTACATCCCTGCAACAGTCACCGGGCCGGGGAAAGAACCTCCAAGCTGACCTTTGGGGGTCGGGCAAATACAAGAAGAAAAAACAAAAGAAAAACGCACCCTCACCCTCTCCCCTCTGCGAGGGAGTCGCCATTTGGTCAACCTTGTTGGGGTTCTTTCCAAACCCACTGAGAGACAGGGTTGAGCAGGAGCTACACGGGAGGGAGTCCTAATTTTCGTGTCTTCCCTGTTTCTAGTTGTGCTAATTGCTTTTACAAATTTCAGTTTTCTCTAGTCTCCTCCCGCCAATGCTTTCACCTCCTTTTCGTTACCTGAACCTTTCTATAATCCACCCTTCCATCTTCTCCACCAGAACCCAGGACTCCCTCTACGCGTGTTTCCCCTCAGGGAGGGCAGGTTTAAGCATCTTGTACCTCAAAACCAGGTGTTCCTTATACCCCTGTCAGACGGGCTAGTTTAGTGTCACTACAAGCGAGTGCACTTCAACCCGTCGAAACACACTCTAAGTGTGTTGGTGCTACACGGAAGAACTTAGTGTCACTCCAAACTGAGGGCAATAACGATGGGTAAGTTATGGGCACGCAAAATATTACAGTGCATACGCATTTTTTCATAAATCACATTGTCGTCTTATTACAAACAAGTGACCACACCTTTTTGCGCTAAGTCACGAGCTTTAATCCAAATTTAAATCCAATTTGATCATTACGATCAGCCATTACAAGCCAGTGATACACGTCCGCACGCCGGTACGATGCTCATCTATACTCTGTTTCACTTTATGATGTACCGCAGGAAAGGCTACAAGCTCGAGCTCCTTGCTCTAGGGCACATCTCAGCGGCACAAGCTCTCGTGCGTTAAGAGTAGCTCCCAACCCTATGAGCTCGCGCTTCTAGCCTTGTCTGCGGTACAACATAAGGTGAAACGGAGTATAGATTGAAACGAGCAGAAGTAGGGATTGAACCCAGGATTCCTGGATTCTGCAGCGCGAGCTTTCGCTCCGCATGCTCCGAGCTGGTGTGCGCGAGCCCACTCGGCCACTCGCCACTCGCCACAACGAAACATCATGGAGTGTGTGGAGGACGAGCTGGAGGGCGATATCCACGATGTTGGACAATGGAAGCGCGTGGTTGGGGCACTTTTCTTTGTGAGAGCCCAACGCCTTTCAGATGAGAGGCAGCTGACCTGGATGCCGACGCACAGGCAAGAATTTCAAGTGACATCGATCAGCAGCTGCAGTCCAATGCCTTCACCATAGCCGCTCTCATGACCGACAACCTACCCGTGTTCAGTCGAGAACGGTGGACTTTCCAGAGGAACGAACGGTGGTTCGAAGACACCTCGCCCCATTTGGGCGAGTTCCATTTCAAGCAAGCCTTTCGCGTCTCTCCTAACACCTTCAGATTCCTGGTGCAGTCTTGCAGGTGCCTCCTGGCCGTCGCGCAGGGGCCAAGGCTGGAAACTAAATTAGCTGCTTGTTTTTCCACAATGCACTACTTTCATGCCAACAAAGAACAAGTGCGCATCTAATATTTCTCCTATCAAAATAGTACTAATTTTACGCAGCGTTAATTTCTTCTATTATTTTCACTCCTTGAACACTGCTATCGAGATTACACACTCGGTCTACCGGAGCGAGCGTAGTGTGCTCCCCGAACTCACTTCATTGGAAGTGTGTTCTTCGGGCAGGGCTGGGGATTGAGCTCAGGACCACTGGGTTCTCCAGCGCGAGCTTTCTCTCCACATACTCCGATCTGGTGGGCACTAGCCCACTCGGCCACCGACACCCCTTAATAAAGACACGTCAAAAAAATTAGGCGTTTACAATTCTCTGTAATGCCGAATTGGAGCGCAGCTCTTGAGGAGGAGGGAGGAAGGGTACGAAGGGGAGGCTATGCCATGGCTGCTCCCCCTCCGTGCCCTCCCATCCTCCTCTCCTGTTCCCATCCCACTTAGCGTAAAATTTTGCTAAATTTACCGCTAAATACGCCACGTTTCTGGTTTCTGTGTTGTTATGTTTTACTGTTGAAACACTCCTATCGATGCCACGCACTCGATCGAGCGAAGTGAGTTCGTCAAACTCACTCCAAGCCAAGCATGTTCCTCAGGAAGGAGCCGTGTGGCACACTACAGAAATGACACTAAGGGCGAAGTGCACTCGCTTGTAGTGACACTAAGCTAGCCCGTCTGACAGGGGTATTAGTTTCGATCTCCATTCCACATATGAAACAAATTGTATGGATGATGCAATGTCATTCGCAAAGTCATCTACGAAGCGCAAAATTGAAGACGAGAAGTGCAAAATTGAAGGCGACCGTTACAAGAGCAGTGGGAACTCGCCTACTTCACAGAATTGCGGGACAAAGTATTGCGTTTGATTTCACAGCAGGCCATTTCTGTGCCCAAAAAGTAAAACGTCAAACGACACTTCAAGTAATGCCAGGGCGAGAAGTATGATACGCTCGCTTGAAAAATCTGTGAAAACGCAGTTCTTCCACTTAAGACGTCGCAGGAAAAGCAGCAAGACCTGTATCAGAAAGCCGGCCAGACAAGCGACGAAACAGTAAGAGCGAGCTTTATTGTCTCTGAGGTTATTGCCAAATCCTTGAAACTGCTCAGCGATAGCTAGTTTATCAAAAAGTGCCTCCTAGAAGTTTCCAAAGCTGCATGTTCAAACATGAAGAAGACCTCGGCAGATAGGACAGCAAAAGCTTGATCACTTTCCAACATTGAAGTCACTGGGGCACACGGATCAAAATCTTGCAGTATCTTTTCTGAGCTTCTCCATTGTCTCAAAAAAAAAAAAAATTAGAAGAGAAATTTCAAGACGTAAGCAGCCTTTGTAATAATTTTGTGAATGGGAAGTGAGTGCGTCCACCAGCTCACGTTGCTTCGTTAAGTGCCTGTGTGTCGTGACTGTTCAAGCTGGTCCAATGCTACCACCAGCAACACAGCGGGCATTCAGCAAGTTGGCTGTTTGTCAAGTAACCTTGTGCCCTGATGTCATCTCCGTTTTTAAGGAGCTTTCTTATTCATACTGCCGCTTTTTTCGCTGTGGTTTTTCGCTCAGTTATTAGCCCTTCCAGCAGGCGATCTCTACTTGTTATGGTATGTTTTAGCGGCCATAGTTTGTAAGCGCTCTTCAGCAATCGCGCATGGAGATCAACATTCACTCCCTGCTCACTCAAGCGCGTTGTGGCGCTGAAGGTGGCATTCACTGGTGGCCATAGATTAGTCCCTTCCTGCTCAGCGCAAGCTTACTTACGATTAGCCTCCACAACACTTCCGCAATGTGCATTGCACACCACCAAGATTGTAGTCCTTCTCAAAACTGAGGGCTCGCTCTGAGCTTGCATTCATCGTGGCAAACTCTCTTTTCGGCCGGCAACTTTATGAATGTGTAGTAATATTTGCTACAAATGTTTCATATCTCCAAAGCAAAGCAGTAAACAGCAGCAGCATCTTACTGGACTGATTGGAACTGCTCTCTAGGCTAGGCCAGTCAAACGTTTTGCGGTATCGCACTACAAACTTTACGCAACATGATGGCCATGCAGGTGATCACAAGGGTGGCCATCATGCCGGTAGTTTTGGTTTCACCGTAGACACCCCAGACAAAAATTAGAGATAGGATATCTACAAGACTGCAGAACGCATAGAAAAAAACGGACACCTCGTAATTCAAGAACACTTCCTTCACTGAAAAGCAACGTAACCCTAAAATCAAGAAAATGTGCCGGAGCGGCCCTTTAAGAGTGCAGAGGATTGTGCCACTTGTGCTTGCGTCCGCCAAAAAGCAAGCGGTGCATTTACGCGGACGAGTGGAGATTACACGATTGCAACGTCAACCTACCATGGCAATTTCATGAAAGATATTCACGTGGAGACGTCTCAGATGCGGACTTGAACAGGCTGTACAAGATTCTAGAACCCAGGTGATAAGATAAGGAAACAAGATTTGTGTCCAACTTGCTGCCGATCATGCGAAGTTCCTAGGACATACCAAGCAGACATGCGTCGTCGTGCATGTTGTGCGCAAATGATTAAATGGAGAGGATGGTACCAATAGTTTCATGCCATGTCTCATTTCTTGCTTCATGAAGAGACACTTTATTGCACAACAAAACAAAAGAAAAAGCTTTTGTGGCTCTCAGGTTATCTCGGGCAAAGTGCCGGCTTGTGGATTCCCAGGTTCAGTTCTACGTCAAACGATACCAATCCTCAGTCCTCTCCTGGCACATTCTTAAAATTTACTTTTTTTGTGTGTGTGGGTTTCTCAGCTGATGATTGTTCAGGACCGTCATATAAGCTGTCTGGTCACACAGTTGCGAGCATCCAAAATTTAATGAAATAAAAGCATTTTGCTTTAACAAAAAAAATTAATACTGTATTATAAAATGTCTAAAAATAGTCAGCAACTCTTCATGTATGGAACGTATGGCAGCGTATGCCTCAAACTAAAATGTAAATTTAGTTATATTTTTCTTTGAACGTTTGAAAGTGGCAGACATAAATTATTCTTTCGATTAATCTTTATATTACAGCCCCTTCACTCATTGGAAGAGTCAGGTGTGTGCAACCTTGATATAAAAATAAAGCGAGGACTCGAAATGTTTGCGTGAAAAAGACGCATTATCGAAGCGGCTGGAAATAACTGAGCCCAGGGCTATGCTCCACAGCCACGGCCCTGCTGCGTTTTTATTTCACGAAAATCTCTCGAATCAAAGCCGTGCAGTCAACCGCACAATTCGTTGGCATCTTCGTAGCCACCAGGCACGCAGAACACCACAAAAGACCGATTTAATTACAAAACATAAAAATTTGCTAAGATGTTGCCTCTTAAAAGCATGCAACGAATACCCGAACTGGAAAGGATTTTCAGCCCCTGTCAAGGTGGCCAGAAGTGCCTGGAATACCACGTATAGGAACTTAACATTTAACTTGCCCTACATTAACTAACCTCTGCCACGAACGTCCCTTAAAATTCTTAGTTTGCTGCTTTCGGCTTCTCCAAGCTCAACCCTCATCACCATGCACACAATTTTCTGGGATTTCGAATACCTGGAAAGGCTCCCTACGGGAGCCAGAGTTGCGCGTTCAGCCATCTTGAAGTCTTAACTGATGCGGGAAGGCCACTCCTCGCGCGTGTAGAAGCCGTGCTCCGTCGATTGCAGCCGGTCACGTGACAATTCAGAGAAACACGGTGCCGTGCTTGGAAAACAGGTAAGAAGGAGAGGAAGCAAAAGCAGGAGAACATACCGTATTTACTCCAATCTAACGCACACTTTTTTTCCGGGGACGCCACAGGTGGAAACGATGAACTTACCATGACCTGAAGACTGATTCGGTTCCATACAAACTGTTGGATGGGGTCAGGCTCCGACGGCACTCGCCAAACGCCGTCTCACAGAAGCCAAGCCGTTTTCCACGAGGCTCCCGTAACTGTAACCGTGTAGTATGTTTAGACAGCGGGAGGTTAGTGAGCCCCAATGGGTGCCTGTCACAGAAATTAGAATGAAGACACAGGCGAGCTGGTGACGAATCATAGTAGAAAAACCCGGAGGCAAGGAGCAAAAGGGACAAGAACCACTCTGAGACGGTGTTGTTCTTGCCCCTTTTGCTTTTTGTCTCTGGGTTTTTCTACTATGATGGGTGTCTGTCGTCTCCACTGTAAATCAGAAATTCTTCGAGTGCTGTACGACCGCTAGCCTGGGGTCCTTAAAAGAACACCGACAGCTCGCAAATTTTGTTATTAGAGTGCAGCTCTTAGGCGCAGTGTTTCGGGTTGAGAAGCGTCAACGTAACCGTGCGTTGCATTATGGGATGTTTCCCATAATGACGTTGCACGTGACGTCACGTGTGACATCACGAGGGTAAAATTGTCCCGCTAAATTTTGGCAGGAAACATTTTCACTAAATTTGGCGGGAAATTTTTCCGCCAAGTTTAGCGGGGAAATGTTTCCGCTTAATTTAGCGGGGAAATTTTACCCTCGCGACGTCACACGTGATGTCACGCTAAATTTAGCACAAATTTTTACACTAAATTGAGCGGGGAAATTTATGTCACGTGACCTCAAAACTAATTCAGTTTCCCCACTAAATTTAGGACGAAAATTTTCATTAAATTTCTCCGCTAAACTTAGTGGGAAAATGTTGGTAAACTTTCCTGCTAAATTTAGCGGGAATATTTCCCCAATAAATTTAGAGGGGAAATTTTCCCGCTAAATTTAGCAGGGAAATTAAAAATAATTTCCCGCTAAATAAGAGGGGAGCAGGGGAGAAGGAGGGGTGGGTACGGAGGAGGAGCAGGGACACACCCTCCCCTCCTCCTCCTCCTCCTCAAGAGCTGAGCCCTAATTCGGCATTACAGAGATTTGTAAATGTATTTCATTTTTTATTTATTGCCAGGCGATCTATAACGGTGTCAGAAGCCTACTCAATCAATATTTTTCTAAGGCGTCACATATATTCTTAATAATGTCGGAAAATGCAACTGCTTGAAACCGAAACTGAACTGGGGACGAAGAAAAAATATAGTGGAGTGCGTGCTTATAATGACCCAAAACAATGATTATCGTTGGTAGTTATGTCTAAACCGTAGAAAACGACACGTGACCCTGGAGAAGAGAGTGAGCGCGACTCAGACCGGTCAGTTCTCGTTCGGCGGTTTTCGGGCGGAAAGAAATTAATTTTGAGCCGGAATTTGCGTTCTGGATTGTTGGGCTCTCATATGTCATGTACAAGTAAAAACCTTGGCGAGCATAAAAACTGTCAGTGTCCCTTTAACGTGCAACGTGCAGTGGCGACACACGACCGCATGCCGGTACGACGCTCATCCAGATCGCAACTGGCAAGCGCAGAGATTAAACCCCGGGTTCTGCAGCACGAGCTTTCATCCACGTTATTTGAGCTGCGGTGCAGTAGCCCGCCCGGTCACTGAACCCCCTCCACTATTGTAATAGAGTCCAGAACCGGTGGATGAAAGATATCTCTCGCCAAGCTGAAGGCAAGCTGCAAACACACAAAAGAGGCAGGTCTAGGACTTGCTGGAAAGTAAACAAATACATAACCTTCGGAGTAACGTTGTCAGCCAAGCCAAGGTTTGCCAGCTGTCGGTTCGTCCCCCTTGCAAATGTTTCGAGTGCTGCTAAACCCTTTCTGCGGTACAATCATTCAGTTCACAATGGAGTGACATACACTTTGATGGTTAAGTGCTCAATATTTACGAGGCCTAATCGTTGCAGTTATACTCGGCGTCGACTATTTCGTGCTACATCGTGGAGCTTGGCGTAGCTTCCACAGTGCGTGAGCACGTGGCTTCCTCTCGCATGCACAACCAGCTTGGAAAGAATTAGAACGCCGCGTAAGCTGTCTCAACAACGTAGCACAAAATAGATGATGCCAGGTAAAGTAATAAACCTATTGCTAAATTACTCAGGCATCAACGAGAATGCTGGGAAGGGAGGTCTACCTGCCGCACGCACTCGCGTTCGTCGTATAGAAGATTTGAAGTAAATGACCAAAAGAAGGCATCCAGAAATGCAAGATGGCACATTTGTTTTAGGTTTTTCTTTAAAACGGCAAATGCTCAGACCTAAGCACATGGAGTATGTGTAACTACACTCATAGCATGCTCCTTGGTGCTCGGATAATTAAGGGAAAAACTGACGGTGGCAATATACACGGCTTGCACCTGACCAAAGTGTCGAATTTTACATCACATGTAAAATTCATTTACATGTGATGTATATCATTAGGGTGATTGGCCTTTACTTATGTTGTCAAATCTTTAGTCAGTAATTAAATATATATTTATTATCATCGACAAGTTAGACTGTATGAAGTTCACATAACTGCTTCAGACCGACACGGGAGGTCAATACTAAAAAATATGCCAGCCGTTGAGTCTCCTGAAACATGGTTTTTTGTTCCCTCTTTGGCAGTGTGAAACACTGGTCGCAAGGTATGCCAAAAAAGACTATGTGCTCACATGATAGATCCAAGGGAAAGACACAAAATGTGCAAAAAAAGAAAGATAATAAATTATAAGCTTAAAAAGAATCCGATGCATGATGCCTTACTGAAAAAAGAAATACATAGATATGTAATATGATATTTCAAATTACATACATATAGCCCGAAGAACAAACTAAGACTGAAAAACGGAAACTCGTGAAAAAGGAAGAAAAAGGGTTTATAATCCTCACACAAGTCACACTCGGGCATCAGCTTGCACAAACTAAAAATTTCGCAGAATACTGCCTCGAGAGTTTGATGTTATATTTGGTTTTACGTGAACTTGTTTAGGGCCCTCACTTTACGGCTGCGTGCTTTATCAGTCAAGCTCTCTAACATTTTATTAGGCTGCTGTATGTCATCAGGACCGCTATGTATACAGCACACTTTTACAATTTGCACATCTGCTTTTGCTAGTGTTGCAAACATCACATTTCACCAGGAAACTGAACTGGTTTGCACGAGACATGGTTTGCATGTGACGTCATCGCACTATATGCTGGCAGTCATTGTGATTTGTTCTTGCCGAGAAAATCGAATCTCCTGGTACAAAATGCACGCTGCAGCGCAAACCGTATATTTGAGAGACAAATTGTTCGTGCTTAGTGCATCATTGCGAGGAACGGCACAAGTGTCTGGAACCGCTTCTTTTTGCCTTCTGGCAAGTGTTTAGGAAAAATAAAGTAGTTTTCAGGGCTACTCTTCCTGGTCTGTGCCAAAGATGCAGGCCAGAGAAACCTTTACAACACAATATTTTATAAAACTAACCCCCCCACCCTTTTTTTTTAAATTTTCCTGAGGGACTCCCTTTGCCATTTTGGGAGTGATATTTTGACAATTATAGTTGTCTCACTTGTTCAGTAGTCCACCACTGCTTTTATTTTGCACCCAAGAACTGTGAAGTTTAAACAAGATATGGAGGCGGTCGACTTCAGTGAATAACTTGAGAACGACACTGCTTTCAGGTGGCAGCCAATGTTCCGCTGTCTCTCTGATGCCAATAGGATCTTGCTTTTCAGGTATTCCTCCCATTATCCCATACACACTTGTGCTTCTAAATAACGTCGTATAAATCAGTCAAATTAAGTCCTTTCAATGCTTCTATTCTCGGGGACAACTTTCTTGTGGAGTTCAGCAACAACGAAAACATGTTTGTGTGTATCAATGATGTGTACTACATGTAACATAGGTGGTGCATGTTTGTACTTTCAGTAACTATAATTGAAAACTAATCCTTGATGTTGATAACTTGCAAAAACACCCATTCGTTCCCTTCAACTCGCAATAACAACAAGCGGCTACATGATCGCTAATTATATACCGTCAGTGTTCATCACAGACATGCACTGACGTTGGCAAGGCATTGAGCACGGGCTGAGCTTCGGATATCGTTCGAGTTGGGCTGCCATTATCCGAATGTTTGCCGCGGTTTGCCGATGCTGCAGGAACGACGCGGGCCACCGCACGGGATGCCGCTGACCCGAGATACGCCACTGGATCATCAAGGTAAAACAGCGCAAAAAAAACCTGACTGACTGAAGAAGCAAGGAATGCACAGACACAACGCTGTTTTACCTTGCCACGAAAGGTACCCGCTTGTTGAATAAGGAGAAGTCTAGAAGTTTCGGAACATGAAATCCATCTCACCTCCAAAAACTCGCTGTCGTCGGAAGAGTCGGAAAACATGAACGAACTGCCACCGCGCCACCGCCTGCTACCGTTCATGGCCTCCGAGATCCCGAAGCGTTCGCGCGCTTCGGGATCTCGGAGGAGTCGGAGTGCGACATTAGGCCGCTAGGCGCGCCACTGAAACAGGGTTCTCTCGTTGGGTTCTTTGGACTGATGGATGGATAGGCATAAAGAGAGGACACAGAAGCCGATTCGCGTCCCAGATAGTGCGTTTAATGCCCTCCGCTACGTGGCGCTTTTCTGTAATTTGATTACAGAAAAGAGAGAGCCTAACTGGGCTTTTTGTTCTGGAACTAGAAAAAATTCAGAGTAAACGAAAGGGGAAGCAAAGACATAGACCAATAAGCTGGTGGGACAAAGAAGTGAAGCAAGCGATACAAAGACGTCGGGAAGCCTCTAGAGAACACAGGCATTCCAAGCGTAGTGGGGAGTCTGAAACGGAAGTAAAAAGAAGATGGGACACTTTTATAACATGTCGCCGAGAGGCATCCAGTTTGATCAATGCGAAAATTCAGAGAAAGGGTGAAGAATGGATGAGTAATGTAAGCAAGAAAGATAGAAACGCAGCCAAGAAGTTTTGGGAGCACTTGAACTCACTCGGTGAAACGACGCAAGCTAGACAGATGATGCGATACAATATATAGGAGCAGTGATGGAGGAGAAATTTCGGGAACGGGTACATGTGGAAGATAGGAGAACCGAAGGCAGTATCAGTCCAGCTTTTGACATCGCGGATTTTGGACAAAAAGAATGGGAAAAGGTGGAACGAAGAGTCCCTAGTGGCACGTCGACAGGCACAGATGGTATCCCAATCAAGCTGGTGAAGAATTTGGGTCCTAAATCTAAGGCAAAACTAAGGGAGGTAGTGAGCACTATGGTAACAAAAGGAAATATTCCAGATGAATGGAGGCTTAGTAGGATGAGTATGATATATAAAGGAAAGGGAGATAAGTCTGACATTAGGAATTATCGTCCCATAACCGTGACACCAGTTATTTACAGGTTGGTAATGCAGATTATAAAGAACAGACTGGAGGAATGGGTAGATTGCGAGGGCATACTGGGCGAGTTGCAGAACGGGTTTCGGAAACAAAGAAGGTTGGAAGACAATATATTTTCTCTAACACAGTGTATAGAAATAGCGCAAAAAGAAAACAGACAGCTCTGGCTGGCATTTCTGGATATCAAGGGTGCCTATGACAATGTGAACCAAAAAACTCTGTGGGACATAGTGAAGAGCTTAAACCCAGATGAACGACTAACAGCAATATTAAGGAACATTTACAAAGATAATAAGGTGATTATAACATGGGAAGGAAAGGCAACAGGGAAAATAGTGATAGGACGAGGCCTTAGGCAGGGGTGCCCTTTATCGCCTTTGCTGTTTGTGTCGTATCTGAGAGGATTGGAGGATAGACTAGAGAAGAGTGGACTTGGATTTGACCTTTCGTACAGTAAGCTAGGACAAACAATTCAGCAATCCTTACCGAGACTGATATATGCGGATGATATAGTACTAATGGCTAACAACAGGATAGATTTGCAGGAATTAATGAGCATCTGTGGTAGGGAAGGAGAGGAATTAGGTTTAGAATTCAGTAGTGAAAAATCAGCAGTCATGATTTTTAACAATGATGATGTTGAGAGACTGAAGATACAGAATATTACAGTTGAGAGAGCTAGTAAATACAAGTATCTAGGAGCATGGATATGTGGTGGTGCAGAATATCTCAGTGAGCATGAAAAGTATATAATAGGTAAGGGCAACAGAAATGCGGCTGTAATGAAAAATAGAGCACTTTGGAATTACAACAGGTATGAGGTGGTGAGAGAGATTTGGAAAGGGGTCATGGTGCCTGGCTTGACTTTTGGAAACGCAGTGCTATGCATGAAATCCGAAGTGCATGCAAGACTAGAAATAAAACAGCGTGGAGTAGGTAGGCTGGCTTTGGGGGCACATTGCAAAACACCAAACCAGGGAAGGAGACATGGGATGGGCGTAATTTGAGGGCAGGGAAGCTGTGAGCAAGATAGAATTTGAGGATCGGTTAAGGCAAATGGGTGGGGAGCAATGGGCACGAAAGATTTTCAGCTATTTATACATGAGGGGTATAGACACAAAATGGAGACAGCGCACTAGGAAATTAAGAGGAAAGTTTTTAGGCTATAGTGGGGTTACGGAAGAGCAGGTCTCAGTTAAGAAGAAAGTTAAGGCCACAGAAAGAGATCGGTGGCTAGAGGGAATGCAGACAAAGAAGGCTCTGGAAGGCTATAGATTAAACAAAACAGTTATTGCCAAAGAAAGCATTTATGACAATTCTAGGGGAAGCTCATTGTTGTTTGAGGCAAGGACAGGTGTTTTGCGAACCAGAACATACAGAGCGAAGTACCAGGAAATGGACACAGTGTGCGCTGCTTGTGGAGAGGAGGACGAGACGGCTGAGCACTTGATACTCTACTGTAAAGGGCTTCACCCTATGCATACCGAAGACAACATAGATTTTATAAGGTCATTGGGTTTTAGAGAGAGCGAAGGAAAAGTGGATTTCAAGACAGTAGAGATTACCAAGCAAAGATTAAGTGAATGGTGGCAGAAAGCGAGAGAAAACTAGGCATTTTCTTATTAACTGATGGCAAGGGGGATTTATAGCCTCACTTTCTTTTCAGTACGGAGTGAATATAGTTTTCACATTTAAATATTCTAAGCTTAAAGGGGCACTGACAACCCAAAGGTCGTATTTTTTTTTATTGTCTAAAACGATGCAAGTTGTAGTCACAGACACGCAAAAAAAACCGCATCGCGAAAAAAAATTTCCCCGCGCGCGCGTGCGCCTTTTTATTTTTGGCGTTCAAATTTCCCGCGCTCACCTCCTCGCTTCTTTTGATCGGTGACGTCAAAAATCAGGAATTTTAGAAGCTTTGTCGGTGACATTTCTATAACATTTAATAACGGCAATCGTAAAACATGCTTTTTAACGCAATTGCGAGCGCCCTACGGCCCCTCTTTCTGAAATACCAGAAATCGGAGTTCGGTGTGATGTTCTTCCTAGATTTGTACCCTCCCTCGGAAAACTTGGCGGCGTCGTCGGCGAGCAACACGGCGAGTGGGGAAAGAAACCGGTTCTTTCCCGCGCCGGCGTGATATCACTGATATCACCTCCATCTCGCTTGGGGTTGCCGTGGCAACGGCGGAGGTCTAAAAAAAAGTCGAGTCTCAGGAGACCGCAAAATTTGACTCGCTGTACTGGCGCGGATCGCGCGGGAACTTCAAATTCGGCATTTGGAAATTGTTTTTTTAATTCACAAATACTGAATTTTCAAGTTTCGAATTTTGAGGGTAATGTCCCGGCATCGTTTTCAATTGTTTTGGATAATAAAAAAAAATATGATTTTGACGTGTCAGTGCCCCTTTAAAGGGTAAGACAAAATGGCTAGGTGGCGTAAGCTACCGCCCGATCCAAAGGGCTCAGCCGTATTCATCCATCCATCCATCCATCCATTAAAATTATTAGAACTATTTCTGTGAGAAGTATTTATTTTTTAAATCGTTATGCTCTAGAATTATTTGAAGTACTTAAAACGACTAAATAGCTTTAATGAAATACGTCACAAAAAGCACGTGATGAATGGCGCCTGCCATGGCCTGCCCACGACCAACTCTGTAGGCCTGCCTGCCTGCATGCTTGCTGCATGCCGTCGCCTCTGCATCATTCTGCATGGCCTCTGCTCGTCCGTGGATCATTTGTCTGTGCCGTGCGTGCCGTCCGTCTGTGCTTTCTGCTGCATCATGTTCGGTCGACTTTGCATCAATCAAGGTGACACATGACCGCCCGCGTGCTCACATTCGGGGCGTGAATTTGTGGAGCCCATCGGTTTGAGCTTCTCGCACTGTTGTTTCCGCCGGGCTGTCGGGCTGCACGTGATCGTGTGTGCATCTCGATTTTCGATGAGATTGTTTCAAAAAAGAAAGCTTACGACTCTGAACACGACATTGTCCTTCATTTACAGATGACGGTGTTGAACTAACCTCTAACATTGCAGATAGAGCCTTGGTTGTTGTGTGCTCTGGAATTTCCAGGAGGTGTGTTCAGCCCCTTGCATACACTGTTGGTATACTCCTACACCGTCTTCTGTTAAACGCAGTCTCCTCATTTCTCTCATTCGGAAGCTTACGACTGTTGGCTTCACTCTAAAGGCTGTGGTTTGTGAATAGGGGGCTTCAAACGTAAGCTTGGCCAACCAACTTGGTGTATGTGTTGATAAGCCATTTTTTGAAGTTGACAACGAACTTGTTTACTTTTTCTTTGATGTTTCGCACCTCCCCAACACAACCAAGAGCAATCTCCAAGCACACAAACTTTGCATTGGAAATGAGGTCATGGAGTGGTCCCCTGGTGTTGAATTTTATCGTTCTACCCATGAGATAAGCAAATGGCTCCGAAACTTACTGAAAACACACATTTTTCAAAAACCTTTCAGTAACATGGAAGTAAATCGTGCCGCACAGGTACTGAGTGCCTCACTCTGTCTTGCAATCGTATCCCTTGTTTATGCCAAGGAGCTTTCTGGAACAGCCATGGCTACAGCCTATTTCTGTGATAGGATGGACATACTTTTTGATTGTCTAAATAACTCATAGGTATAAAGAAACTTCAAACTGTCGAAGAGTGGAAACGTAGAGGATGACAAGGCTGACCTCCTCAAGGAGTTGGCAATATCTTCGCACCATGAAAGTTCAATTTCGGACAATTGGGAATGTCTTCCAGTTGATAACTTCCCGCCACTAGAGGATATTTCTGAGCTGGCATCAGACATCAGGTTTGTTAAGAATGGAACCTTCGGCAACCTTTTCCGAGTTTCAACGCTGCAGAAACGAGTCCGGAAACGAGTCCCGACGTGTCAGGACTGCCGGCCACCTGTCGAAGCCTGCCCAAAACGTGTCTCAACGCGTCCGTGACGTCAACGGGACGTGTGTGTGTGTGCGTGTGGGTTCGTGCGCTCCGGAAGGGGAGAGAGGCATGGCCTAACTGCGGAGAACCATGGCTATGACTCATTTCTGGCTACGACGCGGCGGACTTTTCTGCTACGCACTCGGCGGTCGCACCTGCTGCCCTGGCGGAGAGTGAGGGAGAAAACGGACCCTATATAAGGCGGGGCGTGAGACGGCTCCAGTTGTTCTCTCGGATTTGACGACTGTATCGCTACCATGTAATTAAACCGTTCGTTACGTTACCAATTCTCCCACCTCCACTGGACCCCTGGGTTCTTCTCTTCGGGGAATGGTCGTCGTCACGAGCCAGGAAGCTCCCGGACGTGCGGCCTAAGCCCCGCCTCGAACAACTGGTTGGCAGCGGTTGGGATCGGACCATGCGACATCGTGCTACATCTGCGGGTGAGCGTTTGGACTTTGCTTTGAGATTCGCCAGGCTTCAGATTATGGGTAATTAATTTTGAACTGCTGGGAATCCTTAGTGTTTGACTCGTGCGCTAGGTTTGTGTACAACCTCGCGACAAGTTTTATAGCAAAGCCAAAGCTAAAAAGCAGCGATCATGGATCTAATGAGGTTACTGAGAACAGATTTACTCTGTTTATGTGAAGAATTGGGTGTGGAGGTGGAGCAAAAGATGAAGAAATCTGAGATCAGTAAAGCGATTTCAGAGAGCGCGGAAGCAGAGGAAATTAAAATTGCGTGGGAACTGCTTCAGAACGCTAAGAGCGAAGCTGCAGCTAGAGAGGAACGAGAGCGAGAACAGGCTGCAGCGAAAGAGGAACAGGCTGCAGCAAGAGAGGAACGAGAGCGAGACCAGGCTGCAGCGAAAGAGGAACAGGCTGCAGCGAAAGAGGAGCAAGCTGCAGCTAGAGAGGAACGAGCACAGACTGCAGCGAGAGAGGAACGAGACCAGGAGCGAGCGCTGAAAAGGCTAGAGCTCGAAATTGAACAACAGCGATTAAACTTGCAGAACAGTAGAGTTGGGGCTCCGGTACGAGCAAGTGAGACCGAGTCGTATCAAATGAAGAAGCTCCTGCAGCCGTTTAAAGTTGGGGAAGACGTGGGCCTGTTCTTGGTGAACTTTGAGAGGACATGTGAGAAGTTGAGCTTCGCCCCAGAAACGTGGCCGCAACGGCTTTTGACTTTGTTGCCCTGTGAGGCAGCAGAGGTTGTCGCGCGCCTTAGTGCTGGAGACGCGGACGACTACGACAAGGTGAAGTCCAGCCTTTTGAAGCGGTACCGCCTTTCTGCCGAGGCGTTCCGTCAAAGGTTTAGAAACGCATCCAAAAAGAGCAGCGAGGGCTACTCGGAATTCGCGTACGGGCTTAAAACCAACCTGATAGAATGGTTGAAGAGCGAGGAAGTGTACGAAAGCCGAGACAAGGTAGTCGAGTGTGTGTGCCTCGAACAGTTCTTTCGTAGCATTCCGCAGTCAGTCAAGCTCTGGGTGCAGGACAGGGTGGGAGTCGACTCTGTCGAAAGGGCCGCTGAGCTAGCCGAAGAGTACGCAACGCGTAGAAAGCTGAGCGGAGAGGAAAGCGAATCCGGCCGAAGCGATCAGCGCAAGACCTTCCGACAGGGTAACGGCTCGCGAGAAAACGGGCCCGAGAAGCCCGAAGCAGGACAAAAGGTCCCAGAAAAGAGCGCAGAACACTCGAACGGAGACGAGGCGCGGAAAAGCCCAACAGGGCAGTTCGAGGCAAGGAAGCCGTTCCTGTGCTACAACTGTCAGGAGCCGGGACACACAGCGGCCAGATGTAAGAAACCGCGGGTTGTGTTCTCGTACGTGAACGGTAGTGACGGGGACCTGAAGCTTCTTCGTCCCTATCTTCACGAGCTCCATGTAAACGGAAAGCCGTGCAGGGTGCTTCGGGACAGTGCAGCGACGATGGACGTTGTCCATCCGTCGTATGTAACGCCCTCCGATTTTACTGGAAAGGTAGTTTGGATCAAGCAGCTGCTCGAAAAGCACAGTGTCTGTCTGCCTATGGCGACAGTGAGGGTAACTGGCCCGTTCGGAGAGCTAGTGACAGAGGCGGCTGTCTCGCAAACAGTCCCGTTGGAGTATACTATATTTGTTTTCTAACCGGTCAGATTTCCTGCTGCGCGAAAGGGGTCAACAACTGGGAGAAGGGCTAGTTCAGTCATGTACGAGGTCCAAATCGCGTCAGGTCGCCCCTTTGTTGACGAGGGATCCAGAGCCAGAGGCAGCTGACGGGGAGCAAGCACTCCCAGAGTTGGAGGCAGAAAACCGGGATGAGAGGAACCAGGTTGTAGAACAGCCTGACCTCGTAGCACTAGAAAGCGTACGCCGTCCCAACGCGCCGGCGGAAAAGGCGGAGGAAGAGGGGATCAGTGAAAGATCTCTCGTAGCTCCGGCGTCGCGTAACTTTGGTCCTCTGCTACGAGTAGACAGAGTGTCTTTGACAGTCGAGCAGAAGAGCGACCCTAGTGTGTCAGGGTTTCGCTGTACAGCTCAGGAGATTGCTAGGACCAATGTGACGGGGAATGAAAAAGGCGGATTGTTTTATCGGCGCTATAAGGACCGCATTTTCACGTCTAGAAATCATGTGAAAATCGATCACTATGACTTCAGCATAAGAAAAAGGAAAGGCAAATTTAACAGCAATGCCGATGGGTTGAGCAGATTTTTCTGACATCACGAAAATTAGTAGGGATGATCTCAGATGTCTTCGTCATCCACGGGAATGAGGATCAAAGTGGGGACACTTCGTTAAAACCCCCAAAATGACCTCACAAATTGCGAAGAAGTTTTGTCTTTTGTCTTTTGTTCTTAGTGACCTCGTTGGAAAAATGAGTTTTTTTGGCGACAGGGGGTCTCGATACCCGGAATTGTACCAAGTTTTGGTAATCCGTAATCCAGTCTGGCGGGTCTTTGGCGAATTCCGAGCGTTTGACTGCGGTGTGGCGTGGTGTTGTGGGGGACGTTTCCGCTGATGCCTCCGTTGTGAGAGGTTTGGGAGTTTGTTTGGTGCTTGCAGCGTCTTCTCAAGGCCTACTCCAAGCCCACCTCTTCAGGCCAGCGATTGTACCACCGGCCATTCGAGGTTTCCCTGGCCCCGGAGGGGCTGTTAAGAATGGAACCTTCGGCAACCTTTTCCGAGTTTCAACGCTGCAGAAACGAGTCCGGAAACGAGTCCCGACGTGTCAGGACTGCCGGCCACCTGTCGAAGCCTGCCCAAAACGTGTCTCAACGCGTCCGTGACGTCAACGGGACGTGTGTGTGTGTGCGTGTGGGTTCGTGCGCTCCGGAAGGGGAGAGAGGCAAGGCCTAACTGCGGAGAACCATGGCTACGACGCACTTCTGGCTACGACGCGGCGGACTTTGCTGCAACGCACTTGGCGGTCGCACCTGCTGCCCTGGCGGAGAGTGAGGGAGAAAACGGACCCTATATAAGGCGGGGCGTGAGACGGCTCCAGTTGTTCTCTCGGATTTGACGACTGTATCGCTACCATGTAATTAAACCGTTCGTTACGTTACCAATTCTCCCACCTCCACTGGACCCCTGGGTTCTTCACTTCGGGGAATGGTCGTCGTCACGAGCCAGGAAGCCTCCGGACGTGCGGCCTAAGCCCCGCCTCGAACAGGTTTAACATAATTGATGACCCGTCCACTTATTACATCGGGGGCTATTTGATCAAGCTTTTGTTTGAACAGACAACCCAGAGCTGTGGCTGTTCTCAGCTTCAATGAGATGAGTCTGATATCTTGACCAGGCCTCGCCAGTACTTTCTTGTGCTTAAAGGATACCACGTGCCTGGAAAACTCTTCGAGAATCTAGTAGTACAATCACAGGCTGCCTTTAATTTCATTCAGCAACTACAAAATCACTCTCCTCCCACAATAGAGAGTGTGGCACATGTTTGAGGAGTGTGTGCCGTCTTGTATCACACAGAGGAGTGCCACAAAAGGTTCTTAAAAATGTTTTGTAGAATAGGCTTGTGTTGGCATGTTCGACTACTTAACCGGAATTTGGACAAAGTTCGGTTACACTCTTCAGTGGCTGGTAAGCAACTAGACAAGTTTAAGTGTTAATAGTGTATTAACGGAGGCGGTCGCCAAACCAAAAACAGAAAGTGCTTATTCATTGGGAGGTGCAGCTCGCACTCCAAACATTTGTTTCCCCTTTTTCCAGCAAATGTGTGTCACGGCTTCCTAACAAAATTATGTATCCACTTCCTACAAAATTTCTATACGAAATAGTGACTAGAGGCTAAAAATGTTCGAAAGAAAATGTATCCACTGTCTATAGTTTTTAGCCGTTTTTTTCTCTCTCTGAAGCTATACTTCTTTTCTGAACAATTTCGGGGAATGTTTAGGGACGATAAAACTAGTCAAATTTTAAATGGAGTTCTCATTGTTTGGTAATGGCTCGCCCGCAGTAAGTTTGAGGCTATGCAAATTGTTTTTTTTTTTTTTTTTAATTTGCCACAAATTGGGAATTTTTACTATCCGGTGTGTGCTTCGCACTCTTATTGTACTATTATGACTAGTAATGATAGCGATGTCTTATTTATTTCTGCCCTTACTTCCCGTGCCCGAGCCGGCGTGAAAGTGAATGGATCGTTCAGCATGTTCGCTGTGGAACGTTTTGGTTAACTTGGTTCCGCTAAGAATCTATTACGAAGTGAATGATATGCCGAACTCCTTCATATTCATTTATTTTTGTGAGTATCTGTTTCGTATAAAACATGCGGCGCTTCTGAGGTAAATAATGTTGCTAGAATGCGGTCCAATAAAATGTTTTCGAAGCACTTACTGTTGTTGACCCCAAAATTCTCCACCAGCCAGGAGTCCATGTGGCGATTGTGTAACTCCAATGTTTTACGATAGAAAAAAAACAAAAACAAGGAATACTCTGTTTTGTGTAGCAAGTTGAAATATTGTGTGACACATTTTGCACGGATTCTACCGTAAAAATTAAAATAAAAGTGTGTCAACATTAAAAAAACACACACACAAACACAAAGTCCAGCGGCTTCGGCAGTCGAGGAACTCCCGAGAGCCGAGCGAGGCGAGAAGGAAATATAGAGAAGGGTACCAGAAACCGGAGCAGAAACGCGAAACCGAAACTAGCTTGACCGGAACCGGAACCAGATTCTGCTTAATGCCGCCCGCTAGGGGCGCTACCTGTCACTGGTCTATCTGGGCCGCTGGGGCCTTTGGCACAGAGCCGTATATTAGGAGAGTTTGGACAATAGGCCGAGCAAAGGCCGCCGCCAGCGCCGAATATTCCCCCCACGCTTAGAGCGTAAACTAAATTTGTGACACAGCGTCGACCAATCAGGAGACCTATACTCCATCTCACAAATGTCGACAGTGAAGACAAAGGCACAGGCGCGTGAGCCTATAGCTCAGCGAAACGCTATTGTTTGTACGAGACCTCGTGCATAGGAGGCACTTTCCAAAGCCACGCGCTCGTGCCCATGCCTTTGTCTGCACTGCTAGAACAGCGTCCTGAGACTGGCTGAAAGAAAGCAGTGCAAAGGGTGGGGTGCGCGAGCGTCTTGAGACGCGGAGTTCCGCTCGGCACGGCTCAAATTATACTTCGTTTCACTTTACCTGCGAGCGAAGCCAAAGCTAGAAGCTCGAGACCAGCGCTTTTTGCATTTCTCCCCAGCTTGCGCGGTCGAGCAAAGCCTGAACGCACGGAGCTTCCGTGCTCGCGCTTCCAGTTTTGCCTTCGCTCGCACATAAGGTGAAACGAAGTAGAGTCGTGGCACAAATTTAGAGCACGCGACCACCGCTAGGGGCTGTTTCGCGGCCTGTGGTTGGCCCGAGATGCTCGCCTATTCAAACCAATGTATGGCCAAACTCTCTCAATAAACGGCTCTGCTTTGGCAGTGTCCGCTCTTTACCTTGTGTATATTACTCTATGGAATAGATGCGGTTGGGTGCAGAGCCGTATATGCTCTGGTTGGGTGCGGTCGTGCGGTGTGCCACTGCCCAGAATAAAATGGTAAGTACTTACTGCGTCGCGCGAAATAAGTGTAGGTCAATCCACTATGACGTGAGCAATGCAGTGCGGAGACGGTAGTAGACGATAAATGCAATACCCGGTAAAACCGAAACTGAAACTATCCACTCGTGGAAATGGAGCGTGCTGGTTAAGTTACGGTGTTTGAGGAGAATAACATAAAGGACGAAAACAGGACGATCACGTTTCTCCATGTGATCGTCCTGTTTTCGTCCTTTATGTTATTCTCTTAAAACTATCCGTTGACATGATGTACAGGGGGAACAGCGCACCCGCAAAACAGTCACTCAAGTCCACACACACAGAGGAAAGACACACTCACGCAGCGCAGAACTCTCTGGTATTATTACACTTTTTTTTCTCTTCTTCTCTCTGTATTATGGACTAGGGCCAGGGAAAATAATTGTGTTTTTTTTTCTTCTTCAATGGGAAGCTAAACCGTAAACTGGCTGAAATTAATGTAAGGGTAGATAGTCTAGTTCTTTCGTGATGAGGTTAAAAAAGGAATACTAACACATCTATCCTTATGTTTTGTGATATTTTCAGTCTCAATAATCTCTCTTGTCAGCTGGTTGTGGTGTTTGCCGAGCACGGCGCAGTTGCTCAGCAGCATTGAGCGGGACGCCTGTTTTGGAGGTCGATACTAGGAGTGTCGCGAACTTTTGTCGACCCAGATTTTTAGGTCGAACTTTCGGGGTTTGACTCGGTCGAACCGGTTCGACGTACCTTCGAACTTTTCACCAGATTCGACCGGTTCGACTTTGTGGACAGTGTGGCCAGACCTTGATACAAGCATGTATAGGTTCGGAGAATTTGTTTTTATGCAGAGGGTTATTTTACTTCATAAACAGTTGCAAATAAAAGAAACAAATTTTAATCAGTGAAGAAGGTAATACCTTACATTTTTTTAATGAATTAACTGAAATAACCAATCAGCGCTGTCCTTAATTCTTTCCTTTGCCATCACCATCCACTCCGAAGCCAACTGGCCAGCCTGTCGCGCATGGGCGCACGAGTCGAACCTCAATACAAGGTTCGTCGATTTTTCCACTAGAAGTTCGAAAAAGTCGAACCTGGTCGAACTCAAACCTTGGCCGGTTCGCGACACCCCTAGTCGATACGGGGCAGTGACGTCCGCGACGCCACTGCCAAAAGCGTAAAAACAAGCGAATTTTTTTTTTTTGGCGGAGAGCTTTTTTCGGTTGTTGTGTCTAGTTGGGGCGGGGGGAGGCGGCGGTCGCGGCGTGTTATTGTTGCTGTGCCATACGCTAAAGAACAGAGGTCAGATACACGAAACGATCTTACGCCAAGAATGTACGTACGACAACAGCTCCGGAGCCGTCTTTCCACGATCAAATCAACATGACCGACAACGTCACTCAGTTATTTGGTCGCGACGACCAACGGACATTTATTTTTCTATGTACTCTTCTCGCGGGTCCCGATTTCAAGCAGCAAAAAAAAGAAGGAAGTACTCGAAACCGGCCACGACAAGCATTGAGCGGGACGCCTTTTTCGGAGGTCGATACGGGGCAGGACAAGGGGGCAGAGTAGTAGTGGTAGTAGTTAGACGTCCGTGACATCATGTCCGGTTTTCGTGACATCTTCAACATCTTCACGCACTCCTCCCTGCTCCACCGGAGTATGCTCTCAACTCGTTCCTCCCAAGTCAACCCAACTGTCGTAGTTGGGAAAGACGGCCCATGCCAGTCGTTTGCAAAGCCAGCAAAGCGACGTAAATGGAAACAAATCGCCGCGGCGTTTTTCGCGGCTTCGGAGATGCAGGAGCGAGCCGACGTTAAAAAAGATGTGTTTCAACTACGAGAGTGTCAGCAAGAGCCACGTAAATACCTGTGCACACTCGGAGCACACGCGCGCGTTTGATCGAACTGCTTCGGGACCGATATTTTACGATTACCACTCGATATTGACGTGACACTCGGCAAAGAAAGGTGAGACCGGCATTGCGTAGCTCCCACGAACTGTTATAGCTCGGCAGTGACGTACCGTCGTGTCAGAATGAAAATGGCATACTAATAACAAAGTGTACATACCGTGTTGCGAAGGTAATCTATACGACGTTTATTTGAGTTCCATATCACACAAAGCAAGGACACAGAATAGATGAGAGTCAATTTTCGACGACAGCGTTCGTCACCGGTGCCTCGGAAAATAAGGAGGTGACAAGGGGAAGAGATTGACCTCTTAATCTGAAATTTAGCTAGGTCAGCGATCAAACTATAATACGGGAAAGGTCCACAAGGGTCGCGCGGGCGGTTATTCCATCCAGCAAGCCAGCCGGTCGTGGGCACACGGTCTTGGCCAAGGACCGTCGGAGCAAACGCTGCGCCGAGTCGGAGTGCCTGGTTGGCCTAAATTCTGCCGGTCGCTTTTCCCGGGAGTTTGTGGATCCAGCGTTCGTGTTCGTCGTGGCCGGTTTCGTGTACTTCCTTCTTTTTTCTTGCTGCTTAAAATCGAGACCCGCCAGAAGAGCACGTAGAAAAAGAAATGTCCGTTGGTCTTCGCGACCAAGTAACTGAGTGACGTTGTCGTTCATGTTGATTTGATCGTAGAAAAAGACGGCTCTGGAGCTGTTGTCATATATAGTACATTTTTGGCGCAGGATCGTTTCGTGAATCTGGCCTCTCTTTAGAGCATGGCACTGCAACAATAACACGCCGCAACCGCCGCCTCCCCCTGCCCCAACACTGGACACAACAGAAACAACCCGCTACAAGCTCTCCGCAAAACGTAAAAAAAATATATATTATATATATATATATATATATATAATATATCGTTTTGTTTGTTCTTACGTTTCCCGGCAGTGACGTCACGGACGTCTCTGCCCGTATCGACCTCCAAAAAAGGCGTCCCGCATTGAGCAGCCTCAGCAGGCCACAGTCTCGACCGGTCTCGACAGCGGATGCCTAAATGTCTGGAGTCTTTGTTGGTCAAAGTGTTCTATCGTTCACGAAGGCGATAGTTCAGGCACCTTCCGGTCTTGCCTATGTATAGTTTTCCACAAGAGAGGGGGGAGGAGTACACCGACTGCTCTGTACAACGGACGAAGGTGTTCTTATGCTTGTTTTTGCAGCTGACAGTTGTAATTTGGGGGTATTTACTGTTTTGCACCAAGCTGCGAAGTTTTTTAGGAGCTGAGAAGATGACTTCCAACTTCTACTCCGTTAGCTATTAAGCTAACGGAGTAAACACAATGATGGACTTTGTTTCTAAAACTGCAGTGTGGGATGTACTTAAGTACCTTGTACTTAAAGTACTACTTCAAGTTGGTTTAGGAAACCTGTACTTTACTTAAGTACATTTTCGTTCCGAGGAAAGTACAATTCCCGACTTCAAAGTACATTCCCCAAGTGTGGGCTTTGGTTTCAATGTATATCACGAAATGCTGCTTTATATCAATGTATGATGCTTTACA